>JAQFVV010006224.1:6994573-7080042 GCA_028023455.1 Epiperipatus broadwayi | reverse complement strand
GCGAACTTTTTATTTTAACTTGTTTAATAATTATATATAAAAAAACAATGTAACGAACGTCTGTGCTCGTTACAATAAGGTGTGTACGTTATATAATGATAATATCATTCAGATGTGAATATACCATTTTTAGCAAATAGAATTATTACAAAATATATACAATTATAGCAGACGTGTATGCATATACAATTACACACATATACATGTAAATATACGTTTTTATACATGTTAAATTCCCAAGTATATTGTTATATATATGTGTACCTTTAGGTTTGAACTAGGGAAATGAAGGCTACTGATTTCTAGAATAGGTGAAACGTATGATGATGAAATCATACTGTTTCAATAATAAATCCCTAAAATTTAACAAGCATACAAAACTAAATAAAATACCTTAAATCGCTAATATAAAAGGAATAAAATAAATTATAATAAATGATTTTGAACTTGTTAAAATAAGCCCTCTCCCCCCATTTTTTTAAAGTTAATAACAACACCTTACTATGGTATATCTATGTCTTCAGCTAACTTTTACATTCAAGATATTTATACCTTCTTTGCTGATACTGCAATATAAAAACCTGTGGTATTTTTTTTTAATTTGTATAATTATTTGGCTGACAATCAGTCACCGAATGTTAATGGAAGACACACATTCATCATAGATATGGATGACTTTATTTAAACTAGGTATTATGATATTTTATGGAGTTCAAAGTAGTCCCAAAAGATGGCTGTATAATTTATGGAAGAGCTGGTGCATGTGTAGATCTTTAGCAATGCATTTTCTGTGGCTGTTTCAACTAGCAATAAACCATAAATCAAGTTTCTATTTCTGGTAATAATGATTTACATTTAATAAATAATTTATTTCCAGAACAATAATGTTTATCCTAATCATAATTATAGTTCACCAACAAAGTCTCCTGAATTTAATGTTTCCTTGAATAATATTTTTTAATTGTCTTGCTTTTTTTAATACAATAAAAAGAAAGTACTCTTCCTTTTCACTTATCTTTCCTTCCAATATTTTCTTTTTTTGGTTTAATAATGATTACATATCAGAGTAGCAAATTCAGTTTTTTTTTTTTTGTTATGGACAAATCTAATCAAGTTAACTATTTCTTTTTAAATAAAATAGTTGTATATATTTCAACCTCTTTTGCGTCTATGAAAATAACATTAACTGGATTAAATTCCTTTATTAACATTTATTTTAATAAATTATATGTCTTTATTTATTTATTTAATCCAAGAAAGGCACTTTTATATACCCCAATCAAAAAGATGAAAATATTCAAATAAAAAAAATATATCTACAAAAAAGGTTTTCAGAATAGTAAAATGGATGTAGATAATAATTATGAAAAAACACATTTACAAGAAATATCCTATTGAATCATTGCATTTCCCTTTTAACCAATTATTATTAATAATTTTAAAACAATTTTAAATAACCCATTGCAGGTTAATTATGTCATCTATGTACTGCTGGCTAACTTACCTTTTCAGACTTCTATTTCTAGCACTACAATATATATATACGTAAATACCAAATCACGTCAAACATTAAGAAATTTTCAATTATGCCCTCTGTGAATAAATATATTAGACTCCACATCTCAAAACAACTAAATCAAAAAAGATAACTTTTTTGAACTAGCTGTTTTGAGATGCAGACGCTAATACATTTTTAACAGAGGGCATAACCAAAAATTTCTTAATATTTGAGGTGATTAGATATTTATTTCAGGTAGCAGTATGTAGTGGATTAATTTTCATATATATATAAAGATGATCTATACAAGAATATAAATGCAACTATTAATTTATTACTTAGTGCCTATAAAATATTATTATAAATAAATGCATTATGAGTGAAGATTTCTCTCACTGCTGCACAAAACAATACTGAAATCTTGTAGCAATTTGTATGACTAATTATCAATCAAATAAAATGAGTCATACTTTATTTGAAGATCCAAGATTTTAAATGGGACACAAATTTAAGCAACACAATCTGCAGCAATGAAATTTTACTCACAGTATATATAAAAAATGCTCATTGAAATTGTGGCTCAAATCACTATTCTAAAGACAAAATTAAAAAATATTTATTTTAATAACCATGAGAATATAAAATCATAAATATTTTAGTAATAGACAATACATGGCATAAGTATAACGTAAATGCATTAAAAGTAAAGATCTGTCTGACTGCTGCACTATAACGAGTTGAATATTTACAGCGGCAACGCAGTGCCATGGTGGCGCTTCAATAAAATTTTGTGTTCTTTTTAAAATTATGTGAAAACTACAAGCATGACATCAACAGAAATCCCAGCATTTGTTGCATTTTTCAATTTTCTTTCTAATGGCATCCATTACATTAAAATCTGGAAACATTGGATTTTTTATGAATATTTTTATAGATAGGTTTCATTTAATTTTTTTTCCTCAGTTTACTAATTTTCATGGAGAAGATAAAGGCAAAAATTTTTAAATGGCCAAAGAATCTACTAAAACGGATTAAAAATGCACCAATAATTCACATTTCAAGGACTTCAAAATGTAATCAGAATATTGGATTGTAAGTATTAGAACTTTTATTTTTTAATTATTTGAATAGTAAATTTTTAAAAATTATTTGATAAATGGTATGTTTGCATTTGTATTGGTATCTGTGTAGTATATATATTATATATGCTCTTTATTATACATAAATAAATTTAAACATTGTATTCAAATACAACAAAAGTAGTTTATGTAATTTTGGGACTCTTATCTAAGTTTAGGCAATCTTATTTTCTAGACATAATGATTCTCAAAAGGTTTAATAATTTATACTATGTTTATTACTATATTTATATTACTGTCTTTGTGTTTGAAATTGCAGGTTTATGTTTATATGACAAGTAATGTCTATATATATAAAATTAAGGTATTATAGAGCAGTACAATGTAAATTTTAGAATCGATTATCAAATATTCAGAAATTTTGCAGTTGACAAAGCAATCACAAAATTTACTGGGCATAGTACCATGTGAAAATATAAACACTTAAAACCAACAAAGAGAGATTTCAAATGGTATGTGTGTGGAGATAACCACAATAGTTATGTATATACCACATGAAATTGTATGCAGGCAAAGAATCAAATTATTGGTACTCATGCTGTGGAGTCAGTAGTTTTGCTATGATGACAAATGCATATCCATCTTCAGGAAATGATTTGTTTTGTATCTTTTATTAGGATGAATCTTTTTCTTATAGACGCCTTTGAGATTTGGTAACTTTTGGGGTACAAGATAAAAATGAAGAATTCATATGCGACTTATTTTGGAGATTCTGAAGCTATGGATTATCTCACGTAAGAAGTAATACATATGGTTTGAAAGATAATTTTGTGAGGAATACAAAGAAATTATCAATGAAGATGTAATTTAAACTTAGTTAAGGATAACATTAGAAATTATGAACAAACAATAAAATAATAATTATATCGGATGTTGAAATTTCTTTTTTCCCTTATTTTTTAAATAGTTATTATTATTTATCTTAGCCTTATTGTTTTTCTAGTTTCTATCAATGCAAAGCTTTTTGCTATAACATTATTAAAACTGAAGTTATTGTGAAAATTGTGTCTCAAGCCAGTTTTTTAAAAATTCAGTATAACAGCCTGGACATTAAACAAGATAAAACAGTAAGAAATTCTCCATACAGTAATGCCACCCAATGCAGGAAATGGTGATATGTTATATCTTGTTACTACATTATGCAATAACAAAATCTTAGAAACTTGTATGTCTAATTGTCAATTAAATAAAATGAAACCTATTTTGTCTGAAGTCCCAAGAATGTAAATGAAAGACATTTTAGATTAATGATATTTGAGATAATTTCAAAAAGACTTTATTTATATCTACGATGAATAAAATTTCATTCTTGCAGATAGTATTATCTAAACCTGTTTCCCATTTAAAATCTTGGAACTTCAAACATTAGTGGGTTCATTTTGTTAGATCGATAATTAAACATAGAAGTTTCTGAGAGATTTTAACAGTGTTTTGAGCAGTGATCAGAGAAATATTTGCTCTCAATGCATTCACAACGAATTTATGCCATATATATTTAATATTTTTGATACAGATTGGAAAATTTAAAATCATTAAGTATTGATAATTTCATGATGATGATAACAATAAAAACACATTAAAACAAATTAAAGATATACAAAATAAATAAAACTATTTTTTTTTTCCAAAAAATAACAGTACGCCTTTTCAAGAAAAAAACAACAATCTTGTACTAATTCATATTTATTGGCATTTCTGTTGTCACATTAATACAAATGTAAAAAATTATTATTATACAATGAATACATTAAATAGATAAAGTATAAAAGTTTATTCAGAAAAATATATGTATAAATATATATACAAATATAGTGCATATTATTTTTTCTTTTTCTTTGGTTTAAAAACTGACATTTGAAATTTAAACGCAGTCCTAAAAAAAAAAAAAAGAAAATAAATTGAATTAGAAAAAAGAAAATTTACATTTAAATAAAAATATAAATTAATTTTAATATATAGAAAAATTCAAAAGCTTTGTTATCCTCTTTATTTTGAATTTTTAAAGAAATGTAACAAGATTTTATTTTTTTGCAACAAATAACTGACATAAGAAAATATGATGGGCAATTCTGTTATGTGTAATAAAGATTTCTCATATCTATTTTTTTGGACCAAGGGTAGCAAATTTCTATTGATCTTCAAGCCAAAAATTATTAAGAATTAGTATGTGCTCATTTTGAGTAAGCTTGTCTTGCATAAATTAAAACAATAAATACATTATAATACAATGTTTAGAAGTAGATCTTAATGTTTACTAACTAATGTATGTTCTAAAATGTGTGCAATTAATATAAATATTTTATTCATTTTTATTTTTCTGGCAATCATATTATCAAACTTCAAATTTGCTGTTAACTGATGAGAGATCCTTTGATTCCTCTTGGAGGCTTTAAAGGAACCGAGCAGGGCAAATTCCTAATGTCCACTCCATATGTTCTTGTCATTGCAGCTGTTATTACTATGTGGTTATTCATATAGTATACGAACATGGATGGGCTGCACAATTAATGTGCATTAGCCAGCATGATGAGTTTATTGGCTTTTTACTTTGTTAAAAACCCTTTCTTTTCAGTTGCCTGATAGCTCTTAACTGAAATATCAGTTGAGTTTTCTTGAAGGCAGAATGAATGTGTGTGTGAATGAATTTTTTTCTTCTAATAGATATTTACAATCATGACAAGACAAAAATAAATCATGGCCCTTATTTCCAGGAGGCTGTAAAGTCAGCAAGGCAACAGTTGGCAATCTAAAGGTGGCAGGGTGCTAAGAATCTCCTGATTGTAGACTCAGGCTGCCATTTGATGACCTTTTATTTAGATACTTACAACTGCAGATCACTTTCAAGTGAAGGAAGATTGCAAGAATTGGAAGAAGAACTGTCTCATATTAAATGGGATCATTATTGGACTTTGTGAAGTTAGAAGAAAAGATGAAGAGACAATTGATTTAAAAAGTGAACATGTACTGTACTACAAAGGCACAAACATTGGAAGATAGAAGGAGATTCATTATAAATAAAAAGTGGAAGAACAACATTGTGAGAGATTGATGGTGTATCGGACAGAGTGGCAAGATTAGTTATTCAACTTAATAGCAGATATCAAATGCAGATAATTCAGGTTTATGCCCCAACAAGTTCTCATTGTGATGAAGAAGTAGAGGATTTTGACATGGATGTACAAAAAGCTTTTGATCAGACCAAACAACATTTTAAAATTGTCATGAAAGACTTTAATGCTAGAATTAGTAAATAATTAAAAGATGAAAGTGCTGTAGATAAATTTGATTATAGTGATAGAAATGAGAGAGGACATCGACTTGTGGAATTTGCAGAAAAAGAAAAACTTTATATTATGAATTCTTTTTTTGAAAAAAAATGTTAAACACAAATGGACATGGAAACATCCAAATGAAGGTACAGCAGACCTGGATTATATTTTGACTAACAGAAAATATGTATTTCAAGATTGTAAGGTTTTTAATAAATTCAACACAGGAAGTGATAAGATATATTTCAATGTAAAACTAGAGAACAAAAATTATTAAAAAAAAACAATATTCACAGTTGACATTTCTAATCTTCAGAAACATTCTAATGAATTTAAATTAGAACTTGCAAATCGTTTTCAAATATTAACAGATTTTGAACATGATTCAAATTTGAATGAATTCAATAGGAAGATAACTGATACACTTTTAAAAACTAAAACAATGATAGCTGATACAAAAAAGCAGCAATTGATCAGTAAAATTTCTTCTGAGACAAGACAATTTATGAAGAAAAGAAGAAATATAAATATATATAAAAATGATGCATTAAGAAGGATTGAATATCCTGAATTTTGTAAAGTGGCACGAAAGAGTTGATAATGATATAAAGTACAATTGTGAACTAGCAAGGAAAGCTATAGAAGAGAATAAAAATCTCAAGAGTGTAAAACAACATCTATCAAGAATTACATAGCAATAAAGAATAAGGAAAAGCATATCCTACATTTATTATATCTTTTGAATTGCCCTGGATTTTAAATGAAGAAATGAGACATGCAATTAAATTTATGAAAGGAAAAGTACCAGGTATAATGGAATTATAATGAATATCTTAAAAAAGGTAGGGGAAGAAATTTACCAAATGTCTAAATGATAAAGATGTACCAGATGATTGAAAAAATGCAGTACTAATATAAATTTTTAAAAAAGGTGATAAAGAAGATATTAGAAATTACGGTCCTATTAGTCTTTTATCAGTTTTATATAAAAATTTTACCAAAATAATTACAACTTGTCTATAGCGAACTTTGAATTTTAATCAAACAAAAGAACAAATTGGATTTAAAAGTGGTTTTAGTACAGTGGATCACATCCAAGTATTGAGAGAAGTTATAGAAAGGACCAATGAATATGAGTTGCCATTATGCTTTGGATTTGTAGATTATGAAAAGGCATTTGATTCTATAAACATTTCTTCAGTGATTAAAGCATTGGATCATCAAGATATAGATCCAGGATATTGTCATATTCTGAAGAATATTTATAAAAATGCAACAGCAACAATTAGATTACATAATGATACTAGGAAGATTAACATTGAGAAGGGTGAACAACAGGGTGACTCCATATCTCCAAAACTTTTTACAGCAGTTTTGCAAGAAGTATTTTGTGGATTAAAATGGGAAGCTAAGGGAGTAAAAGTAAATGGAGATTATTTAAGTCATTTAGATTTTGCAGATGATGTAGTTGTTTTTGAAAATAATGCTTTAGAGCTTCAGGAAATGTTGCAAAAGTTATCAGATGAAAGTAAAAAGTAAGATTAAAGATAAATGTTAAAAAGACTAAAGTAATGTTCAATGGTAATATCTAAAGATTGATAATGATGAGTTAGAAGAAGTTAACAACTACAAATACCTTGGTCATGATAAAATGGATAAAATTAATCATAGAATTAAACTTGGTTGGAGTGCTTTTGGTAGAAATAACTTAATATTAAAAGGAAATATGCCTATGTGTTTGAAAAGGAAGGTTTTTAATAAATGTGTTTTACCAGTTCTTACTTATGGATCTGAGACTTGGACACTTAACAGAAGAGCAATACAGAGATTTCAGCCCACTCAAAGAAGTATGGAGAGATGCATGTTAGGAGTAACAAGAGATCGAAAATGTAATATATGGGTAAGAGAATAAATGGATGTTACTGACATCATTGAAAAAATTAAGAGACTGAAGTGGAGTGGCTAGAAAGGTTGCTGGAAGAGATGATAATAGATGGATAGTTGAAATCTTAAAATGGATTCCAAGAGATATAAAAGATCCAGACAGAGACCACATGTGAGATGAATGAATGAAATAAGAAAATATGCTGGAATGATGTGGAGAAAAAAGGCTAGAGATTAGAAAAAATGGATTGAACTTGGAGAGACCTTCATTCTGCAGTGGATTGATAATGGTTGAATATGATAATGACATATCATTATATGATGACATATAATTCTTAATCAAAATAAGCCCATATTCACAACCCAAACAGACTATTCAAAAAAGTAAACTCCAAAGCATAACCAATGGTTTCACTGCTACAAGCAATTTGTTTTAGAGCACTAAAAAAGTTTCATAATTTTTGAAGTTTAATAAATTTAAATTATATTACTTGTTATAAAAATTTTACATAATTGAAAAATATAAAGGATAACAATATTTTTGGACTGTTTCACATAATATAAATTACCATTTCAAAAAGTTTGATACTTACTGACAGGTAGAACAGATAGGACTGAAGGTACAAAATACTGTAAAAGATAAAATAAAAAATTTCATTACAATTTTATAGAATTTTATTTCTAGTAGATATTATATGATTTTATAATTTTGTAAGAGTAAGAATAATGGAATGGCTTATTGTTCAGGAGATCATAAAAATTTGAGCGCCGAAAGTGATAGAGCTGAGGCACGCGATCCATAGCATAGATCTCCAGATTCTGTCACTTTAACCCTGCACCAAAACACATACAGTTTTGTAATTTTATTATTATTTAAAATCATTTAGTAATTTAACTTACAAGTAAAATTTAAAATCACTTTCTTTAAACTTGCAGCTTAAATTATTATAATAGTTTGCACAAATGAAATGGTTAAATTGGGAATGAACTATGGTCCATAAACTCCAGAGTCAACCATTCTACCCCTGGACCAAATCATGCAGGACAATTATTATTAATTAATACAAGTGGTAAGGAACTGTAAATTGTTTTACTATGGGCATAAATGTTCAGCAAGGTTTCAAGATTTTAATATTGAATTATCTTTTCTTTTTCAAACATTCAAAAAGTACATAAATATTAATTATATATATTACCACACAATTAAGAAGACAGAGAAATATTGCTTGAAACAGATCAAAAAGAAGAGATTCGACATTATTCATAACTCTATAAATCACTAAATTTGGTTTTTGCTAATCAACAATATCCTAGTAGACAAATTAAATTGGTTATTTAATATCTATTGTTTTAAAATAGATGTTTATTAATCTAATTGGAAAGCAAAATAACATTAGATTTCTGTTGTAAAATTGGATTTGAAATGATTTAAGTATCTGAAAAATAGTAGTAGAAATCTACTCTAGCAAAGCTAAAGATTCCTGGATATCAACTGAGTTATGACTGATTATCCAAAGCTTTATGAATTAAAACTATATACAAATATATACATGGAATGTCAGAAGTATGAACAATCCAGATAATAAATTTTTTGTTAGAGATGAAAAGGATTAGATATAATAAGATGAATGGTGAGAAAAAAAATAATGAATAAGATGTAGGATTATATTAAACTGGATGCAGCAGACATAATGGTGTAATTATTGTTTTGGATTCAAGAATAAATAAAAAGGTCTTATAAGTAATATTTCTATATATAACATAGTTGTATAGATTATACTGAATGCAGTTACAAAGGATTTGTGGTTATTTGAATGTATATGTCAAATAATGATCATGGTAAAAAAAAATTAATAGTAATGGAAGATTGAAAGGTAGTGAGATGATAAAGTTGTAGAAGATTATGAACTAAAGAATGCCCTACAGAATGGCATATTTTGGAGCTTATAAATTGCAACCCAGTTCTATCATTTCTGGTGCTCCAACTTCTAATAATAAAGTCCTGAACAATAAAGCCATTCAAATAAAGCATAATATAACAATAATAAACACATGATTCAATAATTATAAGAAAAGTAATTTTATATAGAAAGATTCATATTACAAGAAAAGATTTCAATTAGATTATGCTTTGACACATGTAAATTAGGCAAGGGACAGTGTTGGGGATGCAAGAGCACAACCTTGAGCTAATATAAATTCAAAACATAATTTAGTCATATAGAAGTAAGATTATAAATATAAGAAGAGCTGTGATTAAAGTTAAAAAAATAGGCCATTGTTAAATATGGGAAAAATTTTCAGATTTTTTTTAAATAAGAAAAACAAAGTAAAATAAATTAAAGCAAAAGATAAGAAAATTAAAAAAATACTACAATAAAGGCACTAGATTGTAAAAAAAAAAAAAGAGCAAAAAGTATTTAATTAGTTATGAAATGATGATTATAATAAAAGAAAAGAGAATGGAAGAATATAAATTCTTTAGATATAAAAAATAAAAGCACATTCAAAAGGCTTAACAAGATTTGAAATGTGAAGTAGACAAAATTATTAAAGAAAAGTTTATAAGGGAAAAGCAAGGTCACAGGAATGAGCTGATAATTGAAGAAAGAAATTATTAGTAAAAAAAAGTTGTATTGAAAAAAAAAACGTAAAGAATATATATATAATTTATATGATGGAAATAAGAAGATAAATTCTTATTGATCTATAATACTATATATCATCTTCTAATTCCTAATTATCATGCTTATCTGTTAATCCTTAAATATTCCTGTAAATTTTCTATCTCTAATTTTTTTTGTCTATTCCTTCTTTTTAGCTCCTTTTATATGCTTTATTTTTCTTTTTTTCTAGTGATCCCCAGTTTAATATTTATTTGGGCAATCTTTGCTGAAACATTCTCTGCACATGTTTATATTTTTCCAATTATCTTATTCTGATTTCACTTATTATGATGTGTTCAATATTCATTATTTCTCAAATTTTTTTATTGCTTATTTCACTGTTTGACTTAATGGAGATCTTTGCCAGTAATCTATTTCTGTAACTACCAATTGCCTTTTCATTTAACTGTCAAACATCATATACTTTTCTTTATTGTGTCATTTATTTATTATTTACCAACTTTTGATTTATTCTGATCCCACAATATTTCATTTATCATTACTACAGCTATTCTACTCAGTACATTTCTTTCTCTTATAGTTTCATCTGTTGATCTTTTTGTATGATCTTTATGCTTTGATACTTATATTCCTATCTATTGTTTATCTTTCAATATTATATTCTCTTATGTTCATTCATACACATGTCATATTTATTTCCAGGTAACATTTTCTGTATTCCTCTATTAATTTTCAACTCTTACAATTACTAAACATCATGAGCATGAGCCAAAACTATTTGATCATCAGCATAGTAAAATGTTTAGTTATTATTTTGTGGGGGAATTTCCACTTTCCCACACTTCCTTTCCCATATTTTAAAGGCTTGTTCTAGACATAGGTGATAAGTAATATTCCTGCTTAAACTTCTTGGTAATTTTTATATTATACCACATCATAGTTCTTATATATATATATATATATGTCTACAGATGGCGTTCTACCAAAAACACCGTCAAGCGTATGTTTACATAAACGTCAGAGCATGCATTCACTATCTCTAACTTTAATTCCACTTTCAGATCATAATTTCAAGCTATTTGCTATCATCAGTGAAAGACAGGAATTTTAGAAACTAGATCTAAACATAAACTCTGAGCATTTATGAAACAGTTTCTATTCAGCTTGCAAGCGTGAATCTTTTAGACACGTAATGTCTTCAAACTCAGCATAGCAAGCCAGATAGCTATATGGGTCTGATCTCAGTTCAGCATCACCACATAGTAGAAGCCTCTGCAATATATATCATTGCTAGAAAGACCTCAAAGGTACATTTATAAAAAACAAAAAAACAAGTTAAAAACTTGCTAATGCTTGTATTTATGTCAACAGATGGCATTCTACCAAAAAAACCGTCAAGCGTATTGTGTTTTTGGTAGAACGCCATCTGTTGACATAAATACAAGTGTTAGCAAATTTTTAACTTGTTTTTCATAAATGTACCTTTGAGGTCTTTCTAGCAATGATATATATTGCAGAGGCTTCTACTATGTGGTGATGCTGAACTGAGATCTGGCTTGCTATGCTGAGTTTGAGGACATTACGTGTCTAAAAGATCGTCATGCTTGCAAGCTGAATAGAAACTGTTTCATAAACGCTCAGAGTTTGTGTTTAGATCTAGTTTCTAAAATTCCTGTCTTTCACTGATGATAGCAAATAGCTTGAAATCATGATCTGAAAGTGGAATTGAAGTTAGAGATAGTGAATGCATGCTCTGACGTTTATGTAAACATACGCTTGATGGTGTTTTTGGTAGAATGCCATCTGTTGACATAAATACAAGCGTTTGCAAGTTTTTTAACTTGTTTTTCATATATATATATATGTTAAAATAAAGATTTTCATGGACAACAGATATAAATGACATATTATCTGGGTTCATTCATGTATGATTTATATATAGTACTATCAAACCAATATGTTATCTGAATAACACAGTCAATCAACTGGATGATAATTATTATAAAAACAGTTATGGAGGTGTTGTAAGCATTAAAAAATAGCAAGTGCCACCAATAAAAACAAGTACAGAAAATGTTTAAAATGATAAATAAAAAACAGAATGTATTCAGATTAATAGATTTTTAAAAAATTCTTCCACATAGAATATGAATCATCATATTTGCTGATACAAACTGATCTATTAATAATCTCAATAGTCTCTTCTATCTGGATAGGATCTTGGTTTAGAGAAATCAATATTATGATCCATATCCATAACATAAACTGAGAGTGCTGATGATGATAAGTGTTGCTTAACTGCATCAGCATGTTAATTTCTTCTAGTACTAAAGCAATGATTGCTCATACTCACATAATAAAGTCCATAAATGCAATATGAAATTTCACAAACTCCATGGACCTCAAGAGGGATTGAGTCCTTAGGCTTGAGCAGAATGTTATTAACTTTTTGATAAGTAGTATATGCTACTTTATATTGTTTAGAATATGCCACTACAATTGTTTTTATATATTCATTAGTCAGTTGATGGCCAGTATGACCCAGCCTAAATATCAGTATGTTAGTATTATAAATCATACATGGATGAAATCAGATAATGTCATAGATATATAAAACAATCCACTAGAATAAAACTACAAAAATTTTCAAAAAATGCCTCTCACAAAGCAAATAATCTATTATGCATCTTCTGTCTCTGCTTCCAAATTCTACATTTATGCTCGTTCTATTTGTCAGAATTTCTATCTAACTCAATAAATTAATAATTGCCATTTCTCTAATTTTTATAAAAATTATTTCTGCCTTTTTTATGAATTGTTGTTAATAAATAACTTTTTCCATTCAACGGTGATCTCATTTGCATTAATGCAGTCTCAGAGCAACTCAGTGTTTAAACAGCTCTTTATTTCCATTGTTTAATTAGTTCAAATGGAATTATCTTGAATTCAGGAGCCTTTCTAATTTTTAGGGATTTATATTATATGATATTCTATTAGTTGTGAATTAAAGTTTCGAAATATTGTTCCATTTCTTCATTATAATTGATATATCTTTTTTCATTTCATATCTTAATTTTTTTTTTCATTGCTTCTCTTTCCATCTAAATATAAATCAATCTCTTATAATTTCTTTTCCATATCTCATTTTTCTTTTCTATTACTTTCTATATTCTTTCTGCATTTTTAAATATTTAATCTTATTATTTTCATGTATTTTAGTATTTAAATATTTGTGATATATCTGTCTTTTCTCTGCTATCTCATTTTCAATCTCCCCAATATGTTTGTTTTCTATAATCATTTTTTTTATATATACAATGCCTTGCTTGCAGTTGGATGTATGCAATTTTTATATAACTGCAATATTTTCTAGTGGTTTCAAAATTATTTCTTACATAATAACTTTTCATCTAGTCAAGAAATCTTTGAATATTCATATACTTAATCATTGAAGTTATATTTTTGCTTATTTACTGTTTTCTGTTAATTGACCCTTATCTTGATGAAAACCTTCTGTTCATTTTTAAAAAAACTATGATGAATGTCACATGATAGTCCTCTACATACTTTAACATCCAGTGTTTTGAAATCCATATTCTGTTGTACTATAGTCTATTATAAATTTAAGGTTTTGTGTCTTAATATCCCAAATTATTTTACATTCGTGTATTAATCAGACTTAGACCAGTAACATTTATTGTATCCGTTCCACATTGCTTTATAGTTTCGTCTTTTCTTTTTCTATCTATTTTTCATTAAAGTCTCCAATCAATATTATTTCTCTAAACAATCTACATTTTAGAACTTTCTTATTTAATTGTTCAAATAAATTCACCTTTAATTTTTTCTGTTATCATTCATACCATAGCCCCTGTCATGATATATTTTCTTAGACTTTTGTGAATCAATATTGTCAGTCCTTGTTGTGTTTTTTTATTTTTCAAAACACCACTATAAAAAATCATCATTATGTCTAAAGTTTTTTTAATCTTATCTGTCCTTTATAGCTTCTTATAATGCAGCTAGATCAACCCTTATTTGTTTAATGTCATTAATCAGATCAGCAACTCTTGAAGAGAATAATATCATTCAAAACATTGTGTTATATGCTAAACTGTATGTTACTACTTACAGTTGAATGTATTTGAAAAATTTAGTTTGAATTTTTCTAAAAACATTAAGTAGTTAAAAATAGATGATGGAAATAAGTCAACTTATAATTAAAAGCAAAGTGCCATCATCACAAACTTTCAAACATTTATCTTAGTATACATGAAATGAAACAGAAAATATACAATTAATAGAGTAGAGCATATCAACTTTATATTCCATAAATCATAATGGTATTTCATTCTTTTTGTTGTCTTCATTCTACTCTATTATGAAACTCTTATATTGGGTGTTTAGTGTCAAAGTTATTTTCACCTTGATGACTTGTCAGTTAAGGAGTTTCATCTGCTCCATCTATTGGTCTGCTGGTGGCATTTTCTTTCCCACCAGTCTAAGACTAGTTAAAATTTTTCCTTATCAGCTGTCTGGAGATACATTCTCTAAAGATTAATTGGAAAAAAAAAAGTTAGACACATAAGGATAAATAAATTATTAATGGAAAAATTATAAAAGCTTTAAATGAAATATATAATGGTAACGCACAATAAATGAATTGGATTCCAGTTGAATAATAGAAATCTTTGAGGGAAAAGTATTTGATCGAATTGAAGAAAGTCAGCATTAGAAATAAAAAAGCTTCTATAAAATTTGCTCTTACATGACAATACTTGCTTGCAGATAGCATAACTGTAACAGAATCTACAACTCAGAAGAACAGCTAATAGATTTTATCTCATATTTATACAATGAAATGTGATGATTTAAATCAACATAATTTAAAAATTATTTAAATTGTGAAGGTCTTGATTAGTCAGATTTTACTATAGTTTAGACATACTTCTATATGATGAAAAGTTTGGACATATAAATGGTAAAAGAATGATTTCTATGCTATATAGAGAGAAAGAGATTGGAAGAAAGATTAAGATTAGTTTCATTAATCTTGAAAAAGCTGATTGTGTTATTTTGTTGGGCACAATATTTTTATATGAATAAGAATATATTTATAAGATTTAATAATCTATCCATAGAAGAAATAGATATAAAAAAAGTGTGAGGAAGAAATGTTTTATTTTCTGTTTTATTACATGTAGACTAAGAGGAATATTTCAAAGTTTGTAATGGTGGCATTTTACTTTTAATTATAAGTTGAATTATTTCAATCATCAAGTTTTAATTGCTAAATGTTCTTAGAAAAATCCAAGTTTTAATTTTTTAAAGACATTCAAGTATAAGTAACAATAGAGTTTAGTATATAAGCCAATGTTCCGAATGATATTATTCTCTTTGGGAGTTACCCACCTGACCAGTCACAATATTACCATGAAGGTAAACTTGATTTTTAAACTTATGAATATTGAAGTTATGATGATATCCCATTAAAAAATGATTAAAAGAACACAAAATAATGATTAGAGAGAGAAAAAAAGAAAAGATCTAGCCAAAATAGCATATTATGCATATATCAGTGAATATATGTTCAATTGGGGGTAAAAAAACCACAAGACAGATAGTAAAAGTAAAAAAAAAAAAACAAATTTAAAGAAACTGCTCACATGCTAATGGCAAATAACCTCATAAGTCAACCTATGATCATAATCCATAATTTTTGGAAATCACTCATTAATCTTGTCCTTAAGAAAAAATGAAGAAATCAAAAGGATCCTCATAAATAAGTATATACAATTGGTTTTAACTATTGACTTTGTCAAAATAGTCTAATTGGTTAAAGTGTCACTTTAAATTCAATATTTTATGAATCCAAAATTTAATTCTCATGATAGTCCTGTCATTTGTCAAGTCAGAAACACTTGAAAAGAGGAGAGAATAATAGCACTTAAAAAATTGCATTATATGTTAACTTGTATGTTATTATTAACAATCAAATATATTTGAAGAGTTTAAATAATGTTTGAATTTTTCTAAAGACATTTAATAATTAAACTAGGTAATGGACATATCCAACACATAATTGGAAATTTAAATGAGTGTTATTTTAAACAATAGCAAACTTTCCATACAGTAGTGCCACAAAGTGCAAGTTTTCACAATCAATGGATGCGGGAAGGTTTGTGCATAAAATCCTTATCCAGTCCCTATTCATCCAATATTCTCAGACTAGTTTCTAGCTTGTGGCTTTCATCAGTGAGGAATCTTGGATTTGAGAGCACTGCACCTAGATCTTAGGATCTAATGCAATCCTCTAGCAGCCACCTTTTACCTACTTGGTTAACAATGTTATTGTGTTTTCATCTTGGGCTCCTAGCTTTATAATTAACTAAGTAGATTAGATTCTAAGATCTAGGTGCAGTGCTCTCAAATCCAAGACTCCTCATTGATGAAAGTCACATATTGGATGAGTAGGCACTAGATAGGGATTTTATACACAAATATTCCTGCATCCATTGATTATATAGGCTTGCACTTGGTAGCACTGTATGGAGTTTGTTAGTGTTATTAATAGCCTGTGTAAGCATATGAAATGGTGATCATGTGATGTTTTGAATATTATTTTGTTAATGATGAAGTTAGTATTGGAGGTAGAGTTCATCATACCAGATTGTTTGCAATATGTGAGTATTTGCACATGATAAGAGTTTAACAAAATATTATCTAGGATTAATAGATCTTTAGACTCAAAATAAAATTAAATGGGGGGAGGGCACTAAAATAAGTGATAAAAATATTTAAAAAAAAAACATTTAAAGTGAGTATTGGATAGGAAATTACAGAGCTGTGTAGTTTTTAGTTCACTCAAATTAAATTTAATAAAGGTTGTTAAAATGTTTTGTTCGGAGAAAAGATTGTAAGGAAAAGAAACAGGGACAATGAGGAATGAAGATGAAAAATAGATTTTGAGAATCGAATTTGGTGTGGAACTTGAAATAGATAAGTTGGAAGAATAAGATTAGCAATATAGAAGTAATAAAAAAGTAAGAAGAAAAATAAATTTATTGGGGAAATAATGAGAAAAAATGAGATTCCGAATGAGTATATACTTTAAAATAAAGAGATCCTGGAATATATGTCAGAAGGGATTGTAAAGGATAAAATAAAGTAGGAAAATAAAAGACAGAAGTTAATTAATAATCTTAAGAGAGGAATAGTTATAAGTGTTTGAGAAGTAAAGCGATACTGGAAAAGGTCACTAAATACCTCTTCTATTTGACAAATAAATAATGATAATGACGATGATCAATTTTTTTAAAAAAAATTAAATTCTTTTTATAAACAATAAAAAATACTACAAAAATACAAAAAATTATTACCCAAATAAACAATCTATTATATAATTACAAGGCAAAATAAATATTATGAAATAACAAGTGTTAATTAATTTACAATTAATAATTAATAAAACTAAATAGATACATATAGAATTATAAAAATTAATTAATACTGTAAAACTAGATATTGTAAATATAGTCCTTATATTCAAAATACAAGTATAACCAATAATTTTAAGACTTAATTTTTTAATAAATTATTTAAATATTTCCAGAATTATTTGATCACTTCTCAATATGTCATTAAGTTTAATACAACTGAATGCTTGCTTATTCTGACTTCGACAGTCAACATGACAGTAAGCATCCATCTTGGGAAGGTTATAAAACCTCCGTTGCACTTAATCAATTTTGGACACAATAAACAAAATTAAGAACTAGAAAACATTCTGCTACAAGATTGTAACTTAATCTTGGGTCCTAGAATAATTGAAATGAAATCTTTTAAAATCTTCAATACAATACTTTGAACTTCTTGAGCTGATGTGACAGTCTTCTTAGCTTCATGCACCATACCCTCAAATAGTTCAGAAAGTTGTTTAGAAGTGAAAGAACTAAAGGAAGTTCAGAAAAAAATGAAATTTGAGGGAAATAAAAAAACTGTTCTAAAGGAAAATTCAAATGGTACCGAAAATACAGTAGATATTGGGCTAAAGATCAATGAAAACATTGAGATACAGCAAATTAAAGTTGATACAATGAAACATAAGCTAAATATTAATGATACTGCCAAGTTTCATAAAAATTCATCAGAAAATAAAGTTGTGGGGAGATCCATCACAAAACTACTAAAACGATAAAAAATTAAAAATCGCGGGAATTTTGTCACTAAAGAGGGCAATGAGTAGGAATTCAGGTAGAGAAAACATATGATAGAGTGAATAGAAATAGATTATGGATAAGTTTAGCAAATCTTGGAATGGATAAAGCTTTAGTGGATGTTACTAAGAAATTATATGAAAATAATTACTATACATATCAATTAGGGGATTACAATCAGGTAAAGTTAAAAATGGGGTGAGACTAAGGCGAATGCCCTATGTCACCTATTTTGTTTTTGTTGTATTTGAGTGAAATGGAGAGAGCAATAGAAAGACTAGGAAGAGAGATAGAGATACCATTAATAGATGGCAAGGGAGTATATACATTGTCGGGTCTTTTTTTTTGCAGATGATGTCTTTTTGTGTGCAGAAAGAAGAGGATAGAACTTATGCTGAGGACATGTGCAAGGGTGGGTAAAGATATGGGGATTACATTTAGTGAAGAAAAATCAAATATAATGATGGTGAATACTGGGGAAAGAGAAGACAAAGATTTCTTATTGGGGGATATAAAGTTAAGTGTGGTGAATAGATATAGTTATTTTGGAATCATCTTGAGTAATCAGAAAAATTGCTTTGATAAATGGGAGAAAAAATTGATAAATGAAGCAAAGAAAAGAAAGGGATTGATAAAAAATTAACAGTGTTTTCATATAATAAATATGATGTAGCTAAAATTGTATGGAAGAGAATGGCAGTAGTAGGGTTAACATATAGCAATGATGCGTTATGTGTTAGTAAAGGGGTATTAGATTACTTAGAAAAAGTACAAAGGGAAGTAGGAAGACATGCATTAGATGCAGAGGTGTGAGCAAAGGAGACAATTCAAACAGAAATGGGATGGTCAAGTTTTTATATGAGGGATGCAAAAAGCAAATTGAAAATGTTCACTAGATTGCAGTTTATGGATAATAAAAAAAATAGCCAAAATAGTATTTAATTGGGTTACAAGTAAAGTACAGGCAACAAGATGGGTGAGAAATGTAATGCGGTATGCAAAAGATATGGATAAAGAATTTATGTCAGTATATTTGTACAAAAGGTGGGATGATTGTGTTAAGAGGATTGTTGGGTGTTATAGTGGTAAGGAATGGGAGAGAAGAGTAGATGCATTAATAAAGAATAGGGAGTTGGAGAGATGGAGAACTAGTATGAAGAGTAAAATGAGTTTTAATATATATAGAAGTAAAGGAACATTGGGTGTGAGTTAATTTATGATAATAGTAAGGAAAGTAGTTTATTGTTTAAGGCTCGAATGGGATCTTTAGCATCAAGGGAATATATATAGGGAAATGGAAAACTATGGGTGATTTAGTCTGCAAGTTGTGTAAGGAAAGCATAGAAAATATTAGACATATGTTACTTCAATATAAATGCTTTGAAGCAGAAAGAGTATAAATAATGAAGTTATGGAAGATTAAATATGAACAAAGTGATTATACAGAAAGTGAATTATTGGTTTTTATGCTAGGTTTGGGAAAAGCTAAGGGGGATTTAAATATGAAGGTCATGGAGTTGATAAAGATTATGTTGTGGAAATGGGACGGAGTAGATTATGGAAAAACAAGGTGGAGAATGGAAAAGGAAGGTAAAGTCCTGACTCCGAATAAGGAGAAGTCACAGTGCATCACATCACATCACATATAGAAGCAGAACTGGACCGAAACAAAGGCAAATATCACCAAAGAGACTCTACATTGATAATACAAGAATAAATATCAAAGGACAAACTAAAAACAAGCTCAGGAAAAGTACACAAAGTAATTATCTAGATAAAATCATGACAATTAAAAGCCAAAGCTTGGGAAAAAATAGGAAAAAAGTTACAGAAGTCCAGAAGTATCCAGTTGAACATGCTGGTGAGAGCAATAATGCAGAACTAACACTTCCAACATTTGCAGAAAAGTTAAAGAAGGATACAAAGACTTCCTAATGGCAAGGTTTCAATCAGCCATATGCCAGTGGCTTTAAAATAGAGCAGGGGGTTACGGACCTTGAGACAAAGCTAGAGCTAGTGGTCAGAGGTCATGAAATCAATCCGAACAATGCAAAGTATGGGGAAACTAATCACGCTAGCTTCTACCATGAGAATAAGTTTGAGAATGACTTAATATATCATAATGTTGAGTCAAGTATGAACCACTTTGATCAGGATAGAAATAATTTAATTCCAGGAGACTTTCAATCAGTCAATGATGAATTTAATAATAGAATTCCTCAGAAATTATTTAATTCCTTTCTTAGCTTTCAAAATCAGTATACTTTAACATTGAACACAAGGACCTTTTCATATTTCCAATAAATGAGCTATTTGAAGACAAATCAAGGACTTAAATATCATTGATTCAATAAGAAGGGTCGACTATCACCCTAACAAAAAATATGTCACACTAGAATTTGAGAATACTTTAGCCAAAGAAAGATTCAAAAGATCTCAAATGTTTCTAGATGGAAAATATTTAGTGAAAATTGACTGGGAAGACCAAAATTGATAACAGGTATGGTGTGGAATCATCATGCGGCATTTGGAAAAAATGAATTGCAGGGATTATTAGTACAGTTTGGCTCTGTTCAACAGTTCACTTTCCTAATGGAAAGAAGAGCGAAGATTCAGCTGCCATCCAACAATGCAATATTTACAATGAGGTTGCCTAAAGGTATCGGTCCACTGGATATACAATCTGTTCCTGAGCAGAATAAAAGCCCGATATACATTGTAATTCGGGGAATTCAACCACAGTGTTATAGATGCGAAGACACTAGCCATTTAATTAGGGCCTATCCAAAAAGATTATGCACAGAATGTGGGGAAAGCTATAGTGGATTCTACAAATGTACAATAACATTGAGCAAATCCTTCGCTTATAAATTAACAATTAGAACTGGAATTACAAGAATCTCATTTAAAAGATAACAAAGTGAAGCCAAATAAGCTACACTATAAGGAAAATCAAGAAACCTTGCACAGAAGATTTGAAGATGGAACAAATGCAGGTCAAGCTAGAGATACGGCTAAAGAAATAAAGGAACAATCAGCACAGGGAGAACTGAGTAACTTCAAATCAATACAATCTGAAGAGTCTGAAGGCACATTAGAAGAAATTGGTCAATTAAAAGATGCTAACATGTTCAGTGATATGAAACTAAGTGAGAACGGTTCAACTCAAATGGATAAAATGACACAAGGTGCAAGTTTCAAAAGGAAAAATCAGAATGGCTCTGGCTCGCAAACTGATGAGCATAGTGTTGTAGGCTCAAACATTAAACTGTGTGGTGAGCAAGAAAAGAAAACTGAGGGTTTCTTGAGGAGAAAGAGAAAAAGGAAAAAAAGACGAAAGAAGAAACTGGCTCAACAGGAGTCGGGGGATGAGATGGAAACTGAATCAGAAGGTCAGATAGTCAATGACCTAGAGATAATGGAACATGATATTTTAGCTCATCCCATGATCTTCAAATGTATTGTTGAATCTAAAGGGGCATGTATGTAGCGAGAGTGAAGTAGGGCAGGTAATTTTGAAGAGGCAGATAATCCAGAGGAAAAAATTGATAACATAGAAGAGCAATGGAGTGATGAGGCTCGTAATGACAGTTCCAAAAGCAGGCAAGGTGAAGTAGTGCAGGTTATCTCACAAGAGTCTGATAATCCAGTGGAAGAACTTGATAATGTAGAACAGCAATGGAGCAATGAGGTTTGTAGTGACAGTTCCAGAAGCGAGGTAGTAGATGGCTGTCCAAAGGAAATGCAGCAACAAATTAGTACTAGCCCTGTGTGTACTAATAGAAGAAATCACAGATGATGAAGAAATAAGCTCACAAGAGGAAAATTTTGAAGAAGATTCGGAACAGGAAAGCGACGGAAATTCAGAAACGGTTTAAAGTATTAATTCCATAAAATGTGGTTTATACAAAGATATGGCAACATAGATGAAGTTCTAAGGATCTGTGAATTAAAGGACTTGGCAATTCAAAGATTCTTATGAATCAATGGAGAAGATTAGGATTATTGACTATGGTATGATCTCAAGATTTCTTTAAACAAATGTATTTACAACATGTAGTGGGTGATCAGTCAGTCACCTGCATTTTTTTTCCCTTAATAAAAAAAAATTTTTTTTAATAAATTAATTACAGCCTTAAGAAGATCATGAAGTGATCACACAAAACTCATTGCAAGAGAGTTACTATTTTAACTCAGAAATATTTAATTAACAATCTTTTTCTTGAAAAGTCAATCCTATAATAAAAAAATATCAACCTATTCAGTTTGTAATTGCAAGAATTAATCCCAAGTTTGTTTTCTTTACAAAACTTTTTCAAAGAAAATGTATAACTTTAATCATAAAAATGTTATGTGAAAACACAAATTGCTGCAAGAATTAAGAATCTGATTTAGCTTAGAAATAATTTAAGATTACATTAATATTAGTAATAATCTCAAAAATATAAAACCTGCCCATGAAAAACAACAACTTTAAGATATATTTATATTTAAATAAATCATATAATATAAAATATCTTTATATAACAGCAATAATGATATATATTGTAACGGGATTCCTTTTTTGCTTTAATTTTTAAACATTTGAAGTAAAGTTTGTATTCGAAATTTACAAGTTTGAAACAAAAACTTTACCAGTTTCTTATTACTATTTTCTTTTGACACTTATAGTTCAAGTTATTAGCTCTTACTTCAACATTAATTATTTACTTTACGACCCCGTTACTCAAACAGAGGAATAAATATGATTACATTTACATATCAATCATACCCCGGTCAGACCAAGATTTAATAAAAATATTAAATCGACAGTCATGTTTTCAGACCGAGGTAATTCTCTCTGGCTGCATGAAATGTAAAACATTTCATGGGAATTATTTATAATGGGATTAAACTCTGGGCACCATCCAATATTTAAACTGAAACCCATGAAATGTCATTAACACATTTCAAGCGCATGTTTCATGATTAGTTCTTAAAACATGAGGCTGGCAATACATTTATTCAGATAAATGGAGAGAGAGAGAGAGAGGTGGAGAAACAACACCAATAATTTATATAAATTTATTAAAAAATAATAATGAGAAAATAATAAAAAAAAACATATTAAGAAATATTTAACATGTAAAATAAATATGCATGCTTCCAAATGATATCTAAAGTTCTAGTTAGAAGAGTTTAAAAGTTTAATACTAGTATTAAGAATTCAAACGTTCTATTTGCGGCGTCAATGAACGTATTTACCTAGGATTTCGGTAACCGCCTCTTCTTCTGATCCAGTCAGATTCATGGTAAGCATATATTTTAGTACAAGTGAGCTTCTTCTTTATTCTGCGTCCTATGACATGGGCTGTTTCCCTTGAATTGGCATGGCGGGTTCAAACATCGGCAGAAGGCGAGTCAAAGTAATATATCACAGCATTGGCTAATGGCACACAGGATACGAGCGGAAGAAAAAACGATCTAGCCATTCATTTCTCTTTTGGCATAATCGTAAAAGAATGATTTCATCATGCTGGACTTTTAGCTACTTGTAGATTTTGTTCACTGCTGGTTGACCTTGGTTATATTTTTTTAAACTGTCTTTCATAAAACTTTCTGAATAGTTTCAATCCTTTGAATCGATTGAAAAATCACAATCTCACTAACTGAAGAATAGTCAATTTTAGCTTTTTATAATCTCTGACCTCACCTTTGCTCGAGTTTTCACCCACCCTATCAATACATTTGATCTTTAATCTTTTTTAATTAGTACATTCTTTTATTGTCTTATTTTCCTAATTTAATTTCATTGAAATTAGTCCTATATTATTCATTTAATCATTCTGGAATCTTAATCTCCAGAACCTGATTAGTTTTGTATGAATTGTTTTAAATAATTACAAAAAATATTTTTTATTAAAAAGTGCTTTTAACAAAAAGTACTTCTGAGAGAATCATATAAAAATACATAAAAGAAAGATAAGTTATAATTAGTAAATAATTTTTAACTTATTTCCAACCTTTTGCTCTTTATTTTAACTTTACCCCCTTTTTTTTATTTTTTTTACAAACTATTAAATATTGATATTATTTTCTATTTCATTTTTTTTAAATTTTATTTTTTTAAAAAATAAGTAAATCATGTAACTTGTATATATACACACACTTATGCAATGTGTATATGTACACTTCATTACAACATGTATATATATACATAATAACAATAATAACACAGAAACTTTTCGGCAAATATTAATTTCTGCTCTTTTCAAGGTGTTAGAACTATTTCATAATTTTAATCTACATTGAATACATAGCGATATCTATATCTTTTATATAAAATTAACTAGAACCTATTATAACAATAATACAATATGTACAAGTAAGAGAGAAAAAAACTGCATAAATGTATACTATATAGTTTTGAAAGGCAAAAATTAATATTTGCCTAAAAGAACTTTTCTATAATATTATTGTTATTATATATACAATTATTGCTGTTATATAGATATTTTATTTCATATGGTTTATTTACATATATGAAAAAGCAGCATAATAAATTAAACTTCTTTCCATTGCCATTATATATATATATATTGTCTTTTTCATGTGCATACTAAAAACTGTGCTTTTTTATAATAATTAATTCACATACTATGAACAGTTTGTATATTTAATATTTATGATTCATTCCAAAAAAAAGTAGTGACCAAAATTTTAGTTCTAATTCAATAGTGCCAAATCCTTTTGATGGTATTACAATTTCGATTATTTTGTTTTTAGTAAAAAACATATTTTCTTACTAAAACCTAGCTACTCATGAATTCATAACTAATGAATACAGATTCTGAAAACTAGCAGTGTCATAACTATATATAATATTTTTAATATATTAATTTTATACTGTACTTGTAAGAAAACATATTACTACTGAAATATTTCATTTTCCTTCTGTAAAAAAATAACTAAACTTTTTTTTTCATATCATTATTATTTTACTTTTATTTGTTTCCTTTCTTCTATTTGTTTTGTTTGTGTTTCTTAATAATTTATTACTAATAGCTATATTGCATAGCAAATAGCATGATGATGTAAATAATATTAATAGCAAACATTGTTTCAAATTGTACATAAGAAAGCAGTAACAAACTTCTACCATATATTATTTTAAAAATTGTGCATAATATGAAGAAATATAATAAAGCTACAGGGCTGGGAAGTGGATCCCTCAGAATTTGAAAGCACCTAATTTACCGCTGAGGAAAAATGAAGATTGCTTCCCAATAATGCTGGATTGGATGCAATATTTCTACTTGAGGAAGAAAAAAATCTGAGATAGAAAGATAATCAGTGAAATATATAAAATGTGATAAAGATAAAAATGAATCATTTACACATTGAAGTTTTGATTGTTGAAATATCATGGAACAAACTAGGATATTCTAAATTAAAAAAGCAATCTCTTATTCAGATATAGATAAATAAAAGAAATGGATGACTTTCATTACAAGAAATAATATTAATAATATGCTAATGGGTTGAAGGTGAAACTATTCTATATAACAATTTATTTAGGCTGAGTGCTTTCAGAGTTTCGTTACTCCATAATCATAGCCTTGTAGATTGCCAATGTTATTATATACAAATATATGCAAAACTATTTTTATATATATATATTATACATTTTCTGGAAATGGCAAAGCAAGTGTCTTTCCTGTTTATAGAGTTGGTGTCACTGGTAATAAAACAAACTTCCTTGATTTTTCTCTTGAAATTATTCCTCTCTGTTCACAGTATATCAGTTTTGGAGGTCTCAAGCCCATGGTTAAGCTCTTGCTGATGGTCAGCAAAAACGGAACTGCCTTCTTTTTTGGTTATTGCTCATGTGGCGCGAGTCTCACTGTAATAAACAGCACCACACACTATCTGAGGGCACATAATTCCGCATGAACTGTCATTTGATATAATCCTATGAATGAATGACAACAATGAAATATTATGGATATCCATTTAGCATAACGACAATACATATCCATGTCGCAATAACTAAAAAAGAAGAAACTGAAAACACTTGATGATTAGATGTGTGCAAAAATGGATAAAACTTAAAGGCAAAATATGATTGTTGATCAGAACATCATTGATAGAAAAAAAATGAATCAGGAGACAATTAATATATTTTTTATGAATTCAAGTATCTTTTTATAGTCAATATATATTTAAGTACTTGTTATTATATACATGGGTATCACTGAATGACAGGAATAAAACTTGATTATAATCTTAGTACCCAAGACCGGCAAAATATGGCCAAGAACAAATTGTGCAGAGAATACATCCATTATTTTTAGAAATAATATCAGGAATTGATTTCAGCTTTTGTTTGTTTTGATGACAAATTAGGGGCTGCGAATGAAAACAAAATAAATAATTACAGAGAAGTCTGAACAACAAGAGCAAAATGTAACACACAGAAAAGTCAAATTGTATATCAGAAGATATAATGATAATTGCAAAGAGGGGGGAGGGGCAAATTAAAAAGATAACATTCCTTTAGAGGAAATGAATAGAAAATTTCAAACAGCATCTGGAAAAGAATGAGCAATATTAAATCAATACTTAAATACAGAACAGAGAAATGTGCATAATAAAACAAAAGGTATCTTTTACAAAACTAAATAAAGAGCATATAACATCATTTAAGACTTAAAAGCAAAAACTATAATAGTAGCTAAAAACAAGTCATACATCACATGAATTAATTTAATAAGCTTGTAATTATAAAACTAAATAAAGAATGTGCAATAGTTCTAACAAGCTTTATCGATATATGCCACAAGAGAAAGCATTTAAAAAATCTCTATCTAGAAATTATCCCTCTCCCCAGACCAGTTTCATGCTATTGGCAATCCGCAGTGAGGCACTAGGATATTTCAGCACCAGATCCAAAATACCAACACAAAGCCAGAACTCATCTAATAATTAACTTTTAAGCAGACAATCTGAAATTTTCAGACACCTATATGCCTTCAAATCCAGCTATCTAACTTAAATAGCTATATGGGGCTGAGAATTTTTCAGTCATACCATAGACTTAAAAGCAAAAACTATAATAGTTGCTAAAAGTAAGTCATACATCATATGACTAAGCTGGTAATTATAAAACTAAATAAAGAGCATGCAAGAGCTCTAACAAGCTTTATCGATAAATACTTTTAAGACTCAAGTAATGTTAAATTGCTAACTGTTAGTTTATGATATAGCTAAAGAATTTTCAATCCCTTATTATTTAAGTTAGATAACTGGATTTGAAGACATACAGATGTCTGAAAATTTCAGATTGTCTGCTTAAAAGTTAACTATCAGATGAGTGCTGGCTTTGAGTTGATATTTTGGATCTGGTGTTTGAAATATCCTAGCGCCACACTGAGGATTGCCAATAGCATGAAACTGGTCTGAGGATAGAATAATTTCTAAATAGAGATTTTTTAAATGCTTTCTCTTGCAGCATTTATTGGTAAAGCTTGTTAGAACTATTCACACTCCTTATTTAGTTTTATAATTACAAGCTTATTAAATTAAGTCATGAGATGTATGACTTATTTTTAGTTGTATCTTTTACAGATTTAAGTAACCTGCACAGAAGAAGATGACCAGTTTAACTCTGACATCATTATTAGACAAGATCATTGAAATTGACAGCATTAACAGGAAATATAAGATCTATTTGTACAAGTATTGACTAAAATAAGATGATTAATATAAAAAATTAAATTAAAAGAAATACATTTATAGTCCTACACCAAAGCATCTTGATAAAGTGTACAAATAGCTGCAAAATATTTTGCATATGATATGTTCTACTTTTGTTATATTGAACCAAATTTATTAGAAAAATGTATATTACAAAAATTAGTGCTAAAAGATGAAGAGAATGACCAAGCAATGGAGTTAATGAATTACCTTTGAGCAGCCTGAAAAACCAGATAGATGATACATCTCTCAAGATGTTATTCTTACAATTGCAAAAAATTAATATTGGCTCAACAGTATAGAATAATATTAGTTTGAATATTAATAATAATGTAACATATAATACCAATGTAACATAAAATGTAAATCAAATTTTTAAAAAACTCTCAAGATTCTTGACAAAGAAATAGTGAAGAAGATAATGCTCACTTGGATAGTAAAATGCCAGATGATTAATTTTTGCAGCACAGTTAGCAGCAAAACATCTTTTTATTAATTCTAAGTTACTGAAAAAATTTCAAAGTGAATTCAAACTCCAGTTCAAGACAGGATGATATAGTATCTGCTATGCAATAAAGGCTTTCATACTTTACATATTAACCAACTTTTTAATATTCAAATCTATTTGTTAAGCACAAAGATATGTAATTAAAGATAAAGGATTTACACCTTTGATATATGTGCTCGACGATGTCATGTTGAGTATTGAAAATACTCTCAAATTCAAACACAAGATAGAGGCTTTTGAAAAGATAAATCGGTTGTCTTATCCTTAAATCTACATTCTAAGATAAGACGGTTGCTCTTATCTTTTCAAAAGTCTATCTTGAGTTTGAGTGTATCTTCAGTACTCAATATGATTTCCTTAAACTATTATAAGATCAGTACAGCACATATATTAAAGGTGGAAATCCTTTCTCTTTAATAACCAATTATTTGAAAATATTTTTTATTAAAAAATTAAATAACCTCTTTTATAATTCCAAGTAAATAAAATTTCCTTTGTAATGATTTATAATTTTAAAAACTTAATAACATAAAATGTTTCGATTTTTAAATTTTTATACAGTATAAGAAAATATATGAGAAAGAAATGATTAGGCTCTGTAATAAATTTAATATAATATTTGCATAAAAAATATGTTGCTTAAAAATAATATTATATGTTTGTACTTACTGGACAGACAAACAGAGCAGACATAACCAATGTCTATTAAAGTTCTATGACAAAAGCATGCTGCTCTATAATCCACTTGAACTGCAGGGGGAAGAATAAGTTTTTTTCTTTCTTCTATGTTAGGCAAAAACACCCACTACAATGATAAATAATAAAAAATAAAATCAGAGCAGTATTTACAAAAATACGAAGTACACATATAATCAAATTAATGATAAGAAAATAAATAGTGTGTATTTCAAAACTATTCCAGAAATCCATATAATTATGTGATGTGAAAGCCATTTCCCCTTCTTCTAGGATGATTCAGTTTTTAGTAAGAAGAATCAAGAATGTTATGCATGATGGATTAATCTCCATTGTGGCTGAAGTTTAATTTCCAGATTAGTTGACATACATAGGATTTTCAGAGGCTAAAAATCACTCATTCAATGACTCACAAATTTATACAGCTGGCATATTAATGAGAAAATTACAGAAGAATAAGACTTTATGAAATTTATTAATAATAACTTGCATAGAGATTTTATATAAAATAATGATAAGCACAAATAAATAAGTTTAGTTTAATATATTTTAAACACTGTTTATAGGAAATGAAAAACATTCTTTTAAATTCCTTTGTTAGATTAACAAATTCTTATGTTAAAAATAAAAAAGCATCTAGTTAATTTAAAATGCCAATGTAGCATTTCTGTAGATCTACTACTGAGAATAAAATCTGTGAGTTAAAAAGACTTTACACATTTAACAGATCTTGCATTGAACATTGTTCATATGCTCACATCACTGAAATTTTCCAGAATTACAGAAGTCACCTGCAGCAAGGAGAAACAATAATTGAGACACCTGTCTTCTAAAGTGACTAAGCAAGCTTAGAAAAAATATTAAAAACTAATTTGGGTAAACATGTATGTATTTATGTATTATAATGAAGATTCTAACAGTTACATGATGAATTTAAAATCTTTGTTGGGTCATACCATGTATTAGTTTTTAGTTTAAAATGTCAATGAAATCACATTGATTCTTGTCAATCCTAAAGGTATGATGAAGAACTGTTTTGTTTGAAATAATAATAAGTTTGTGATTGTACATAAAATAAAAAATATTCATATATATATATTCATATATATGATGTTCATTCATATATATATATTAGATAGTTGTTCATTTAGAATAGGTGGATTAACAAAAAAATTTGTACTTCCATTTTACAAACAGCTGATTTATTAAAACTGATTTTAGAAGAAAGCGATAAAATAAAATGCTGTATTTTGCCACATTTATTTAAACTGTTTGGCACTTTTAAAATTCCAATAGACTCTCATAGTTCTTAAAAACATATTTTTATAAAATAGTTACTATTTTAATATTATCAAAGTCAGGGATGTGAACAATTTCTAAAAAAATGTCATGTAAAAGTTAATGTAATCAATTTTGATTGAAAGCATTTTTATGCTCCTAACTTTGACATCAGTACATCCTTTTGATTGATCCACATAACTTTTTGGGTAATGTATACATGAAATTACATAGCCATCTTTGAAGTTCTAAAAGTACTCAGTCTTTAGGTTTATGGGAAAAATCACCAAGTTAGGGGAAAAGGTAGTCTTAATGTTGAAATTAGGCAGTCACTTACTAATATTATCAATGACTCTTTTTTTAATATAAAGAAAAATAACTCTATAACTAGTTGAAATATTCTCAGTTTCGCCGCCTTTTCTCTTCTTGGTATTAATACTATGCAAAACTATATATATAATGTTTTTTCTGTGATCATTAGAGAATAGAATATTTTTACTTAATGTTATTTCTTGAGCAAGATAATTTTTATCAAATAAAACTATATGCACTCATCAAAAGATTTTTTGCCACAGAAAATATGATCAAAATGATGATAACCAAAATTGAGATATCTATCTAGGTACTTGTGACTTGACTGTAAGCTAAATGGGATTACGCACTGCGACCAGCGCCACCAAGCGGGCAGCTTTGCTGCCAGCTGGTGGAATGTTCCTGTGCTTACGCATTGTGAACAGTGCCACCTTTTGGCTGAAATTTGCAATGCTGCATTTGGGGCCCCTACTCTAGGTATTTCTGTGGTTGACCCTGACCAGCGCCTCTGGTGGCCACATGGGTCAAAAGTCACAAGTACCTCTATCTATATTGGTAGATTATCTATTAACACATTGACAAAGAGTCATCAGATTTTTTTAGCAATTAAAACATCTAGAAAAGAAAATATTTTATTATTTTCAACTTCCATAGAAAACTTAATATTAGGATGCTATCCACGAAAAAAAGCAAGTAAAGAATTCAAGGCATCAATATTATGGGGCCATATAACAGATGTATCTGAGTCAAATGGAAGGTGTCTTACTAATTGTATTCAATATTTTATTTTCAAAATTTTATGAAAAGATCAGCAATTATAGTTGATACTGGAGAGTCCATAGAAACCTTTTTACTTGTTTATATTTTTGAAAACCCAATAAAAAATGTATTTTCAAGGCAATGTTTTGCTAATCTAATAATAAAATATGGTAAATTATTATATTGAGCCATTATAGATAAAGTCTCTTCTAAACATAGAAGAGACAACAAGAACTGATCAATAAATTATTTTTAGCTAACTTTAAGTTTTTAGTAATAGAAATAAAATAAACTGAATTGCTAATTATATCTTATGACAGTTCTTGCAATATCTGATTCAATATGCGGTCTCTTTAAATTTATACAAAAAAACTAATACACAGTACAAAACAAAAAAGATTTCAGTTTCTTAAATATATAGTTAAATAAACATTTATTTATAGTTAAATAAGCATTTGAGAATGATGTTTAGTAAATTCTAGATAATTTTGTCGACGTCATTCATTCAGACATCGTAAACAGTAATTTAAAGTGAGTGGTCTATCCTCATGCTTTCACTTCCAGTACTTAAGATTTGCCCATATATAAGCATTTGGGTTGGATAGAATAAGTGGATTCATTTTATTCTTTCCTAAATACTATATCTTGTGTTGGGAGTCAAAGTATTCATTTATTATTAATAAGCGCATGCACAAGAGCTTGACAGGCTGATCTTTAATGTATTATATATATAGTTGTAGATGTTGTCCACAATATTTGTAATTATATTTAATGTTTTAAATCTGAATGCTTTGAATTCCTAGGAATTCAACTCCAAGATTTACGGATGTATATATTTATCAGTTCAAGAAAATTAACACAGGGTAGTCTGTGATTGCAATTCAATTGATCTTATCCATGTTATAGATTGAATAAAACAAAAGAATATATTTTTAATATAACCAAATATAATTCCAATTTAACATTAATAAATATACACAGTCAATCACAACAAATAAATTGTTCAAAGATTTATACAAATAATACTTAAAATCTATACAATTTATATTGTTTTGCATGTGCCCATTTATTAACCTATAGAAATATACCCAGGGACTTAGCTTTATTCCTGGTAAAATATTACTCTGCCTTGAATTATATTTATATTGGTGTATTCATTAAAATACAAAGTTTTACAACAACAATTAATACAGTTTGTTTTTCGAAAAACAAAAACAAAAAAACAATCTACAGTTTATCTTTTAATTAATTTTTAATCTTTACAAAAAGATTAAACTAATTTCTTATTTTTCATTAGCAATTTCTAATCTTTTTATATATGATTATTATATTGAAACATCATTTACTTTGTATATTACAAATTATATATATATCATTAAATATTAATAATATATGACAGTGTTTACGATTATATGAATATAATCAAATACATACACTGGATGGAATGTTAGAAATTATACTGTTTTGTTAATCCATATATTTGACTTGCATTTTGTTGGAAATTATTCTCATGTAAATGAATCTAATCATTACTGTAACAATAAAAGACAAATGACTCCCAAGATGCATTTCCTTATACTATTCTGCTGCTCATCCCATTTTTTCCAACAATTTAATCATAATTTATATTAATTTATTCCTCCCTTGTATTTTTTCCATTGTAAAATCAATACATATCTCAACAAATCATCATTTCTCTATCTTTATTGCCATTAATATGTTGTCTCAATCTTTTCTTTCTGAGAATCTAATATTAAGTAGCACAATTATAGAAAATTGTCACCAATCTATTAACCATTACTGCAAGGAAAGACTGTATTACTTTTTTTTCAAAGATTTATAATAATAATAAAAAAAGATAACAGGGTCTTAAATTTTCCATAACTTTTATTCTTTTTCATAAAAATTCAAATTTTCTCATTATAATTTTTCTATACAGCTTATATTCAAGTGACAATATAGCATATGAAGATAAGCAATTTTTTATTTTTGGTAAAATAAATTAATGTCATTCAGCATAAATATTCCAGTAAAAAATTCAAATGTCCAGTTCAGACAGAAACTGGCAATGTAAAATATAACAATAAGTATTTTTTGTTTTTCTTCAGTTTATAAATCATCCAAATATCAATAATGATAACTTAATTATTGAAAGATTCAATTGCAGAATTCAGATAGAAAAACTGCATTTTTCGGGACCAATACATATAAAGCCTGTTAAACGTGAATTAAAAACGATAATGTGGAATGATTCTATAAACTATATCATGCAATGACTGCAACTTTTTATCTCCATGAGAAACATATCAAAAATGCTTATGTCTAAATGAAGTTCCCAATAATATGTCTGCAAAAAACAAATAAAAAAAAAAAAAAGAAAATGAGAAAAATGTTAACAATAGTCTTCTTTTCAAAAAATATCAATCCCTTCAAATAACAAGTGATAATGGTCGAAATAACTAAAGACTAATCAGTTAGTAAAATACACTTTCATTCTTTATAATTGTTTAATAAAACAAAATTAGAAGAAAAATATGCTAATGTGTATTAAAAATATATGGTTGTATTCTCAGCCTTGGTGTTCGCCTTAAGATGGCATTGATGCTAATCAAAAACATATACATATAACGATTCCGGGCCGGACCTAAATGATCGATTTGATCTAAAAAGATCTGATTACTTAGATTTGTAATAAAATATTCTACTAACTAATACTATTATATGATGTTAGTTTTTTTCATTTTTGTAAATGTTTATTAATCTTATCTTGTTTTTGAGTTTGTGTGTCTTTAAAGTTAGGGTGTTTTTCTAATTTTTTTGACTTTACGTGTGTCTTTTTAAAGTTACGGTCTTTTTTTTTTTTTTTGCAAGAGTAAATTAATAATTTTATTCAAAAGCAAGGTGTAATAAGTAAATATTTATTAATCTTATCTTATTTTTGAGTTTGTGTGTGTGTCTTTAAAGTTACGGGGCTTTTTCGAATTTTTTTTTTTGGACTTTAGGTGTGTTTTTTTAAAGTTACGGTATTTTTTTTTGCAAGAGTAAATCAATAATTTGATTCAAAAGCAAGACATAATAAGTCAATGTTTATTAATTTTAGATTGTTTTTGAGTTTGTATGTGTCTTTAAAGTTACGGGGCTTTTTCTCATTTTTTTTTTTTTTGACTTTGTGTCTTTTTTTTAAAGTTACGGTATTTTTGGTCAAGAGTAAATCAATCATTTTATTAAAAAAGCAAGACGTAATTCTAAATCTATCAAAAGTAACGTAATTTATATACTGTAGATTTAGAATTGATACCCGACTACTATTAGTAAGTACCATCATTAAAAGACTCGATTGAAAAATGATACAAGACTAATTTCCGTTTTCTTTTTTTTTTTTGGGGGGGGGGCAATAATGAATCAGAAAGTGGGTTGTTTTTTGTTAAGTCTGTCTATATAAAAAGGGTACCGTTATTGAAATACTAAATTTAAAAATGATAGCCGACTAATTTGCGTTTCTTTTGACAGTAATTAATCAGAAAGTGGGTTTCTTTTTTTTTTTTTGGTAAATCTTGTGTATATATAAAAACAAACAAACCGTAATTCAAAGACTCCGTTGAAAAAAATCAAACCCTGTTGAATTTGCTTTTTTTTTTTAAAGACGGTAATTAATCAGGAACTGGGTTGTTTTTGTTAGTGTGTAGATATAAAAACTAATCTTATTTTGAAATAATAAATGTAACAAAACAAAAAAAATAATACCCGACTAATTTTATTTTTCGGACAAGTAATTACTAATAATTAGACAGTGGTTTGTTTTTGCGTATATATATATAGTGAAAGTAACTGGTCATGGACGAATTCTCGCGAAAATGGTACTTTTCGCATGATCCTTTAATTTTTTTTACCTTTCGCACCCTTAAAAGCAATTTTTGAGGGTTACCCCTTCGTAATGGAATCTTCAGGACATTATTACTAAACTTACAACAGTAAACTAAGTTACAACACATTAAAAAAAATAGACGTCTTATCAAATTTAAAAAATTACGACTGCTTCAAATACACACACTCTCACCCGAAACTACAGAGAGCATAGATATTCTACTATTACGAGAAAATGATGAACAAAATCGACTACTACGGCAGCCGATCAAGGCATTTCTTTCTCTTTGCTTTTAGCATAGAAAAAAAGCCATAACCGGCAGCCGTCGGGAACTCTTTCTGTGTTTTATCATAGAAAGTCTCTTTGTGTTGGCTTCTGTCGCCGCCTCCTTCGTCCAACATAACGTGAGGACTTTTCTGCATTTATTAACGTAGAAAAATTCCTCTTTGGTTGGGTGAAGGCCGGTGAAACGGTATATTTCTAGGAATTTACCTAGAAGTAGCGACATCTTAAGGCGAACACCAAGGATGAGAAAACAACCAAATATATTTATTCTCCAATCATTTTACACCCTTAATATTTAAATTTTAAACTAACCAGATTTAAAAAGAAATAAATTACATTATCTTAGCATAGTCCTTATTTTAATTACTAAAACAATATACCATTTTTTAATTATGCAAAGTTGTTGGGCATTAACTTGAATGATTTCTTATTAGTCACATGATTCGTGATTTTGGTAAATGTACCACTCTCTCAAAATTAAGCTAATTCACTTAATCATTACATAATGATTAATATAATACAAAGTAATTGAAATTCTTCTATCATATCATCACCTTCATGGTCACACTTTTATGAACTCCAATTCTATTTATTCTAACCCATTACCATGTAGATAGAATTTTTTTTTTTAGTCAATCTAACTAGATCATCATTTCAATTCCAGAATGACTGCACCTTCGAAGTACCTAACAGTGTTCTCTAATGGTTTTCTAGAAGATATAAGTTAAACTTCATAGCTATGCAGTCCCTTGAACTGTCTTTTCAAAAAGAAAAAAAATTGAATTTCCATTCTTTAGATAACAAATTTCAATATAAAAAACTATAGCAATCTTAATAAATCTTGATCATGTCTTAGCTGCAAGTGATGTATTTTATTTAATTCTGAAGGAATTCAATATTGAATCAAGTTGGCACATTTCATTATTATTATTGATTTTTCATTACTTTGATGAATAACCAGTTAGATTAAGACCTAAGAAGCAAACTATTATTAAACGAAATTTTTTGAATCTCTTATATTTTCATGACATGTAGGTAAATAGCTAAATTAAAGACTGCTTCAATTGTATTTCATTTTCTGATTTGAAACTTCTCTCTTCTGAATCATTATTAGTTGTATTACTTCATGCAAAGATTACAATTAAGGATTTTCAGTCTATTAAACCTGTCTTAGTGGTGATTTTCTCAGCATTGAGGGGTTTTGCGCGCACACACACAAAATAAATGTGTATAATAAAAACATAGAAATATGTTTGCACTATTATATTTTATAATTAGTGCAGGAAAATGAAATAAAAATCTCATAACTGAATAGAGACATTTTAAATTTTTGATATTTTTTTTGAAAAAAAAAAGGGAAAATGTACACCTTTACTAAATTATTACATGTAAAACTTTATTTTTGTGTTTAGCATTGCATTCTATTAGTTTTACTTTCTGAGCCAAATTGCAATCTCTTTAAATTTGAATCTATACAACTCATATCACCAGACAAAAATATAGGGACTTTCCACAAGGCAGATTGATACAGATTATTGGAATTATAAAAGCAATTTATCCCAAGGCTCACTAATTGAAACACTTTCTTTAGACTGATAAGAGCACTACTGATCTCTATGTTAGAGAGCCGACTATTAATAGTATCTGAAAATAACTGACTTTCCCAAATCCTCACAAACTGTTTTAAATTCTTGAGGATGGAAGTAAGCCCTCGATCAGTATTGAAGCAGTCGGATCTGAGTTCGATCCTAGCTTCATGTTATTTACCCTAATACTAACCTTAAATTTCCGATGCAATGGAGCTTTATACGTTCAATCCACGCTAATTTCCATAATGAATAACTTGTTTCAAATACGTAGTAAAATTAATTAGTTTAGTTTAAATTTGATCAATTCTCTAAATAAATTCATGATAAAATATTCATGAATTTATATATATTAAATTGCGTGGATTGTGCGTATATATATTTGTAAATATTAAATATATATAATTGTTCGAAAGTTTCATTGCGTCGGGAATACTTGTTTTTTTTCACCTTTAAATAATTTGTAAAGTTTCGTAGATTAAAAGCTACATTCCTTCGATAAGCTTTAAAATTCTTAAAAACAATAGTAAAGTTTTATGAATTGGAAAAAGATAAGGATTCATTTTTCTAATTAAATCATTTTCAAATCTTAAGAATTCATTTTCAATTAGAGAAGGAATTCAAGCTAATTAGTTTGAAAGCCTTATCGAAGGAATGTATTTGAAAACAACTAATTATAAAAAAACACATTGATAATAAAATGAGCGCTAGCCTTAAGGCATCTGGACAATATATATAGCCCTGAAAAGTCAGGAGAAAAAAAAAAAAAAGCTAGCTTTGTTGTAGAGTAGTGCAGTGAACTCTGTGCGTATAAAAATTGTATTTCATCATGATAGAGGGCTAGAACATCAGGAATCTGGCTATGGTTCCTAAAGTCCCGAGAAATCTTCAATGGAGCTGCTGAACCTTTTTCCGGACCGATCATTCTGCTAAAATTATGAAAGTTACTAAAATACTGTTCCAGTAGTCAACCAATGATGCCTACGTTTTCAACAACTTGGAGATGTAACTTAAGGACCAGCGGAAGGGGTAATATATTTCTATAATGAACGTTAAACTTTCTGGCCAGTTCGAACTTTATTTTACACTCCTCCTATTTAAGAGCTCTCTATTATTTAATGTAAAAATCTTTATAAAATGCTACTATAAATTTATATTGTAATTCTTTCAATCTCTAGTCTTTAAACTTTTTCTTTTCTTACCTGGCGGTTCGTTTAACATATTATATATATATATATATATGTATTTATCGTGTGATTTATTAATGCTATTTAAAAATTATATGCCAATAATCTTTCAACTCGATGAGCTCCTCTGTTCTATTTGCCTCATGCAAATATTATAATATTAATTTGAAATAGTAATTCTCGCCCATTAGAACTAAATTTGAAAGTTCTATTAATCATCGAGTCGAAAGAAAATATTACATGTTTATTATTTTTATAATTGGCTAATAATAAACTATTAGCTCCGTTTTTCACCTATGTCCCCAGCTCCTAAGTTACAAGTGTTTATATACTCACAAAATGTTAAAATATTGATTTCTTGTTCCACTAATATATATTTATTCGAATATAACCTTAAATGTTTTTATTGCAAAAAGGGTCGATAAAGGGTTAAATGTATTTTAATTCCACTTTTGTTATTTTATATTAATATTCAGGAAGGCACGATATTAGGGCTAATTAATATAGTTTATAAAGTTTTAAAAAGTTCGATAAAAGCTCGTTTGACTTTAATTAATTGGTCAAGTCTCACTGGCATTCTACAGTTTTATTTTTCAACGATGACTATCAAGTCATCATCATGAAACTTGCTGACGTACCTCTTCCCTCCGTTAGCTGGTCGGTGATCATATTCTCTTATTTAAATTTCTCGAGGAAGAAAGTACTTCCTTTCCGATTCATTAGTCAAAGGGCGTAAGACTTGCCAAATGCAAGCCGCCATAGGACTTCAATCATCGACTAGCGATCATCTTTCAATTTTACTCTCTGCCCTGTAATTCGTCAGTACCGTTGCATCTTTGTTCCGGTAAAACCCGCTCCGTGCTCGTAATTCGTGATGAAGTGATTTAAATTAAAGTCGAACCAATTCTCAAATATATTTAGTTTAAATCAGTTTTCAAATCAAGATTAAAGTTATGCCTTAAAATACGTTTTGCTCTTCATGAATAGATTTCCGAATGTGAAAATAAATCTCACATTCCACCGTAATAAAATTAGAACAATCATTTCCGTTCTTAATGAATACCTTTATCTGCCTTTATATTTCTCGTTGGGGGCATAGACATAGAATCCCATGTTGTGTGATTCTTGTTGGCATATGATAAGGACCGCCACTCTTATTATATTTATAAATTCTTTTAAAGACTAGAGGTAACTAATGCAATCTATATTTTATTGAACAAAACAAATTATTATTATTATTAAATATTTTCTAACATACTTGGTTTCTTAGTTCATCATTCTTTTTATAATTATTTAAATGTTAATACTCGCTGTCTGTGTTGGCAACCCGAACATACATATGATTCGATTTAAAAATAGTCAAAGTTAATTGATATTCGTGTCAGTAAAAGGGTCTCTAGTCCTCACCAACCGTTGAGCTAGTTCTTGGCGCATAGCACTGTGCCATCGATTTCTGCTATCTGAGCTGTTGAGTTGGGTTTGAATTCAGTTTTGAACCAGCTGAGTTTAAATCCGATTTGACTTGCGGTGGTGGTGGGTTTCGACCGGTACAGTATATATATATAAATTCACATATTTCATACTTGAATACTATTTTGCTTACTAGAGATTGAACTAAGGTTTTGCTTTCCTAGCTTGAAATAAGCATAATGACAAAAAAATAACAAAAATTAATAAAGGCATCAATGCATGTTGAAACACATTTGCTATCGCTGTGATTACACAATATGCATGAACTACCCCCCTCCCCTTCCCTACATAGCTTATACTTTTATTTTCCTTTCCATCCCTTGGCAATCAGCAATCTTTTCAAGTAATTTTCAACATCCTCTCCCAAGGAAAACGATATCCATTTGTTTGAGAAAATGTTTATTCTATAAAATGCATCATTGAAATGAAATAGATAAGTAATCCAAATTAATCCTTCCTGCTGATTTTCTGAAGTAGCTGATTTTGAATGAAGTCTAATTAAGTGCATATTAGATTAGACATATTACATCCTGAAGACAAGATTGGTAGAATAAAAAATTTTAAATCTAAATTAGTCATATCAAAGTCGCAGTCTATGAGAGATACTTGAGACTTTTTTCTTATTTTATAGTTTGAAAGTTTTCATGCAAATAACAAAAAATTTTCTTTTGGCTCCATATTAATATTTGACTACTTATATAAAATGCATAAAACCTTATAATTGTAGGTTTTGGACAACCATTTAAAATGAATGGTGGAACATTTTTTTAAAAAACTGTTTATATATTTGTTTGGTGATTTAAATTTTGATTCTTTCATTTATGTTTTTTAAAAAAATCTGAACACATAATTTTATTACGCAGCCTGAGTTCAATAAGCAGTCCATGCTGAAACTGAGTTTGTTATGCAGAAAGCTCAAATTTCTGGGGAAAAACTGGCAATAGAAGAAAAGCATCCTTTGAATGTTATTAAATATCACTGTTACTTTTATTTACATGTACATACTTTGAAAAAAATTTCCATGTTCCAATTTATCTCGTTCTTTTTCTCTACAGAAATATCTTGACAATGGGGTAAGAGCACCATCATCTATTACACCCAATACAAAACCTTTTAATAACAGAGAATAAATGCTCAATCTAAAACTTCTGTTATCTGACAGTATTCAACAATATATTTTAGAATTTGTTCTGAATAAGAGCAAATTGAAGTTGAATAATTTTTTTTCTTTCTTTTTTAAAAACTCATCTTAATATTCTTAGATGATTAGCTTTTTTTTTTTTCAATAGATAAACACTGCAAAAATCAAATATATAACAATTACATATAAGCATAACTGGCTACTGAGCAATATTTTCAATCTTAAATTAACATAATACATTTTATTTAATATTGTATCTTTAAACCACTTTATTATTTGTAAACACTATAATTATATATAATACAGTAGCAAACTCTCCATACAGAAATGTCACTCAGTGCAAGCCTTGGTAATCAATGGATGCAAAAAGGTTGTGGCTTTCATCGGTGAAAAACCTTGGACCTGAGAGCACTACATAGGAATTTTATGCACAAATCTTCTTGCATCCATTGATTAGCACTGGATGGCACTACTGTATGGAAAGTTTGCTATACTGTATTAACAGTTTGGGTAAGCATTCGAAATGGTGATCACATGATATAATTATATTTGTAACTATATGATGAACCATTCCCATTATTTAGTTTTTTTTAATTGTTAAATGACTTTAGAAAAATTCAAACTTTATTTAAACTTTTCAACACATTCAACTGTTATTAATAACACACAAATTAGTATATAAATCAATGGTTGAAAGGCTATTATTCTCCTTCAGCTGATATGATCAATAACAATATTAATAAGGTTTCTGATTAGTTTAGTGAATATTTTTCAGCATTCATGAATCTAAAGATCACTGGTTTAATTCTTATGCTCATATTGTCAGTAATCAATCTAGCATCACCTGAAGAAGAGAGAGAATAATACCTTATGAAATATTGTGTTCTATACTAACCTGTGTGTTATTATTAACAGTTGAATGTATTTTAAAATATAATTATTATTTCAGAAGACAAATTTTATAATAAAAAGATAGTGCATATAATGAATATCCAAAGTACCAAATCAATTTTTGATGTTATCCTTAAAAGCAATTAGCAAATTTTCTGGATAATACTAAAACTTCGAATTATCTTGTTATTTTTGTCAAGTTCTACATTAATAAGTCAAGATACATTACATGATTTAAGTTGTCTGTGGTTTTCCTATTAAAATAAATTTATTTCATTTTTCAGTCCCAAGAATTTCGACAATATTCTTATAAAAAAAAATACTTTGGTTACTTAAAAAATGTTTACTGGAAACTATTAGTTGTTGTTCTTCTTCACATCAACTTTAAATGTGTACTAATTATATTTTCTTTCTTCTCAATTTTAGCAGTGCAGGCTTCTATATCTTTCCATAACATACAAATTAATATATTTCATATGATGGAATTAGAATCCATTATATTGCCTTAATAAAATACTTAAATATAAATAAATATTATAGACAACTACATTTGAATTAATAAATATTTAATTTATTACATCGAATCGATTTTCGTTCAAAATGAGTTGAAAGTCGTCAGTTAAACATTAAAAATTTTAATAATTTTTAAAATTTGATTTGAACAATAAGTGTGTGCTACGTTAATATAAATCGCGTGACTTTTTGATTTATTCTAACATCTTGGAAAGGTTCATTTTGAACAAAAATCGATTCGATATAATAAATTAAATATTTATTAATTCAAATGTAGTTGTCTATAATATTTGTTTATATTTTTATATTTAAGTAAATTAATATATTTACATTCTTCTTATAATCTATTAAATATTGCTCTAAATACAAAATCTTTGCATTATGAATATCATCAAAACAATTAACAAACAATGATAAATTACTTACCAATAATTTTAAAAAATCATTCTAAAAAAAAAACCAAAAAAGGTTGAAAGAAAAAATAGAATTTAATTTTTTAAAATATCTTAATTTGTAAATCTAAGTGAATCAGAGCGACATTAAAGTAGAAAGAATTTTGTCTCTGTTGAATAAAAGGTAACTACAAATCAATCCTACTATAAATATTTTTTAATAAATTTAATTAAAAACTTGATTTACATTTTGAATGTGGTGCAGTTTAATATCCTACAGAATTTCAAAATCCTGACCATTGTAGCAGCACCACATCTCTGAACATATACCTCTTAGACTAATTTGATCTAAAGTTTGATGTGATATCTGAAATCCTTAAATCTTTAATGTTATATTTAATTGATCATGGTGTTTCCCCTCCATTATAGATGTAATAATTGTAATTTTTCAAAACACAACTTTATTGGCATTTTATGAAAAATTATAAATTCACATGAATAAGACTTATATAGCTTAATACAATATTAACAATAATAACATATTCTTCTAAAAATATTTTACATAATGCAAATGTAATTCTTTATTATACCACATAAATAGCTGACAATTTTGATTTTTCAACAGTTTTTTCAGGACTGCAATACATACACTTTATTTACAAGAAATTAGACATACTAAACAAAATTTAATTTAATCTGATTTTTCTAATATTAATTTGATACTTATAACAAATTACAGCTTACCAGTAAATATTCTGTTAATGATAATACTTGTGGTATTTTAAGGTAAATGCCTCCTACAAGATCACAAGCCTGAAACATAATCAAACAATACATTAATAATTCAACATAATTAGATACAACAATATTAGCAGAAACAACAACAACAAAAGTTTTTAAAAGCAATCAAAAAGCTATTAGTAATATTAGATTTTCTAAAAGAAATGTCTTTTTATTTATAGATAATTATATATTAGTACTTATTTCAATAAAATAAACTTATTTTGACTTAAGAAAGCTATATAAAATTAAGTCCAAATTAACATTATGATTTTAAACTAATATATTAATTAAGCAATTATATAAATACATGTTTGTAGATATTATTAATAAAAAATTAGAATTCTCTTCATTGCTGCGTCCAATAAGTAATATTTTACTTTAAGAAAATGGCTATTTTTAGAGATATATTTCAAGACTTGAAACATAAAGCCAAGACATCAAATCTTAGGAACATAATAAGAAACAGCTGTCTTCTTACTGTAAAAAGTTATTGAAAACAGTAACTAGAGAGCATTTCAATTATTTATTAATAATAATTGACAATTATTATGACATTTACATATATTCAATATTGTAATTATTTATACATGTGTTTGTGTACGTATATGAATATAATGAAGTTTTCAGATATGAAATAATCTGATGAATTTAATAAACTCTACGTTAGATATATTTGGAATGCACATCAAGAAAGTTGGTGAATGATGGAGATAGTCGTGGTGCAATATAGTCGGCATGCTCATATTAATTTTCTTTTTAGTTTCTGCTTTTAAACACTGCGTGAAGCTATTGAAGCTGTATTGGGATAATTCATTGATAAATTGAACATTCTGGGGGAAAATTGGATTTTCATAAAAAGATATCAAACAGTTCTACAGTCCAAATTAATTGTAATTTTTTTTTTTTGGTAAATATTATTAATTGTATATTACATATTTCCTTATATATATATATAATTTTCTTAATTATCTTTCAAATATTTAAAATTTTCTTATTAGTCTTTCAAAATAGACAAAATGTCAAGTTTTATGGAATACATTAGTAAAGAATCAATTCCATTATAAATGACATATTTCGTTTTTTTATCTTTCATCAATGAAAATGTGTTATATAATCAATACATAATACAATAAAATAATGAACTGGTCTAATAATCAAAAATTAAAAAAAAAAAAAAAGAAGTTAAAATGACAAATGAGTTTTTATTATTATTTTCATTTCCGATGATAAACAAAATAAAAATTCCAAAGAAAGAGTAGAAAGAAGTTCCGGTTCACTATTGCCAAGATACTATACGTAATCCAGATGAAAATGTAATAGTTTAGAAAGTTGGCTGCCATAATCTTCAGAATTTGACATAAATCCATAAATGCCTGGGTGTTTACTCCAGTCACTAGATTAGTAGATTGCTTTTGATGGTTACTAATGGTTTAGCTAATGTCTCATTACAGGAAAATGTTTCAGTTTTGAATGACACATAAATATTCAGTAAAGCAAGTACAACATATATTTATTTTGAGATCACTTTGTAAAAACTTTTTAAAAAAGACTATTTCACATTATAAAAAAATGTGTTCAGTTTTTGCAAACTATTTACATTTCTTTACAAAAAATTATTATAAAAAAAAACTACTATTATTTTATTTAAATACTAATCTATGTTCCACTTCTAATGTATTATTTTTAAATTACTTTAGATAAAAATGTAGAGTATACTATTTACATCTTTAAATATGCATCAATGTGAAAAGTACACAATTTATCAATTAGTTATCCCAACACAGTTTCAGAAGCTCCATGCAGTATTTAAAAACAGAAACTAGCAGAAAATGGAATGTAGTACGTTGACTATATTGCTGCCAATAATTTTTATCATTGCAGAACACAATAAATCTTAATGATGCATTAATAAATGATGTCTGTACCTTTCTGCAATGATAAATAATTATCTTTTATATTTCTTAGTCTACATTTTAATGCAAATATTTAATTATAGTATATTAAATAATCTACTGGAAAACAAGTTTTATATTTGCAAATAATTTCTTAACAAAAATCCTGTCATTACTATCGTCATTATTAGAGAAAATATACTGTCAATAAGTACATAATAAATAAAACTGTTGTTATCTATTATTTCTTCAAAGATAAAAATTGCAATATTAATTTTTCTCTGCATAAGTGATTTCCATAGGCAGAAACCTGTCAGATTGATATCATTGCTTATCATTTAGCGATATTAGTTTTTTTTTAATTTTACAATAAGTTTATAAGCACAAATCATTAACAGTAAAGTAAAAGTCTCTTCATTAGCCAATATAGAGGAATGATGAAAGACAAGGCAGTTTTACCAATTGCTAGGTGGTGAGGCTTTAAGCATTTGTCCAATTTTGTTTGCTCTCTAGTTTGAACAGCTGCATACCTATTTACAGACCAGTAATTGATAGCCAGCTTAATTAACTATAAACTAGCTACTACAAAGAAAAATCTTAAGCCTAAAGTAGAAGCTGATAAGAATTTTAATCACATATATAGAATAGTAGCTGTTTCTGGATTTCATTCCTCTGTTACCCATTATATCGCTGAAAATTTAAATAAATATTAAATTATCAATCTACAATTGGAATACATGTGTATATAAATACTTTCCGTATAAAGTATAAACTTATTTTATTACTAAAAATATAAAATTTAAAATATGTTCACATTTAAATGACATTAAATATATATATATTGAACCGGATTGATATCCGATTCAATGGTAGTATTACAAAAAAAAAATTATTAAGCTTTTAATTTTCATTAAACGTTTAATGTTTAAATTTTTATAATTATTTAAAAAGAGTACGTGTATCAAAATACACACGCGTTTATATGTAAAAAGGATCATTTTAATGTTTATCGATTTATTTTAAAATAGTTTGCTTTCACCACTTGCTTTTAATTAATTTAATCGAAAACAGGCAAGCTTACTAATTACATTCCTGTTGCTTTTATATTAATCATTTTAAAGTTCATTCTAAAAGCAGAGATTTAATTGTCTTGTTGTTGTTTTCTTTTATAATCCCTGAATAGAATTCTTAGATTAGATTGAGCTGGAGATTAATCTTTGCCCTGCCTAAGGCATAGAATTTGACAACAAGGAAAGTGTTTCGTGGGAAGTGTAAGAGGTATAAATAGCCCCGCTAATTTGGAGTAGCACTTATTCTTGACTAAACAAGCTGTTTCCCAAATAAAAATCAGAATTGTTTTTACGTATTTTGATTGCAGCCTGTTGAGATCCAGAGTTTTGGTAGCAGTTCAGACATTTAATTTCTTCAAATTTGCAGATGTCAAATACTGTACGTGTTGTCATCATCAGAATGGTGTGCTAATTTAACAAAGGATGGATCCCTAACTTCCAAATCTGCTCCAGTAATGCCATAAACCTCTAGAAGAAGCCAGAACCTCTTTACATTTACTTTGCCATTGTCAAAGAAACTGAAAATGAACTAGAATAATAGTGCGCACTCTACTTGAACAGTATGTTACCGTAAGGTAAATTTTTCTTTTATTCTTCCCAGGGTAAATTTCTTTTAATTAGATCTCCGCTCAATCTAATTATAAATCTGTATTCCTAAGCAATATGTAACCAAATATTTAATATTTGTTGTGATTTCTTGTATTTTGCAGTCCAAGTTTGCTTTCAATTTTGTTTATTGGAGAGTGGTGTGTGAATTTTTATATTTTTTTAATGCCTAACTTTTATAAATGCTATAGCAGTCATGTATATTTTAAATGCTTACCTGTAATTATTTTAGTAACCAATAATTGATTTTAAATACTGTGTTTGCACTTTTGCAAACCACCAAAAATCTTTTGGCTGGTGACTTTATTCTCCTAGTTTTCCGCAGGTGGGGATTTCGTGTCTTCGTTTCTTATATCTCTGAAAGCAAAAACTAGAATTGTTTTTCTTTGTAATTTTATAAGACGCCAGCAGGAAGATAATATTTATCCCTTTGTAAATTAAAGGTGAGAGAGACTTTTGCTGCTAAAGTATTTAAAGCTTTAATATTTTTGTACTCATGTGCACTCTCCGATATATTTATTTTGTCTTTACATGTAGCTTAATTTACCAGAGCGTGTACTCAGAACTTGTGTTATAAATTTATTTCTTAATTATAATTATTTGCAATTCATTTTCTTTAATTGCTGGGGCAGACGTAACTGTTATTCTAATGTTTTACTTGTCTCCTATTGAGACCTTTAATTATGATACTTAGAATAGTTTTTCATCTATGGTTTGGTTGGGGATTCGCCAGTTTTAATTGTTTGTTTTCCTTTCATTTTAAATCATATTTTTCGGTTGTTCTTGAGGTAAATCAATCATCTTTATTTTAAATGTAATAATAGGTGCAGCTTCTACCGGCATATGACATTCGTAGTCCCGACACATTTTTCGGGCCTTGAAAAGCTAGCCGGCACTGGTTTCATTGATTTATTTCAAGAATGTATTGTTTAAATATCTGAATGGGAAAACCAATGTTTGGGTGAATCCTCTGCTGAATGAAATTGGTTCCTCTCTTTATAATTCGTTATTAGAAGATCAGTGGGTCTGCCAGAGCATTGCGTTTAGTCTTTCTGGTACACGCCTGAACTAATCCTATTTGCTAACTTAGAAACTTTTCATATGAATCTTCTCTTAATAAAATTTGTAAAATTTGTTTAAACTTAATTTGGCTGACGTTTGTCTTAGTGCTTTTATGTCTCAATTGTCTAAACAATTTTAAGATCTCTTGTTTCTCCCTGAGTTTAGTCAGCACAAACCATCATCATCATCCATTCTGATCACAGTAAATAAATTTTCCAGATATGTAGTGATCTGGTAGCACCCTCTGTGATCAGAATAGATTGTCAGGTACAATATATTGAATAGATTCTGTGCATGGGAATTAGTAATATGTTCGAACACTGTAAGTAAGAGCCGAAACTACAAACTATGGATATAGAGTTTCACAGTTCATACTATCACTGCATTAACATATATGGAACATATTATATTAATCTACATTTTTCCTCTTTCTTTTTCCTTGTTTAAAAGACAGGTCTTATTCAATATTTTGTTTCCTTCTCGAGATCTCCTTTACGATTCAATATACTGTAATCTTTTTTAAAAATCAAAAAGACTTTGGGCTCATTCCTTTTTTTTAATAAGCTGATTAGCTAAGTCTTCTCTTCCCCCACACACCCATTTAGCAATTCCATGTCATTTTTCTAATGATTAAGAAATTTTTCAACCACTCTTTTTCTTTATTGAATGAACTTATCCTATTGTGTCCCTTTTCTCAACTTAGCAATTCACATAATTTTTTTTAAAGACAAAATGACCATTAAAAAATTATAGATTTTTCAAAACTTTGAAAAACTTATGAGAGTCGAGTTCTTCAATAATTTCTTACTGATTTTCAAGGTAAAAAAAAAAAAAAATGTAATGCCTGATTAGCTTATTAATTTACAAGTACTATATTAACTGAGCTGTACTTTTGTTATACTTTTATTTTTAAATAGACATACATTCATTTACTGCTATATTTATTATTTTTTTAAATGTGCATGCAGTCCAGGATTAAATTAAAACTATTACTTAAGTAAATTGTACTTCATGCTACAATAATAAAGTCTACCATTTTTATAGGGCATTTTTATAATTTTTAATTATATAATCACATTTTGGAAAAAAATATAGTAACTATAATAATTCTATAAGAAGTTTTTATAATTTGATGGTTGTAATGTGGTGAAATGTCTTTATAATTTTCCTGATAATATACATATATGTGTAAACATATATTCCACATGAGTGTTTGGACACAACACTTAATACACTGTTATATTTAAAGTTATTTAGCTAGACTTTAGATGCAGAGTATCTTTATCAAATCTAGATCAAAATTAGATATTAAATTGAACTATTTTATATGTTATTTATAAATTAGAAAAATTATATTAAGTGAGCTATTATTGGTCCTCACATTAATGGTGTGTTTTTCATTGCGCCTCTTTTATCTCACATTTTTTATTATTTCTCTTCATACAAAATTAAATGACTCATCACTTTTTCCTTCTTAAAGAATATACATATATATGTGTTATTGTTTTTTGCTTTATTATATAGATGTGTCATGCAACTCTTATCTTTAAATTAATTCATGCTTTCTCATAATTATTAATAGTTTAATGTCTTTAAATGAAACAATTTCTAGGAACTACATAAATTTAATAAACATATTCAAGGATTACATATAAAGTTAAAAATATTAATTAATGATTAATTAATACTAAAAATAAAATAAAAAAAACAAGTACTATTACAGAATTAATGAAAATTCAAAACTACAAAGTAAAAGACGTTTTCCCAGGAAATACTGGTGGATTTAAAAATAAGATTGCAAAATGTATTTATCAATATAATAGAACAAAAAATACTAATGCATGTCTACATTCTTTGATCATGAAAAGGTGATTATCATTTATTCGAACTCATTAAAATCAAAATTATTTTAATACAAAAGAAGCCATTGACACAACACCAAATAGCATTCCAATATTTCACTTCAATAATTAATTTGGGTTTAACTTTGACAAAGATATTTTGTTTCAAAAGCATGGCTAAGCAACATTAAATATAACATCATAGGAATTGTTTATATATCCACATATTCATGTGGAATATAATTTTACATCTTATTTCAGATCAATTATGGTCTTCCCACATGTGCAATTAAAAAGCCTTTAATAGCTTTATAATGGCAACAATGTTGCATATAATCAAACCTCAATGTACAATTTTATAAGAAATTTTTGTTGTAAGTTGCTGAAAATTAAAACAGTAGCAACTTTCTTCATACAGTGGTGCCACCTAGTAACTAGTCATAGTTAATCCATGGATGCTGGAAGGTTTATGCATCAAAATCCCCATCAGATGCCTACTCATTCAATATCCCTAAACTAGTGTTTTCCTGAAGGTTTGTGATGATGGTGTTCTAGTTGTATTTTTATATTAGACTATTTCCATCATTTAATATGTGTATTGAATGTCTTTAGAAAAATTTAACTTTATTTAAATATTCCAAATACCTCTCGAAATGTTGTGCATATACTAACCTGTTTGATGTGCTATTACTAACAGTTGGATGTATTTGGAATATTTAAATAAAGTTAATTTTTTCTAAAGGTATTCAATAACATATTAGATGATGGAAATAGTCCAATACAAAAATACAATCCCTAAACTAATTTCTAGCTTATGGTTTTCATCAATGAGGCGCCTTGGATCTGAGAACACTGCACCTAGATCTTTAAATCGAATGCAACCCTGCAGCTTTTTTAGTTAACTATAGAACTATGAGCTCAAATTAAAAACACACTAATGTTTTCAATTCAAGCTAATTCATTTATATAGTCATGCAGATCTGAACCAGTTCAGTATCTCTATATTTTGGTGTCTTTGTTTTTTTAATAATAACAGCCTTTGGCTAGGATTGGTATTAAACCACTAAAACATCACATGATCATCATTCTTTAAGCTTACATAGTATGTTAATAGAGTAGCAACTTTTTCCATAAAATAGTGCTACTTAGTGCAAGTCTTTGTAATCAAAGAATACTAAAAAATTTGTGCATGAAAATCCTTTGGATTTAGTGCCTACTCATTCAATACCCCCAGATTAGTTTCTAGCTTATGTATTTCAAGCTTGGATCTAATGCATCTATCCAGCAGCTTTTACCTTTTTAGTTAATTATAAAGCTATAAGGCCAAACTGAAAACACAATAATATTTTCAATCCAAGTTAATTCACTTGTATAGTCATACAGATCTGAATTCAGTTCAGTATCTATATATTTTGGTGTCATCTACCACCCATTGATTACTATAATTTGTACTAGTTGGCACTATTGTTTGGAGAAAGTTGATAATGTTTTAACATTGTATAAGCATAAGGAATGGTAGTCATGTGATGTTTCAATGGTTTAATACCAAACCTAGTAAGGATGTTGGTGATTATAGTTATTAAAAAAAACAAGTCACCAAAATATATAGATAATGTATATTCTCTTATTCTTATTAAAGTAGTGAAGCATAGAGCTCTGATGAAGATTGCTGGACAGTCGAAACTGTAAAGAAAATAAAGAAGTTTTTAAAAAAATTTGTTTGCATTAAAGGGTATATGAAAGAACCATTGTAAGCAATATATATATATGAATATATAGATAATGAACTGCATTGAGAACAGTATGACTATACAAGTGTATTATCTTGGATTAAAAATATTGTGTATTCAGTTTGGGCTCATATCTCTATAGTTAACTAAAAAAACTGCTGGAGATGTACATCAGATTCAAAAATCTAGGTGCATAGCTCTCAGATCCAAGGCATGAAAGCCATAAGCTAGAAATTATTCTGGGGATATTGGATAAGTATGCATTAGATAGGGATTTGGATGCATAAACCAGCACCATTGATTATTATGTCTTACACTAGGTGATACTATTATATAAAGTTGCTATTTTTTAACAGATTGTGTAAGCAAGAGGAAAAGTGATCATGTGATGTTTTAGTAATTAGCTGAAAATTAATGGTGCTAAATATTAATAACAATTATTTACTTATTATTGCTAGTTTATAACATTTTTTTTGCCAGAAACTTTTAGTGTGTATATCGTAAAATATTTTCTAGAAACCATTTATATGCATTACATATAATAGCCAAATTATTATTTTAAAAAATTTAAATACTAGCATGTGAAAATAAATCTTTACATAATTGTCTGAGAATGAAGAAAGAAGTCATCATCTAAATCAAATTGTATATCATAAAAAGAAATTAATTTATATATATTTGAAAATGGAAGCAATAATATTGTTTTATTTTTAAATCTTAGTTAATTCAGTAATACTGCAGTGCATTTTTATCTTTTCATATAAGTAATGCTTGATTATTTTAATATGCTTTCTTTGTCAAAAGTTAAAGGACAAATTAGATCATTGTTAATTAAATCTTATTTATCCATACTTCACACAAAAGAAAAATGTAATTAGTGTTTTATTTAATTTAGTTCTTTTGTTAGATGGGAGAACAGTCAAACAGATTAAGTTGTTTTTGAAAGATAAGAAATATAAAAGCAGAACCAGAACTATACTTAGACTGAAGCTCTTATGCACTTTAATCAGTCATTAGGAATAAAAAGATATAGTGAGAAGATTGAGATTATTGTAGATTAAAGTATAAAATATTAAATTGAAGATAATATCAAAGTTGTTTCATACACAGGAAAAAAAAACTGAAAACATTAAGTACAATTTCAATGCAGTTTTAATGCTGAATGCAATGACTATTTTTGACAAGGCTGCATAACATGAAAATTAAGGTTATGTTTAATGTTTTCAATATTTTCTTCATGTATGAAGGAATATAAATATGATTTTCAATTCATTATATTTTAATAAAGCAAGCAGTTATTATAATTTTTTTTTTTAAATTATAAGATAGTAAAAAGCTCCATCCTTCAGGAAAGTTTATATTGTAATGGTCAAGTTACAGTTTGAAAATTTTATCTCTCTTGGAGTTTTTATATTTCAATAATTTTTATACTGATATATATTATTCCACAATCAAAATATTAGAAGAAAAAAAAACCTTTTATTTGATAATATCAATCTATCAGAATAAATCTTTTGATATTAAAGATAATCTTTTTTTTTAAAATTGAAAACAAAAAAAAAAAACCATATCTAGGCCTAAATGACTGCAATCATATCACTGCAAAGGAATTATCTATGTAGATACTCTAATATACTATAACTAATAGTTATAATCACAAAAGTCACTGAATGAATATCAGAAAATTTAAACTATTTAAATAATTGTTAAGAAATAGCTAATATGCAAATATAATAGAGTTATGACAGTATAATTTCCTGATAAGTAATTTATACTTTATTTTATTTGTTATTAGTAATATTCTGTTAACAATATTATTCATATTTTTTAGCATTAATTTATTGTAAACATATAATTGTCATTTATTTAATCATTTCACTTTTATATATAAAAGGGTTTAGATTTTTTAAAATTAATGTGATCTTTTGTTTCATTCAATTAAAACTTTATCATCCTATGACTCTACATTAAACAGAATGTAGAAGTGTAAATGAAGGAAAGTTGTAAACTATAGCAGCCATGATTCTCAAAATTCTGTATAATTTAAGAAATAGTTAACCAGGGGAGGTAAAGCAGTATAATAAGAAATAAAAGTGAAAAAGATAAATTTTCACACACACACACACACATATATATGTATAAATTTTATTACATGACAAATAAATCAAGTAGTTTATCTTGATCAAAAGTCAGATTTGATATGTAAGAGTTTACATAGCTTAATTGTTGGCCTAATCACCTCTTTGCCTGTCAAACATGATAATTCTGATATTCACTCTAATTTCTATTATTATGAAGAAATTATCATGATAGAAATTGAAAATACAAGTGAGAAATGAATAAAAAAAAAACAACTAGATATAAATATATACATATAATATATAAAATTAACTTTAAAATTTTTAATATACTAATAAATAATGGCATGATCTAATAAGTTCTTTATGTTTACATAATAAATCTATGAAATATCAATATGAAGTACCATGTTAATAGAACTCTGGGAAAGATTGATCCAATACATTTATATAATAAATTCATAGAAATCAATCAATACTTAGAGAATCACAATATCAATAATAATCAACAATCTCAATCTGTTGTCAAGGCAACCTCCTTTTAACAATAAAGGTGGAATCCCACCTTTATTTATCGTCCAATACATTTATATAGAAACTAAAGATTGCAATTTGACCACAGAGACTTAAATTATTGATACTAAAAAATTTAAATAAACCTCATTAAACACGTAAATATAATCTGTTCTGAATGCAGACTAATAATTTTCAAATTGCACTCCAACAATGTACGACTCAAATAGTATAAAATAATAAATACAGTGTGACTTGATAAATATGTAATAAACAAAATTGAGAAGAATTGAGGGAAATGATAAATAACCACAATATTAATTACTGATATTAGTATCAAAAAAAAGTCAATTGAGTAAAAAAAATGATCTGATTTAAAAAAATTTCTCTGACACAGGACAAACATCAAATTATGAGGAAGTAGAAAAAGACTAATGATACAATTAATAAATTTATAAAAGTACTTAAGGAGGAAGTGAGTGAAAGCTTTATAGCATAACTGGAAAGTACAGAAAAATTCTGCTCTATTAATTTCTTTAATGACTTAACCATAGTTTGTAATCATTTCTATGATGCAGCTAAGTAGTGATGTAAATTGTTTCAAAATCTCAATAGTATTATAAATTGTCGTTTTGAGAAATTTCAAATAAAAAACATGTAAGATGGAGTTTGACTCAAGGTAGATACAAACCTAAGGTGAGAGAATTAAATACAGTACTCGGTTTTTTCATAACAAGTATCAAATTTGAGAACTGTTATTTGTTTCCAATTTCACAGCAAATAGTGAAAGTAATTAGGCACAATTTGTCTCAAATTTTGGACCAAGATTATCATAAAACCATTGTGGAAGTGCTCTGTATATGAGTAAATTTCAACATGAAGAGTATGGATAGCATAAAATAACAAGATATTCTAAAAATCCATCATTTTATAATAAGAAATACACCATTTAACAATACATACCAAAATAAAATAGTACAACTATATTAAAACCTACATCATCAATAGATAAACAGAAAAGTAAAAGATAATGAAATAAATAAAAGAAAAGTCATAACTAACAGCATAACAGAGAATATAACAGTTAGAAAAAAGAAAATATGAAGGCTATATAAAAACATCATTGATATTGATAGGAAATCCATCTTGAGGATTATACTAACTGTTGGAAAACCCTGAGCTTAAGTATTCTACCCAATATAGTACTTAAATATTAAAAAATCAGCAGAAAAAAGAGAAGAAAATAATAATGATACACTGACTATACAAATCAATCAGTGAAATACAAATATGACCACTGGTTCATGTCATCATATGAAGTACAGGATTTCTTTAAAATAGAAATTGAGGATATTTACAGTAAGGTACTAATAAACTCAATAAGATAAATTTCTATAACATTAAAAAATTATGTACTAAGTTATTAAGCAATAATAAGAAAATGTTGCTTTTTAATCTTTAAAAGTCATTCAAATAATCATGAATCAACAATAAAAAAAGTCAAGTAAGATAATGTGGTTATTTTTGTAAATAATGTTTAGGAGTTAAAGGAAAAAATGTATATATATATATTAAAAAAGCAATTAAAACTGACAAAAATATGTCATATTGTTAATACAGATAGAAGAATAATATATAAAATTTGCAAAATATTAAATAATATTTTAAACTTAAGAATGCTGATAAATAAATCATTGAAAAGAAATGTTTTAATTAAATGTAGTTAAATAAACATAGATGCATGTATGTATTAATTAATAGAATAGGCCTTATAAATTACCTTATATGGAAATAAATTCCTAAGACACTAATTAATTGTAGAGATCTAAAACCTTACTGATATGGAAATAAATTTCTAAGATTAATTAATATTATAGACCTTAAAAACTTATCGTATATGGAAATAAATTCCTAAAAGAGTAATTAATTGTATAATTAAAAAGCTAAGAGGAATTTCATTGTATGATAACAAACTCCAAATAATACGTAAATTAATTAAGTGAACTGATTAATTAAAGCCAAAAAATTTATTCCAGAAAAGATAAGAGAAACAAAAGAGATGAATATAAAAAGCTTGAGAAAAAGGACTGTTGCTCTTTCTGTGGTTGCTGCTACCGTCACTGTGTTCACGAGTTAAAGAGCAGTGAAGATCATCATCAGAGGACTTCATTCCCAGGATCTAGGCTCCTATAGGTCACTAAGCTGACTAGTGTTTTTAACAGATCATCTCGGTCTTATTATTATTTTGAAATGCCTCAAGAGGCTCGTCGAGGATTATATTATAAAGACTATAGACATTAGAGAAGGTAAAGTGAATAATAGCTTACCTAAATGTTATAAACATTATTTGCTATTCAGTAATTAATCTGTGATTAAGTTCATTCAAATGCAGACTTTATATTTGTGTTAAAGATAACTATAGTAATTCTTTTCCTAATTGTTAATAAATTATTATTAATATATGTGCTGTTATCTGTCAAGTTTATTGTATATTTGTTTACTGGAAGCCCAGTCATAGTTGGGGACACAGCAAAATTAATCATCAAAATTTTGAAACGAAAGGTTTTCATTAAAATATTCTACCAGTCCTTAATTCTGTGACAGAGACATTAATACTTAATAGAAGGATAATACAATAATGTCGATATATCTGTTGGGATTAACAAAGAGAAATCAAAAGCAAAATATACAGGTGGGAAATGAAACTGTACTATATACATGCTACCAAAAAAAAAATGACAAGATAATTAAAATTCTAAACAAAATCCTAAAAAGATCTACAAAGAGATTATATATGGAATGGATGAATAAATGAGATAGAAAATTTGCTGGAATAATATGAAAAGAAGCTATAAAAAAGATCTTCACCAGCAGCAGATAGATAATAATAGAAAATAATTAATTTTCTGTTAAATCAGATAAGGTGCATCACTGACTATATAAAATAAAAGTTTTCAAATACAAAAAGAAAGACATCTTCAACACAGAGGAATAGAAAAGAAGAAAGCTAGGTTTACCAACTGTTGAATGATGAGTTTGAATAGATTTCCATTCTTGTTTTACTATCAACCAGCAATGGATAATTAGCTGAATTGGCTTTTTGGAAAAAAACAACAACCCCAAGCTTTATTGGAACCAGGAAAAAAAATTCATAATATTTATGGCCTAGATTTGAACCAAAGATATAGAAGCTCATGGTATCATAGATTATAAAAACATGCATTTCCACAAAAATGGCATTTTATAATTTTCATTTTCATTCTTTAATGATATATGAAAAACTTTACTTCATAATGTTAGCTGAAAATTTTTTTAAAAATCAAGCACATTTATTATATATATATATATATATACACACACACACACAATTGTAACTGATAAAATTTATAAGTTAAAAAATGTACATTGTTAGCTATAATGAAATTTCATTTCACGATAACAAAAAAAAAAAAAAGTTTTAATCGTTACATATCTATAAAATAAAAAAAAATAATGATAATAATCACATAGTAAGGTACTCAAATAATGAATTAGAAAAATGCTTTATTATCTTACCTGTTGTAGTAAGCCTGAATCAGTGTCTAAAATACAAGCATCTATCAAAATAGACTGAAATATATATACATATAAATTATTTGTAATTTCTAAATCAATTTTCATTTATAAGAATGTTACATAAAATCAAATGTGTGCAAATGAAATGATAGCAGAAGGCTTTAGACACAACATTAAAATATAACTATTTTATACTATAATTTCCTATCTTCATATATAAGTATTTTTTCTGAGGCAATTCATGACAACAAATATCATAAATTTATACAACTACTTCACATAACAAATAACTATTCATTACAATAATCTTTCAAAAATGGCCCCATTTTTTTAAACCTAAAAATATTTCATAATTACAATAGAGTGCAATATCTTTTAAAGTAATATGTTTTCCTCTTAAGATAATATTCACACATATACAAAATAAGTTTTACTCTTTAAATACATTCAAAAAACTTTTATCACATAATATGCGAACTAAAATGTTTTTATTATTTCATTTTTAATGTGTTCCCAATTATAATAGGATACTTTATTTCAAGTAATGCTTTTATAAACATGATGAGGTCCCAGTTCACAAAAAAAAAATTGCAAGTTTTATTCATTATGCAAATATAAAAAATAATAATGATAAAGAGCATTAAAAATAAATTATAAAATATAAACTGTGTTATTTAAAATTTTTTTTTTGTTACTTGTCTTATTTTTATTTAAAGCGTTTGTGATTGCAACAAATTGACTATGCTACTTCAAGCAATATGGGTATTGCATACGATAAAACATTTAGAAATTATGGTAAAAAAAAAACGTACAGTAATTGTACTATATTTATTAATAAACAGTTTACACATAATATTTACACATTTGGTTAATCTCAAGATAATTTAAACATTTATTCATAAATGATAACTGTTTCTCACTTTGAAATTAATTTTTTAACTGTAACAACATTTAAAATTTTTTATTTTTCGTATAAGATTTTTATTTACAAATAATTTGCAATTAATGATGTAAAAAAGTTGTTCCTATTTAATTACCCTACTTTAGAGCTCAGGGTTCATAGTTCACAGTCTAGCTCTGTCTCTTCCAGTATTTGAACTTTACATTAAATTATTTAGTTATTTTAATGTATAATTAGCTAATTAATATATAATGATGATTTGAAAGTAGAAAAATATTAAAAGCAACAAATATATAACCTAATTATTGTTATCCATTTAAAATATTATATGTAAAAAATGTTTTATATATACAGTACTAAAAAAGAGGAACAATATTTACAAAATTAAAGATTTCAATATACAATTAAATAATAAATAAGTAAAAAAAAAAAAAAAAACCTACTCTAATGAATATAACAATACAACTACAAATATTAAATATGTTAAACTAATCACAAAAAAGAAAATAATTGATTAAAATCTGAAATAAAACATATGACCAGAGACTTGGGTCACATTAAACTGGTAAACAGATAGCTATCAACAAAAATTTCCAAAATAAACAACTGACATTTAAATAATAGAAGAAAATATTTTAAATTTTCAATGCAATGCTTTTTATTAACTGGCATAAAAATAGAATTCTTATGAAATTTCAAACAAATTTATTTTTCCAAATCCAAATAATACACTTAACTGGATTTGATTTTCTTAAATGTAATTAGTCTCATCAACAAATTCAAAACAATCTATGGTCATTGTGTTCATCTGCTTCATAAATGGAATTTAGCAGCCACTGATCTATATAGATGGGAACAATATTAACCATGAAATACATAGTTAATAATTAACAAATTTATGGCTACATTGGTAGAACTGGAGGTACTAATAAAATCACTAGTGAATCTATCACTTAGTTAAAATGTCTACAGACTTCTTTATGATATTTTGTTAATAGTTGAACTGTCTTAAAAAAATCCATATGCTAAATAAATAAATAATCCAGCAAGTTCTTATTGGCATAGATTAAAGGAAAAATTAATTTGTATACCATACAATATGTATAAAATAAAAATATATATGTACTTTATATTTGTATGTTAAGTTATCTTGGCATGCCTGGGCAACAAGTGACAATGATCAAATGATAACAAATAATCATTTGATAATTTCCAATACTTGTATTATCCTTAATATAATTTTTCTAGAATTTTTGTTTTTTTAGTTCTGATATATTATTAAATATTATATTTTGAGCACTTTATATCATTATTATGCATTAATTGTCACATATAATAAAATAATCACTTCTTTAACATCTATTTCTATTTATACATTTTGTACAAAGACTATTTGCTAAATTATTATGTAGATACTTTGTATAAATATTAAAATTAGCTAAAGAGAATTACATGGCAGTATTGAGTATAATAAGCAATTCAATGGAAATATGTAGAATCATATATCATATCTGACGCACATTCTGGAATGGAAGCAATTCCATAAAAGTAATCACTGAGATAGATTATATTAGCGGAAGAAATCCCACCAGGAGATGTTATCTTTTTTCATTCCTTGTAAAGTTATCTTTGATTATTTTTTAATTTGCATTAAAAGATCTAAAGCTATGGATGTACAAAGTATATATTGTGTATTAAATTCTAATAATTTTTAATAAACACAAAAATAAATTATGACTATCAAAATATAATGCTTAGAATGTATAATTTATTTGTAGAGCAACTAAGTTTGAATGCATGGACAATAATTATATTTTACAAGTTAAAACTCGTATAGAATTATTTTTAACAAACTTGAAATGCCTTCTTTTTCATCAATGTTAATTTATCAATTAGATAAAGAATGGTCCATCTTTATCCAACTACCATATTTATTATATATGATAATAAATCAGATATTAAGATATCCTTATTTAGCTGAGAAATTAGCATAAAATGATGTAATTTATAAGTTGGGTGAAAGTGACTTATGGGAGAGAAGTCTTATTATTGTACATATATTTACACTTAGTTGCTTCATGAATGTATTACGTTTTAAAAATGGTAGAAACTGTAAATAACTAGAATAGCAATAACACTAGTAACACCTAAAAATTTTGAAAAAAAACATTCTGCATCAAAAATCTGAAATAAATTTATACTTAAAATAAAATTATCACTGGATTCAGTAAATCCGTTACTTAATAAAATATTGATGAAGGAATTTGTCCAAAAAATATAGAATTTTTATTATCCCATTACTATGTATTCAAAATATTGTATTAATTGTTGTAGAGATGTTTGTTATCATAGTGTTGTCCAAATATATTGATTTTGAGGCAATAATTAGACTGAGAATTATTTAAGCTAAGGCAAATCTATACTTTATAGAATCAATATTACTTCTAAATAAATAAAATGATAAATACATAATTAAATGGCTTTATTGCTTGGGAATTCATATGTAGAATCTATCAGAGGGCCTAATGCTCCAAAATCTAACATTCCACTAATGCATTAAACCAAATGGGCAATAAAATCACTAACAATAAAAACTATGAAATATCAGAATTTAAAAATGTAAAAGATGGTTGACTCTCAGATAAGTTATTTCATTGATTAATATCTCTATATATTTTCTTAAATATAACATAAAAATATTCATTTTATTAATCATATAAATACTTATAAATAGTTTTATTATTTAAAAAATTTTATAAACTAATATTTTATATATTTCATGGGAAAAAATGGTGAAACAATAAAAAAACACCTAACATTCATGCATATGAGCATGATAAAGTATTTTATTAATTTACTACATATCATTAACTATAATATTAATTAGAATATACTAATTTTGAAATAATCAACTTTGTTTTTCCTTTCAGAAATATAAATTATTTACTCTCTTTTGTAATGATTCATGAAGAGAATCAAAAGATGTTGCAGATTATTGTAATTGTTACAGTTTCATAAGATATTTAAAGTTATAATTTTTTTTCTTTGGAAGATTATTTTTTATATCTTTTTCTTCATTTTGAGAATATTAAAAGTGACTGAATATATATAAACACATTTTATAATTTAACATAGATATTTATTACTATAATTTTTAAAATATGAAAACAACTATTAACTTTAACTGTAAATATACAATTATAGCCAAATGAGAAGAATGGCTGGCTTTTGATGTGATCCAAGATGATACCCAAACATATTACCCACTACACTTTTACTACAAGGAAAATTGCATTAATGTACAATTTTTAAAAAATATGTTATCAAATAAAAAAACTTGGTACAAAATCTCTTCCAGAACTGAAAATATAAACTTGTGGTAAAATTTGTTGACCTAGGCTCTCAAGACATTTTGTGACTATGTTCACAAAAAAATAAGTTTGTCAAATTGAACTTAAATGTTATTAAAGCTACTTGTAATAATATTAAAATAAATTAGTGTTTAATGCTGTTTACTGGATTCTTAAATTCAAAATAAAAATACTTAATTCTTAGTTGTTGAATGAATTTTTTTCTCCTGGTACTAATTAAAAAAAGTAAATGCTGCATTTCTATCTCTGCAAAAGTCCAGTGAACAAATGCATTTTAGTGATACTTTGGATACCACTAAAAGTTTGTCTTCAAATGCATTAGTTTAAGACTTATTACATTTTTTTAAAAAGAATAGACTAATACCCCTCTTTCACTTGCAAATACAAATTACATGTATGAAACTAACGATTTTAAATTACAGTAATATTACTATTTTATTTATGGAGTTGGGTAAGGTCAATTAAATGTCTACTGGAAGTGTACTTATGCAAACAGCTTGACATTGTCAATAAGGCAATAACATATATTCAGTATTAGCATTCCCTTTAATTTATTTTATTTCAGTGACAAAGTTATAAGCTTTATCAAGGATTATAACTGTATTGATGGCCAACCTATACATTCTCACTCATTTCCGAAATGATCAAATTACAAAAAATATTATCCCATCAAAACTATTAAATCTACAGCCTGTATTCATAGTTCAATCCTTGATAGCAGTAGAGCAATGTGAACTTGCTAAAATATAAATATATTTAAAATCTCAAGAAATTTATTATATAACAAAAAAATGTTCATATTATGCTTTCTCTTTGAAAAAGTATTGTCAAGCGTTGAAAGCCGAGAGGTCATCGCAACTGCCTTGCAAGCAAGTAGTTGGTTACAGACGGTTGTGGGTTCGTGTCCCGGTCGATGCTATGACATATGAAAAAAAAAGTATTGCAATCCTTTTTCAACTGTTTTAAGAATTTCTATAGAGCATAACATCCAATACACTTTGAAATTCTCACTATGATGTGAAAAATCATGATTAAAATGAAGCAAAATACCCAGGTGATAAATTATCTCATTAATATCTTTAGATGATTCATTCCAACTTGATTTCCTTGCAATTATAATAATCTTCATTTATGTTTATGAATGTCTTTGTTTAAAATGTTCCTCGCTTGGTAATATAGCCTTACAATGCAATGTTCACACCTGAGCTATATGTGGTAAATTTATGAAATGTCTTTGCGGTGACAATCTGCAATGCAAATTGGAAGCAAATGTTTCTGCAAATAATGTACCAATTGTACTGTATAATGTTACATGTATCTATTTCAGTATTTCAATTTTATGATTAATTTCAGTTTTCAGTTAAATATATCTTAACCAAAACAATATTTTTTTTGCCATACAAGTTCTCTTTAACTTCTGATAAATGTATATCTTGCAACAAAAAATTAAAATCAAATCCAGATAGATAATATCAATGTCATTGATTAGGAATTCCCATAATTAGATATAATCCCTAACATATCTGAAAATATATTCTGTGTAATAGATGACCCTATCTATTACTAATCATACAATAAAAACATTAAGAAAAGATAATATTCAAACAAAAATTTCTAAGAAATAACATTACATTTAACTAAATCCAGATCAAATAATAGAATATTAATTATGTGCAAAATATACTTGAAACATTGTTTGGGTTCTTTTCATCATTGTAATCTACACCAACAGATTTTATTAAAAAGTTATAAATGATTAAAAACCTCTCAGCATTCACACATATTATTAATTATTCATGTAAAAGAATTTTTAATTTTGAGTTCATGTAGCATTTTTCATACCCCTGTTGAAATTTGTAATTTTAGTTTTTTATTCTATTTCTAGGCTTTGTAGATCTTAGTAGCCTCAAAGATTTATCCATTACTGATACATTTACACATATAAATGTAGCATCATCTCAATTTGAAAACCCTGAAATGGTATTGTGGCATCAAATAAAGCATCTCCTTTGTATTCTTTCAATACATAATGAGTTTGAGCAATATATAAAATGAATCCACAGCCAATAAACATACCTAATTAAATTATTCTACTGGAATAGAAAATGGGCAGTCATTTACCATCAATTCCTCAATAACAAACTTTGCAGTTTCAAAAGCTAAAAGTTCCCGAATTATATCATTTATAATCTCCTCCATATGACAAACCATTCACTAATTTTATTACTAAGTATCTAAAGTATACCATTACCTGTCTCTTAATCATCATTGATAATAATCTTTTAATTTCATTCTTCTAAAATAGATACATTAATATTCTGTGTGATCCAGGATATGAGAAGTATTCTCTGATAATACTACATTTTCAACTTCTTTTTTTTATATTGTGTTTGCCATTTTGAGGATCAATCAAAAGGGACTGGACAAATACAGCAACTAATCAATTATAATTTGATGCCTGAAATGTTTAAAACTTTCCATATTTTAGAGAGTTTTGCCATAGCAATTCTTTTGCATATACTTGGATCACATTGACTATTATTATCTGTGGTGTAATATAAAAATATCTATTCTTCAAATCTTACATTTCTTATTTGAGAAAAATTGTTAGTTGCATGGATTTTTAAGATATTTATTTTGACAGATTTACATTTCCATTAGCAGATGAGAATCATCATCATATGTCAATTATTTACTCAAATCTCTCATTCCATTCTTCTGGGACACTGATAATCTCAATATAGACATCAAAAAAAAGAAGAGGAAGTATACATCTTTGTTTAATATCAATCAGTATACTGAATTCCATTGATATTGTCAATTTTGATTTCACAGAATTAGATATTTTATGTGAATTGTATCAGAGGCAAAATTGTCATCAAATCCAAAAGAATCCTCCCATAATCTCTTCCATATTATTATTTTTTAGTTCACAATTGAATTTTAATATATTCTCTATATTTTTCAATCACCTGGCGAACATTCAATATTTCTATTATCATATCTCTTCTATGCATGAATCACAACTGTTAATCTCATGTATAAAACAAAAAAAGTCTTTAGACATTTTCATTAATTGTACTAAGGATTATTTTATTTGCTTATGATATTAAGATTGTTGTTCTATAGTTATAGGAATCAGTTAGATAGCTTGCCTTTCTAAGATTGAACGATACCACTATTGGAAAATTGAAGAATTTTATTTCCAACTGGTCCATACTTTTTTATGATTTCAACTATTATTCAATTTACACTAAGAGCTCTGCTTTGATGAATTTTTATATGGCTTTATATTTATTTTTGATCTAAAAATGTCTGCTTCCAAATTTCTTTTCAATGTTTTCTTTGCATACATAATTGGTTTAAATAATGATAAAGAACCAGCTATATTCCTTCTTTATAACATCTATTTATGTTGTGTTTGTCACAATATAATTTTTGTAAGTTTTGAATTCTTTATTTCTTGAGTTTGATTTACAAAAGAGATATTGAAATTTATTATAGATTTCATATTACTCATTTCTATTTGCATGTTATAGTAATTCTTGGCAAATATTCATAATGGAAGAGTTATGATAGTGCATTCTTTCAATCTTGCATTCAAAATTCTCATTTTGTTACTTCCTCGATCAGATTCAATACTTCATTGGACATCCAGTATTTGTAAGGTGTTATTTTGTTGAACTATTTTTGAGATGCATTTTCAGTCTACCAATATTTGATCACTTTAATTTTATTTACATACTCCATTCTATTCTTTTAATTCGTTAGAAAAATCAAATGGCAACAACTATCTATTTCAAATTAAAACATAACTAGGTGAAGAGGTAGTAGATAAGTATTCACTTCATATCAATAACAAACTTTATTCTCCTTTTGCATTTCTCTTGACAATACTATATTTTTCTATCACATTACTTAGATGGACAATTGCTTTTCTATTTTCCACTTTTACTTGCATCTTCAAATCTTGAATAAATGTCTTCAATTTCAGAATCGTATACACACCGATTAGAAAGTGTATCACTCTACATAGTTTAACTAATAGGGTAATAGTTGATATTTAGTAGACTTCTGCTTACATGAGTGAATATGGAACATTCTGTAAGATCAGTAACTTGAAAGGCATTTGTCTGCCAATGTGTCACTGATATTCCACAACTAGTTCTCATTCAATACGAAGTTTTTCTGTCTACAAAACTCACTCATCTTACATTCTTTGTGCCAATCATGAGTATCTCTCTTAGATATGGGAATTCTTTCTATAATTTATGCTAGTAACAGATTTTCCATGCAGACCTGATCACCTACTATTGCATTCTTAATCGTGATTTCATATTAATTGGTCTAGAATCAAAATAGAGTAATATTCAATGTTTCTTTGACATGACATGCTCTGGGAAAATTTCTTGGGTAATTTCTTTTGGCATGCCCAAGTCCCATATTATTTATGGAATCTAATCAATTCTTAGATCTTAAAGGAAAATGAGATCATGACTTGAATTCAGAGTTAACCTTGGCTTGTTTATCTTCTTTAGATGTCTTAGTCATATAACTCTCACCAGGCATGGAGTAGGAGAGCCAATTTTGTAAGGGCCTTCAAAAAGACCTGAGAATTCCTATCAATTATTGCCAGAAATAACAGATAAAGTGATATACTTTAAACAATGTCAATGTAAATAATCGAGTTTTCATAGAGCCATTATAATTCAAATCAACTTTTTGCAGTAAAAAAATGATTATTTCTTAATATGCATCCAATATTATCTATAGAAAGTTTTTTTGAACTAAATCAGATGATTTGAATCAACAATGGCTAGTGATAACTAAATTGTTTATATTGATAGTACTTAAAGTGCATCTGTTACATATAACTGTCTTCATAATTATCTATCATTAAACATATGCGTGTATAAGAAAAACAAAGAATAGCTAACTCAAATGTTTATGATTCTTGAATCGGTTTCCATCTGAGGAAAAAAACCTGTCTCAATCAATTGAGTAAAATTTCCATGCTCAGCTGGTCAATGAAAATATAAAAAATAAAAACATTAATAGATTTTAATTTACATAAATTTCTAAATATTTTCAAAACTTACTTTTTTTTGGGCTGTAAAAATTGCATTCATAAAATCCATATACTGAGATGCGCTATCAGCTGATGCTTTTATAATCTAAATTCCATTACAAAAAAGACAAAGCAACTTTGTTTATAAAAAAGCTTCAAACAGATAGTAGAATAAACTATTATGAGTATTACTGTTTTTCTTATAATTGAAAATTTATACTATAAGTACATTAAAAAAATATTTAATAGAAATAAAAATTGAATAATCCTGTCCCTTAAAATCCCATAAGTTTACTAAAATTTTTACTTTTATATGACTACAATATTATTCTAAATAAAAAAACTACAACACTGCTTCTTTTCTGTTAATTTTCTTCTTATGCACTGTAAAATAGTAACATTTATTGACTATCTTAAACAGCACACACATACACATAAGAACAATTCAAAAACACTGTAGCAATGCAATTAATACCTGCATATTTTCATGCATTTTTTTTTTCAATTTTATTTTCATGCAGGCACCATCCCACCTATATTGATTAATTCAATTCCCAACTCTTAAACAAATGTAAAAGTCAAAGCACTGATTCAGTTTTATTTGAATGTACAACTTATTTTTGAATCTTTCATAAGAAAGGAAATGAAAAGCAGTTATAGCAGACAAAAATGCAAACAAACAGTTTCAATTTACTGCATTAATGCAGGCTTTGCTAATAATGCATGATAAGTTACACTGTCATGCATCTGCTAAAATTATATATATATATATTAAAAGCCCAGTCTCATTTAAAATCTTAGCCTGCATTTTTTTAAGTACTAATTTTAAAAAAATATTTTAAAATGCAATTTTAAACATGCAGAATTATTATTGTAATAAATCCCAAAAGAAATTACTAAGAACTATTTGATGAAATAAAAGTAATAACAAACCAAAATTCTTGAAAGTAATTTTTGACCAACTGGACATTCTTTTTCAATTCTATTAATATCTGATAGATATTAAGAAATAATATACATATTTAAAATATTCATTGATAAATAAATTCAGGCATGATAATGTAAGCTGTTGCTATTATTAATAAATAGAGTCTCTCAGAGCAAATGCTGTAACTACCACAACAACAATTTCATCAATTATATATAGATACTTTGAATTATCTTTCTGCTTAAAACTTTTTTAAAAAAATTGTATAATATCATTTATAATTATAAAAATTTAATAAATTAAGTCAATACTAATACTATATATTAAAAAAAAAAAAAAACCTTAAAAATATTAAATACAATCTGTAATTGCCGTAGTTAATTGTAAAAATTTGCAAATGATCAAGAAAATGTTTTGATAAACAAGAAACAATTATTCAAATAGAAACAGTAATATCCATCTACTGATTTTTATTTCAAGTAAATTATGTTAAAAGCACAAAGAGACTAACATTTAAAAAATTTTTAAATCCAGAAACTATCTAAATTTTAAACGATACAATTCAGATATTTGCTCAGTATTGATGGCATTCATTTTGGTGTAATATCTAGATATGCATTTTCCAAACATTTAAAAAAATATATATTAATTTTCTCTTTGCATATCATTACATAGATTAATTATTAAACGAAAACACATTAAATATTTAAAAACTGGAATAATGCATTATTATAACAATGACATTAATTATAGAAAAAATATATATTAAAAAAACATTACTGTAGATCATAAAATTTATATTAATTGAAAATTAAAATAAAAATGATTCAAAAATATTTTATAAATACAATAATATTTGTGATACAAATAAAAATAATAATTTTAGAAATAAAACTGATGAAATTACTGTGTAATCTGTTATTAAATATTATAAATATTTTTCTAATGGATATATATAAGTGATATGTCAAATAATGTTACATATGATTTTATTGCAAATATTTTACTACTTAAAGGAATACATAGAAAATTACATAAAATCCATTAAAAAATTGAAGGATAACAAAAAACTTTATTTTTTTTTAGAAATGCCAACTTTTGTATAACAGAGAGTACCGAATCACGTGCCAGATAGCGATGGCGATCACTTTATTGAGTTCATGGCAGATGTGGAATGGTAGTTTCCATGCCTTCATTTATTGGCTAGATCACTAACTAATTTTACAAATATCGATTGACTATGGATTTTTTTTCTGGTCAATGTAAAATACTGTAACTACAATGATTGCAAATCACATTTTAATAACACCTATTCATTCTGAAGTTTTAAAAATTATATTTATGATATTTCAAAAATCACAAAAAATTCTCAGCATGCAATTATTTCATCTAAATGATATTTAATAAATCTTCTAATAATAAATGATAATTTGTTATGCTTTTAATAATAGGCAAAAAGTTGATCAAAATTAATATAACATCAAATGCAAAAACACATAATTGCTTTAAATATTAAACCAATAGAAAATTTTATATTAAACTTAATACCCAATTTTTTGATACCTTTCCAATACTTTCAGTTGCACAAGATGGAATTTTAGAGCCATTATTTTTTTTAATATTTACATCAATGATGTAATATATTACATAAAACATTTAAATTTGTTTAACATGTTAATGATACTAAATTGTTTACAGTAATTAATAATTTCACAACATGATATAGTGATATTTTAATAATATTGACAAATACAGTGTTCTAGAAGTTTCAAAATTATCCAAATTAATAATAAGTGATTATTAATAATTCAAAAATAAAATTAAACTGTAATCACAAAGACTTGGATTTGATTACTGAATAAATGGAACCTTTAATATCCAAGTGAAACAAAGTATAATTAAATTTTTTAAAATTATTGGCCAAATAATTAGATTTAGAAAGCTATGGCTCTAAAATATAAAATAATACTAATCAACAGCATATATGAATTTCAAAAAATTTATTAATATATATCTAAAATTGATTTGAGTTTAAAAATAATACTGATGGATTTTTGTCAGAAGCTTTAAGAACTTTAAAATATGATGATATAGTCAATGAAAAGATAATACTATCAAATTCTATTCCAACAATAAATATTAAGAATATGAATACAGCTTGAGGAAAAAAAAAAGTTATATAAAGTATCATGTATAAAATAATCAACACTTAAAATAATCTTTCCATAAATGTTAATTTAAAACCTATATCAAAAAAGGATTTTATCAAATAGATTAAGTGATACTACTAAATCGAGTTTTTCTTAATTTATATTAAGCATTTATTGCCATGTTAACACATTAATCATTATATGACTATCTCTCTAAATTGAGTCCTTACTTGCAGTCTCTTAAAACCTTTTATCATCTAGTTTAGAACTTCAGTGATCCATTACTGCCATTCTCTTCTAATAACATATCCAGCTCAGTTCCATTTAATTTATTAATTCTTTCAATAATGTCAATGATAATTGTTTCCTCTCTTTCATCTATGTATTTTGTTATATCAACTTTAACTGACTTCTATTAATACTGCAGATTGTATTGTTCTTCTGTCAAATATCTAGATCTGAGTCAGATCCATAATTAAGCAGTGATCAACACATTAAAAACCTTTCTTTTGAGACATTTTGGAATTTTTCTTTTTAACAGTAAATTATTTTTTCCAGTCTAATTTTTCATTTAAATTTTATTCATTAAATTTCCAACTATGTTAATAATTTAACTAATATAAGCAAACAATGTTAACACATGCTTCTTTGAATTTTATACAATGTAAAAACAACTTTGTTATTCCACACTTCAAAAAATATTGACTGTGTTGCCTGTCCAATCTTCAGAGTTTTCCCACTATTTTTTTTTTTAAAAAAAAGTTTAAGATATTTATAACTATTAACTTTTTCTAATGCTCTTCCTCCCAATCTATTTTTGAAAATCCATTGAAAATTAGTTAAGACCTTTACATAGTGATTCTTAAAAGATTTTATTTTTATTTTTGAAGTATTGTAAATTATACTAATAATACTTTAATTATAATTATTGTAAAAATCATTACTTCTAAGAAAGTTAATTAAATTATTAAATATGTATAACAAAATTTTCATTCCGTTTAAAAGATTCCTCCAAATGTTAATATTTTGGCGCAATATAACACATTTTTGAAACTAGAAGAGCCTTTCATAGAGAAAAGAGTGAAAGACCAAAAATAATAATGTCGAAAAAACCACCAAGTCTTTTACTATTGCAAAATAACGTGAAGTACTATATAAAAATTGGCAGTTTTTCCCATATCATTATATTGGATAATGCAAATAAGATATCATCTCTAAATTTACAAAATAAAGAATGCAGCAGCCTTAATCAGCTAATGAGAACATAAACATTATTTCAATCTATTAATATATATAATTTTCTGGACAGAGATAGTAGTTTTCTATATGACATTTTATTTACAGATAAGCAACTTTTCATTTATTAGATACAGCTAACCATCACAATATCAAAATATGGAGATCTGAAAATCTGTACCATGTTAAATAATGATTAGATGTACTTTATAAGTAGTTTGTAATTGAGAGAATAAAAGAAAAAATTATTCAAAAAAAAATCTACTTATGTATTTACTCACAAAATTTTAAAAAGAAATTGGAGCTGCCATATGTTCTGTCTCAATACCCACTGATTTATTTATGTTTTTTAAAAAAAAAACCCAATAAAAAATAAGTTTTTTAGTTCACATTATATAAACCACATGTGAAAAATTCAAAAACTTACCTAATAATGATAATTTTCATCACATCTATTGTTTGCAAAAAGTGTACATATATTCAAAATACATATGTATATATTTGTCTGAGGGTTAGCAATGATGATATATTATTAGATGTGATATGTTGGACTATTTCCATCATCGATGAATGATGAATGTATAGAAAATTTTAAACTTTCCAAATACAAACAACTTGTTAGTAATAAAACACAAATAGACAACAAAGGTTAGTAATTACACAGCATTTCGAGTAGTATTATTCTCCACTCTTCTTCAGGTGTTGCTGGCTTATATGCACAGTAACAATATTCACTTAGAAGTTGAACTCGCACCTTTAGATTCTTGAATATCGAATTTAAGACAAATGCTCTATCAACTGAGCTTATTCAACATTCACTCATAGATGATGGAAATAGTCCAACATATCACATCTAATAATATACCATCATCACTAACCTTCAGACATATGTATACAATTTCAATATTACAGCAACAAAACTGGGCTTAATATTAATTATAGTATAGTATTTTTTTTTACTTATAACTATAGGTATATTACCATTATTACAAACTGCATGAATTTAAAGTTTCTAGATAAGTCAAGATGATATCACAAAAATATTGACAATGGCTATAAAATTTTCATACTATTTACATCAATAAAACCATTAAATAGTTAAAAAATCAGATCAAAATATTTTTATCTGTATGCAATAAATATTGATTTTCAACAGTGTATGACATATAAAACTAAAACTTGTGTAATTCTATGCTAAAAATTTAATTTTTTTTTTTTAAAAAGAAAAAATATGGTGGCAGCTTCTAACATTAAGATACTAACATATTCTAGATAAGAAACTCAAAACACATATAATCAAAGTATATTATGCAAAACACATTCTTATAAAAAAGTTTAACTTATCTATAACCTGCATTTTAATATGTCGTGATTCCCAACCCTGTAAGATAACCAAAATTAGTTTTAAAAAAAAAATTTGGAAAAATAGGATAACAATTTTAATGTTCAAATGAAGTTGCATTCGATACTTGAGATAACATAATGTGGGAAATTAGTATCACATCCGAAACATAATCTTTTATGAAAAAAATTATTTATCCATAACCTGTGTGAATATGTATTAATTGGTAACTCTATGATCAGAAATCAAAAAAATTGAAATAAAAAAAAAAAAAACTTTGTCCTCAAAATAAAGTTCCTTTTTATAAAAAATGTTGAATTGTTAAAAAGCTATATTTATTTTCAGTTCTTCACGAAATATTAAACCAAAAAGTTTGCAATTCTATACTAAATGTTTATCTTCAAAATAACAACTGAAAAAAAATTTCATGAAATAAGTCATTTTTACATTATATAACAGTTTTTGACAAAAATGTAAAGAAGCTTCAATTTTTTTAAATGAATTTTTTGCTACTTACTAATGCAAGATTTTAAATAAATGTAAGTAGATAATATATTGAAACTTACTTTTTTATATAATTATTTTTTTAAAGTCAAATGCAGATAATCATCAATAGATTATTCCAGTTTTTATGTGTTTTTCTTATTACCATCACTTATATGATATGCAAAAATGGGGAACTTTTATTACAGTATATATCGAATTTCAGCCATTTACCAATGCAAAATTTCTTCATAATCAAATAAATATAAGTAATGAATTTAACTTTATTCATTTTTTTTTATTACATTAACTTTTCGAAAAAATATTTATTGATAAATTATATATGAAGCTGTAAAGTATGCTATATTTTATTCCAATTCCTTTATCTTTTTCAATATATCTTTCTGCAATCATTCTAAGCATCTCTTGTACTTTTCCCTTTCTAATAACCAAATTCTTTTTTCACAATATAATATTCTAACTTCCATCAATTCCTTGCATTAAAATTTTTAATTATATTTTTGAAACATGAGATAATAAACTTATTGTTCTATAGTCTATTTCTAACAACTTTCTCTTTAATAATTAATATCTATATTCCTCAAAAAAATCATTAGGCCAAACACCACTATTATATATCAAATTGTATAGTCTAACAATTTCTTCACAATAGTTCCTATTATCTCTTTTAAAAATTCTGTAAATAGTATATCAAATCCAACAGTTTTACCATTTTTTATTTTCTGTCTATTCCAATATCTTTTTCATTTTCAAGTTCATAATTAATTACATTTTTTTCTTTAAACAGAATAATCTTTCTATCTTTTCAATATATCATCCCAATCAGTTAATCTCTTTCCATTTATATCAGCAATTTCATTCACTATTACTTTTTTTTCTGAAATGATATTTCTGATTCTATCAAATACTGGATGTCTTTTTGCCTGTTGAACTCTTCTATCGCTTGACAATCTCATTTTAACCATTTTTCCTTTGCTAAATTTGTTCCTCTCCTTAGTTCATTATTAATCATCTATATAATATTTTTTCCCCTTTCTTATTACTGACATTCTTCTATCATCTCCATACTTTCATTTTTTTCAACTTCCTTTCATTATTCAAAATCATTTAAATTTCTCTAGTTGAATACTTCTTAATTTTTGTTGTTTTTAATATCCTCTTTAATCCTACAACAATGTTTATCAAAATCACTCATATATTCCTTATCTTTATCAAACCTCTTTATTATTTTTTCACAAATAAAAACAAACCTTCCTTTCTCCATTTTTTCTCAACTTATCCAAGTCCCATTTTATATATCGTTTTTCTCTTTTCATTCTTTTTAAATTCAACTTTAATTTAGCTATAATCATATTATGATCAGAGTTTATATCAGCATCAGCAAAGCATTCTTATATTTATCTTGTGTCACTAATATTAATAAAAATATTTTATTTTTAAATTTGCATTGCATGGTCATTATTTAGGATATGTTATTATATATATATAAAGGTAAAGTTTCAGTTCTGAGACTATTGTAGTTATTTTGAAGAAATAGAAAAGTTGTTGGCATAGCGATATAATTAATGTATAAATTTGTGATTGCAGCTCCATTCTATTACGCCTGATGCTCAAACTTCTTATGAACACCTGAATAATAAACAATTTATTATTTTATTTATTTACTGTCTAAATGATAAAGAGATAATTGGGAAAATGCAATAGTGATACAAATATTAAGGAAAATGAAACTAAAATATTAGAAAGTACATGCTTATCAGTTTTCTATCAGTTCTATAAAAGATCTTTATGAAGATTGTTACAAATTGTCAATCAAAAGAATAAGCTGAATTAAAAAGTGATTATAGCACAATAGATCATATATAAATCTTAAGAGAAGAAAATTAGTATTTTGCATTACATTTGTAAAATATGAAAATTTTGTAGCATCAACACAAAGACCCAGAACATTGTCAAATTTCACAAATTTTTATCAAAATGGAATAACAATAATTAGAGTACTTATCAAAACAAAGAAGATTAACATTAATAAAAGTGTATGACAGATGCCTTCATCGCTCTAAAACAAAATTTTAAACACTTTTATAGGAAATATTTTGTTAATTAAAATGGAAAGTTAAAGAAATAAAAATAAATGAAGACTACTTAAGTCATCTAAATTTTACAGATGGTATAACAGTTTTCATAAATATTATTTTGAAGCATCAAAAGTGTTTAGATAAAATCAAGAAAGTAGGGATGAACATAAATACTAAAATAGTTAGTTATGTTTAACAGCTTTTCAAAAAAAAGAAAAAAAAATGTAGTTTGTATCATTCCCATTGTTTTATGCAGATGCTTTTTGTTTGAAGCCACATATGCATTGCATCATTACTATTAAGCCTCTAATCATTGAATGTTTCTTAATGGATAATAATAGTAATAATAAAAAGTCAGATATCACATGACTTATATATAGCTTGCACTTACAAATATGTAAAATTAAGAGCATGCTAATGAGCTCTAAATTAAGTTCAGGCCCATGTGATTTTTTCAGTTGGAGAGCTGACTTTAAAGACATGTAGATGTCTAAAAGCTTCAGATCTTCTTCTTGATAATTTAACTTTTAGATAAATGCTTAGCTTGAGTTGGTTTTTTGAATCTAATGCCCAACTCCTCACTGAAGAGACCCATGGGTCTAAACCAGTCTGGGGATGGGGACAATCTAAGATAAAAATGATTTGAATGCCTTCTCTTGTAGTAGCATTTATCATAATAATAAAAAAAAAAGAAGCTTGTTTAGAGCTCATTAGCATGCTCTTAATTTTACTTAATGGATAATGTGAATCATAAAAGATATGGAATTATATCAAATTTAAGATTATAGATTGCCTTTAAATATTTGATTACTGTATATTATTTAGCAATGGTGCAATTAGAAAGAGAAACAATTCCATGTTTACATATTAGCAGCTTAAGCAAAAATAATTATACCATATTGAGCACAAACTTATCCAATTTTGTTATAATAAATTATTATCAGTTATCTCATCTACTGAGTTAAATTTTAATTAAATCTTGAGCTTTACCAATTACTCCACTGAATAAATGAATGATCCAAGTAATCAAAACTTTTTTTATAACTAACGTATTAAGTTAAATTTTTGCATGAGTAATTTACATTCTACTTAAATAATTAAATTAATACACTGTACAGGCTTACATACACCTGCACATATATAATGTAATTTATAAGGGATTCAAACTCAGACTTGGAGAGCTGAGGGTCATGTGAAAGTCTGAGTTTGAATCCCTTATATATTAAACAATTAAAGTAATATTACATATTAGATAAGGCAGATGCAACTATAAGCTGACTTAACCCCTATTCAAATTAATATTCTATTTTATAAAAATATAAATAACCTTAATTAGTCTAATTCAGGAGAAAGATTCTCCAGCTTCCTATTAAAAAAGAACAATGGAAAAAAAAAGCATCTCTTACTAGATTCTAAACTACTGATTGGTGAAATATTTTACTTTTCTCTAGGTTAAGAATAATCAAATAACCACTTACTATCTAATAATTAAATAAGAATTGATTATTTTTGTTTGGAAAACCTTAGCCATCTGAAAAAAATAGCCAAGTTCCACTTGGATTCAAATCTCATAATATGATAAACGTAGGCAAAGGTATGAACTATCAGACAAAGTATTTGTAAATATATAAATATCTTATAGAAAAAATAATTCCTCATTTGCTATAAAATTAAATAAAAATAATTAATAAGTACATTTACAAAATTTAAGGATACATGATAGAGCCATAGCCAAGGCACCTGCAATTAATGAGTCTGAATGAGTAACCTCCCCTAAAAAAAAAATGCACATTACTTGATTGCATAAAATTACATGTAAGTATCATTAAAATAATAAATTTAAAAAATATAAAAATAAATTTGTAAAAATCATTAAAACTTTATCAAAGAATTGGATTGATTCTCCTAAATAGCAGCATAGTAAAAAAAAAAAAAAAAAATGCTTACATGACTGTTTGATGATTATATGGCTATAACAATCATTCTCCATAAAGATTTTGAAAAGACTTGCTTTACACAACAAAACAAAAAACAAATATATATGTCTTTGTTTAGTTTTGCATGAATACATGCATATATAATGAGGGTATATATCATCATAACAAGAAATTGAAAATAAAATAACCTTTTTTTATAATTAGTAATTATTATATTGCATATTTTATAAAATCAAGATTTTAAAAGTGAAAACATTTTTTAATTATATTTGCAAAAATGATGTTGCTATATATAAGCCGTCACTTTTCATATGTTTTCAATTTTTACACAACTCTGATTTCTACATGGATATTATCTAGACTGTTAACATATATGCCATCTTTAATATAACTAAAAAAAAAGTTTGGACATTGTCAAATCTGTTAATTGTGATAGTTAATTGCTATTAGAATTCTGTAAGATAGTTTATTGTGGCTCAAGTTATTGGCTCCCTTGAGCCATACTTCATCAATGGTATAAAAAAAAAATTATGATTGAATAATACTCACAAGTAATTGTTTATGCATTACCAGTTTAATTAAATTATAAAGAGACTCTGCAAAGCAACAGCTCATTAAACCATGAATGCATGTGAGAAGGGTAGCATAATGAAAAAGCTTAACTGCAGGTATTTCATCAGGACCTGGGGCCTTTCCATTTTTAATTATTACAAGAACTATTCTGACTTCACTATCTTTGTCCAAATCTAAATGAGTAGATGAAAGTATATATCATTAAAAATCATCATCTCAATTCTTGTATCATTATTCAAAAGATGATCAAAATACTACTTCCATCTATTCAGAACATTATCATCATATAAAAGAGTACCATTATGGGATTAAATGGAACTGTGATATTATTTTCCAGGTCAATATGTGACTTTCAATGCATCAAAAAATTATCTTACACAGTCATTAACAAAATGATACAATTTTTCAGGTTTAAAAAATTAAGCTTGATGCTAGTATTAGTAATTACCCATAATACTTAATAACAAAAAAAAAAATAATGAAAAACAAAATGACCGCATTTATTATTGAATTTATAGTTATAAGAGTATATTAAATAAAATCAAAAAAAATAATAATAATACAATTGCAATAAAAATAATTTATTTATCAAAACAAAATAAAAAAATACTCAATAATAAATTAGATGCATGCAGAAATAAAAAATCAGTACGAAATGTCCACATTCATTTTTGAATTCATGATGTTCACATGTATTTTTGAATTTATTGCTACAAGTATATATAAAATGGAGAAAATAATATTATAAAATATAAAATCACAAACCATTTTCTTTAAAAACTTTGTTTTTTTTTTTTTTATGATTTTTGAATTTTTTTTTCAACGTTCTTTGTTTTTTCTTCTTTTTTTTTTTTTCTAAAAAAATAAAAATATAAAAAAAATAAAAAAAAATATAATAAAATAATTCATATATAAATCAACTTTCATTCATTCTTATCAATTTTAAAATAAAAATTAATTTAAAATATTATAAACTTTATATCCTAAAATTAAAATTAATTTTTAAAAAATTTCCCCTTCTTTATCACAATTCAAATCAACCACTTATTTAAAAATCTTTTTAAAAAATTTATTTTAATATAATTTACCAAAAAAATCTCCCCCCACCCCCCCCCATAACCAATTTTTTGTTTTTTTTTTTTTTTATTTTCCTATTTTCTTTCTCCCTTCCAAATTTATTAATTTTTTTTTACTTTATTTTTTTATTTTTTTTTTGTGTTTTAATTTTTTTTTTATTTTTGTAGTTATTGGTTTGATTTTTTTATTTTTTTGATATATTTTTTTATTTTTTTTATATTTTTTTAAATTTAAATTTTTTTTTAAAAATTTTTTTTTTTATTTTTTTTTTTTTATTAATTTTTTTTATTAAATTTTTGATTTTTGTTTGATATGAAAAAAATTTAGAAATATTTAAAAATTTTGGGGTTTTTTTTTATTTTTTTTTTTTTTTATTTTTTTTATTTAAAATTTTCAAAACACAAAACACTCACATTTTATTATATTTTTTAATTTACTAAAATATAAAGTAAAAATTAAAATTTAAAAAATTTAAATAATTTTGCCAGATATTTGTTATGGATTTGCATTTCTACACACATCTGTCATTGATGTACTTCTTGGTTAAAATAATTATTATTGTTTTATAAAAAAACAATATTTTATTGCAAAATTTATAATTTTTTTTGATTTATTTAAAATATGCTCTTGAAGTGTGAATTCATATATAAATGTGAACATTTTATTTTTTATCTATTAGTGTTTTTTTTTTTTTTTGCTTAATGCTAAATACTATTTAAATCAATAAAGTTGGTAGAAAATACACTATTTTAGCAAATGAAACTTTAAAGTAAAAATATTATTTTAGAATTTTATCTTTTTTTAAATCAATTCTTACATATGTTTGACCTCCTCCCCTCTTTATTTTTTCAATAATAAAAACTAACTAATCATAATTTTCATTTTTCAACTAATTAGATATGGATTGATCAAAAGTTGATTTTTTATTACATTTTAAAAAATAAAAAAAAATGTTTGTTACAAGATAAAAATGAAACATTTTACAGAAAATGTTTTTTTTTTTTTATAAGAATCAATTAAAACTAAAAAAAGGGCAAAATTAATATTCTTTCATTACTATAACCACTATTTTGTTTTGTAATTTTATTTTTTTAAATATTCATTTAGTATAAAATAATTGACTCAATATTGTGAATGCATATGCAGAAACTCCTCTACTTCCTAAACATATACATATCTCAAGTCTATCAATACTGCTAATAGCCAAAAATTAATACATTTAGGTTATAGGTTAAGAAGGCAAAAAAAAAAAAAATTAATTTTGGTCAGTCAATTACTAATTGATTATTATAAAGTGTTAGTACGAATATGGATTCAGTAAATATAATAGTGCATAATAACTTTCTATTAGATACATTTTTTTTTACTTTAAATATTTTTTTAAAGAATATACAAATGATCACTTTGACATCTATGTATACACACTCATATATATTTCATGCATCCTCTAATATATCTTCTTAAAACAAAACCCGGATTTTATCATCAAATATCTGAATATTGGAAAAAAATCTAAATTTAAAGTTCACAATAGCATCTGTTTTCTACAGCTAATTGCTATAAGTAGATAATTCAAAAGATATAAAAAGAAACCTCTATAGCTGTATATGACCCCATATGATTAAAGCTTCTTTCATGAAAAGTATTGTCATGCAGCAAGCAAACTGATCAGATAGACCTTTTCTATCCATAAAAATGAACAGTGAAACAAAATGTTTCAATACCTATAGATCTGAAGTCACATAATCGAGTATTTTTCTTCAAAGTGAAATACTCTAAATCATGAAAACAATAAAATTAAAATTGACAAATTAATCTAAATAAAATTATGCCTTGGAAAAATGAATGCAGGAGAAAAACAAAAATAAATTTATTGTCATAATAAGCCACTCTTATAAATTTTATTTTGACACATAAAGGAGACAATAGTGCATACAAATCCTTTTTAAGTGTAATTACAATTTAAAAAATACTAGTCATCATCAGACTGACCCAAAGAAAAACTACATTTACTTTTATTTACATTAAAACAGAGATGATTACAATTTAACCACAAGTTTAATAAGTTTCCACCTACTATAAATTCTGGTCAATCATTAATGAGAGTTGAACTTACAATAGCTAAGCCATTAGTTAATAGAATAACATATAAAACAATAACAAAACTCTAAAAAGCAACAATTGATTTCTAATTGATAATCCAGTATTAATTATTGAAAATTTCACAATAAATAAAGTTAAAATTCCTCAAAATCCTAAAAAATAATAATTTCTTTTTAAAAACAACTTATTAATACTGTGGCAAAAGTCTTAAATCATAAATTTACACTATCAAAACCTTTAGGTCCTATGTTAATGATTCAAATATTAGTGCCATTATAATAAAAATTTAAGACTATATTGAAAATTTGATAAAGTAGTCTTTTTCGTTTATAAAAATGACATCAGTCTGGCTTTTTAAAATAATGATTCAAATATATTATAGTAGGATAATTTTAAAAAATAAAAGAATTTTACTTTTTAATAAATAAAGAATTTATATCTATTTTGAAGCATTCTGGAAAATATTTTGAACATAATGAAAAATTAAAGGAATTATTGATACAGAGAGAGAGCCTGAAAGACAGCTACCATATCCAAGAAAGACAGCAGGCATGCAAATTACCCACTCTCCAAAACAGAGGACATAGTAATGAAAAATAACGATACAGGACTATTATAACAAGACCTCGTAATCAGAATGAGACAGCTTCAAATCCTTGAAATGAAGATCTATCAGATGTCAAGTCTCGTGCCACAGCAGCAGTAATTCCAGCTCCGATAGCGTATATTAAAATTGCTGCAGTTAAAAAGCTTATACTTGGATTTAGGTCGACTGGGCTGCCATTTCCATGCGTCCCCAGAACTGCATGTTCACCCCCGTGGTACTCTTAACTCAGTGTCTATGGTAGTAGGTGATCAAACATTTACCTTGACAAAACCAGAGTTCTCGAGGTGTGGGCATTCACTGCCCGTACGTCAGACATGGGAGAGCAAACAGAAGATAGTGCTGGTGGGGTGTGACTCCCTTTTCTTCCTCTTTCTTCTTCTTGAAACCTTCCTCCCCACATACTGCACTGAGGATTGGTTGGTGCTTTTCAGTGGAAAGGCAGTTTGAGACAGAAGGGTGAAAGAAGGTGATCATTTGTCGGAAGGTGAAAACTGAACAAAGACTGAAGCAGAGAAGGTTCCACATACAGCAGTTGAATTTGGGTCACGTGATCCTGAGGTGGGTGCAAAAAGTGTTCCAGCCGAAAGGGAATCGGGACAATATTCCCAGATCTGGTTGCAGAACTGCTGTGCATTGTTGCCTCTGTCATGGGAGTGGCCTAATGGCATAAGCAAACTTGAAAACATTGGCGGAGGCCCTGGGAAGAATTGCCTTTTCTGGTCAAGGTTTGGACTCCCTGGAATTGGTTCACCTGGAGATAGGATCATAAAGACCCGTCAAGCACCACCATTCTGGTGTCCCTTGAAAACCTCCAGGGGAGTAGTCGGTCACATGCAGAAGGAATTTGAGTCCTCCTGTGGCCGTTGTTTGCGGTCAGAGGATTCTGTGCTGGATTGTACCCTTGTCTGCAGTAGATCTCTGAGGTGATCAGCCTCTGGATGATAGAAGAATGTAGGTAAGGGAAGTCAAGATACTTTTGTTCCCTTTCAATACTTGGTCATTTATCTTTATCAATATCAATAGATCTTATAATTTTCAAATTACATATAGGTAATTGCATCTCTAAATATAGAAATGATGAGTTAATATTTGGTTTACTTTTTGCCTGATCAGAGAGAAATCTAGAATAGACATTGCAATGTATTGCAATCAGTTAATATTTTTCTAAATGCAGACTGAATTATTTTAATGTATATATGTAAGATGTATTTTTTACTATTTAAAGAAATTCAGTGTTTATATACTAATCCTTAAAATAGTCACTGATAATAGAGTAATTATGGGGTTATGCTAATATCAGTTTGTAAAAGGAACAATAATTAAAAGATTAGATATGTTTGTTTTTATAAAAACAAGCTATATTAATTACTATTTCTAAAACTTCATTGGTTAATTAGTTATTCTAGACAACTGGAAGAATATAAATAAACCCTTTATTAAGAATTCAGATATAGTTTAAGGATTTCAAAGAAGAAGCTCATACTTTGGGTTATCCACTTTCTGTAGGTTCTTAAGCGAATGTAGGAAAATCAGTTACAGATAGTATAAGCCTTTATTTTATTTTCCACAAGCCTTTGGATTACTCTTTGTAACAAGAATATTTGTAAATAACTATATATAATATATATTTGTGTACATTCCTGATAGTCGTGTGTTTGAAATATATTTGTTAATAAACTTATATCTTACAATATACTGAGTCAGTTTATTCTAATGCTAAGTTCTTTTCCTGCTTTCTTTAAGCTGTATATGTCCACATGATGTGTAGCACTTGCGCAATTGACAATCTTTTAATTAATCAATAAAAAAAGCTAGCACTGGTGCAATAGATAATCTTTAAGAAAAATAGTGAATCAAGTTAGCATGTGGTATATTTCACTATTGACCTTGATACATTTAAGGGAAATTGATCCTACACACTTATATTCATATATTTACACTGTGGGAAAATGTCATTAACAGGTCAAACATTTATTAGTAACTTTGATATAAATAATACTTCTGAATGGCCATTATTTTTTCCTCCTAAATAAAATAGAGGATGATAAACCCAAGATATCTGCAATATTATTTTTGGAGGAAATAGAGTGATTAAGATTACTAAGTGATGATATGAAACACAAAACACCACTGAATTTGTTTATGAATAAATAATAGCAAAACTTAATTATTTCTTTAATCCAGCACTGTCTAAACATATAGCTAGATTATATTTTTAAAATAGAAAACAATTCAAAGGTCAAGCCATAAGTGAATATGATACAGCATTCAGGAATTTAACTTAGAAGATGGTATATGGAAGCTTCAAGAATAAAACCATCATCAAACAATTTTTATGGTGAATGGCAGATGACTAGTTGATATAAATCGAAATTATTCAGATAATATATGAAAGAAATTAGCCACATGAGTTAATGTTAAAACAGAACAAAGAATTTCAAAACAGAACAAAGAATTTCAAAATATTGTATTGGAAGAAGACTAAAGAAAAAATACAAGGAAATTCTTATGAAAAAGATTTTGATGCCAACAAATGGAAACGTTATTGTAACAGAAAAGATATTTAGCTCACAGTTGCAAATGGAAAAATGTGAGGTGTGAGATCTGTAAAAAAAAAAAAAAAAGCCACTTGAAAAAAATTTGCCAACAGTAGATTATGATATATAAAAAATCAAATACATGTAATGATCAAAATAAACTAGACAATAAAATTAAAATAATTCAACTAAAAAAGTTTCATAGAAATCATTCAGATCAATATATTACTAACTGTGATTGTATGTAATATCACAAGATCACCATTTCTTATGCTTGCTCATAACTGTTATTAAAACAGGCGAAACTTTCCATACAGTAGTGCCATTCAGTGCAAGCCAGAGTAATCAATGGATGCCAGAAGGCTTGTGCATAAAATCCCCATCTAGTGCCTACTCATCCAATATCCCCAGACTAGTTTCTGGCTTGTGGCCTTTGTCAGTGAGGAGCTTTGGATCTGAGAGTACTGCACCTAGATCTGGAGGGTTGCATTAGATCCTAAGATCTAGGTGGTGCTCTCAGTTCCAAAGCTCTTCACTTACGAAGGCCACAAGCCAGAAACTAGTCTGGGGATATTGGATGAGTAGGCACTAGATGGGAATTTTATGCACAAGCCTTCTGACATCCATTGATTACTCTGGTTGGCACTGCTATATGGTTTAACGGGCTTTAACTTTT
>JAQFVV010006224.1:6706554-6994073 GCA_028023455.1 Epiperipatus broadwayi | reverse complement strand
CTCATCATATCGTATGTATTGTTGTTATACTGTACTATATCGTTGAGCTAGAATATATAGTACTGTAAATAGTATATGTGAATTGTTAGTCATTTGTGAAAGGTTACAATATAAATATATATACAACTATAAATTATTATGATTATATTTCAATATCTATAAATAAAATTAAGCTGTAATATGATTAGAATTGCAGGTTATATTTTCTGTAAAACCAACTCCCAACTTTTTGAACCATACTATTTGCAAAGAAGTTGTTAATACTTTTTTGTTCAGTGATCCCAAAATTAATATCAGCATTATCTGCACAATGTGTAACTAATTTCTTTAGTAAATTATATTTTTTAAGTATTTATAAAATTGAATTACAAATAAGTTAAACAATTTTTCCTGATAGCAATGCAAAATCAAGAATTTTTATTTTCAGGTTGATTTTGCATTCAAAAAATAGATTGAAGGAAACAATTTGGATGCAACAGGAAATATATAAGTAAATCCACTTTGCCTCTCAAGTTTAGGATCTTTCATTGTATTTTTTGTCAACTGCTTCAGCTTTTATTATAGCATGAAAATTGTTGTTCAATAATTTTTGATTCATCTTTGAGGTAAAATCTGTAAAGCAAAATGACTGTTATAAATGGCATAAAAAGAAAATAGATTTTCTGCACTTACCAACTCATTCCAAGTTAATTTCTATGGAGCAAAAGTAATCAATTTTGTAGAAAAAGAACTCAGCAAAGATTTTTTTATGCTTATTAAATTCATTGAGCCTTGATATATCTAATCTCCAACATATGTTATGAACAAATTTCTATTACATACCTCACTTGAACATTTTCTTCAACTTTTTTATTTATATATAATTTTTTTTGACAATTCTGCAAATGTATAAATCTGTCAAAAACACAGTAATTATATTAATATAAGAATATATATTATTTTTATTTTATCTAAAAACCCCAAAAAGTAATGAAAAAATTGCAGTAAATTAGAAGTTCCTATTTCATCTACAATAGTAATATAAGCATTATATTGAAACAGCAATTAAGGTTAGTGCCCAATGATTATTTGCATCACAATTAAAAAACACAGAAAGGAAAGTGGATGAATTTAACATTATAGATTGTTAAATATTTATTTTTTATATAGCACAATATTTATTGTGATGCAGTGCATGCGCAAAGAATGATTTACTTGCGAATGTATATTATTATAAATGAACTGCAATGTGAAGTTTAAATGTGCTCAATTACAAGCCAATCAGAATTATCCTGTGATAAATATTACTTAGGATATCCCCAAATATTCACGCTCATGTAAGATTATCAAAATCTCATATTTGGTATATTTTAGTCAGTTTAATTTTATAAAAATATAACAGTATTTCTAAAGTTTGTAACAGAATATAAATTACTGTGTATTTGTTCTACAAATCTTTGATGCTATACACGAGATGAAAATGCTGTAAAAGTAAAGTTTTAATATACTTAATTTAAATACTTTATAATTTCATTCAAATCATAAAATATCTACATAAAGTGTATCAAGACTAGTTGTAAAATATTTAAATCAATAAAATCATATAATCTAAATTAATAGCAGTTAATAACATACTGTTTCATTTTGTTATAAATTTCATTTTATTATCATTTATCTGTTATTATTTATAAAATAAAGACACACACTCTTCAAAATATTCATAATTTCATTTTCTTTTTATTTACTTACTGATTAATATATTAATTTATTCTTTGTTCACGTCACTTTTAAAACAAGCAACCAAAGTTAAATATGTAATATACATAAATAATATTCAGATTTCCATTTGCACATAAATTTGGCAGACAGATTACATACAACCTGGGATTACTTTCGAAAAAATTATTCAAAACTGAAATAATATAAAATTATTTCAACTTTAATATATTTGTTTCCATCTTGATGGGAAATGTTAAATCTATCTTTTTGTTATTAAATATGACATTTTTTAAATAAACAAATATTATTGTTTTTAGCAATGGATATTAAAATATATTTATAACTCCTTCTTATACAAGACAATTGGACATCAATAGCAAATAGTGTAGATAGTTAAACAGAGAGGTGACAATCCTAATTAAATTTGTGAAATATAGTCACTTATTTTATTTTGGATTCTTTGTTTAAGTAAAAATTCCCCCCAAAATTGACATAACAGTATTCAGAATAAACATACTAAATATTACATCTATGCTTTAGATCATCAGTGCTCAACTTATGGGTCACGACCCTCAAGCGTTGCAGAAAAATTGCTGATGGTCGCAAAATTTTTAAAAAAGTTTTGGATAAGTTTTTTTTTGAAGGAATTTAATTTTTTAAATAGATAAAAATCACATGAAAATAAATTGTTTTTGTGTATATAATTATTATTTTTTTTAACTATACAATTTTTTTCAAAAATTTCATTTCACTTTGTATGTGCTGTAATACTAAAATACTAGGAAATATAAATTTGTATATTAATTAAAACTACTATTGTTTTATTATGAATACCTTTATAAACTTGTACTTATAATTTAGATATAGTAAAAACAAAGAATGTATTGTGTCAAATTTTCATTTAAGGAAGGGGGTCACAAGTGTAAAAAGGTTGTGCATCATTGTCTAGATGAAACAATTGTATATTCACTATGAGAGAAATCATTTTACATCATAAGGATTTCTAGGCATATACTCTTCTAACCACAGACACTTCTGACTTTACTTAAGAAGAAGTCATTTTACATTATATCACATATGATTTTGTCAAATAACAGGAAGACTACTATGTAAGAAGTAATAACTTTTGACCACTTTAATAAAACTGGAAAAAGGTGATTAATTAAAATAAGCAAAATTGGCAAAAAAATAAAAAATGTAGTATCTAGATTAAATTTTAAAAAAAGTTTACTGTTCTTCAAAATATTAAAAACAATAGAACTTAGATAATTTAAAATATTGAGTTACTTGATCATATTACATAAATTTCAAATTTTCTTATAAGGAAAATAAAACTAGCATTTTTGAAAATGCTTAACCATGAATAAAAGATCATATAAAGTTGAGTAAGGGTAAATTTTATTTAAAAATAGTATATATTCAAAATGTTTATTGTGCTGTAGCCTAAATAAAGTTCAAGAGAAAAGTATACAAACATTAACAAAATCAAATAAATGAACTATTTCCAATAAAATGTTATTATAAAAAAATAAAATAACCACATGATCAATTGCTTAAGCAGATAAATGGCAATTGGAGACCAGAAAAATAGATTGAGTGCAACAGTTCCAATCAAATGACCAAACAGATTTTTTTTTCCTTGACTAGAAATATCTCTCCTGAATCTGCTACTTTCATTACTGAATTAACTATATGGAGCAAAAATAAATAAGTGTAAATATACACAAACATATAGCAAAAAAAGAACTGAAAGATAATTTTTTATATAAAATTCCTCGTAGGAAATATCTGAGTTGTAATGCTCAAATTGAAATATTTGAATTGAAACAAACAAAAAAATTTTTTTACTGAGTTAAAAAAAAGGTATGTGAGAAAATTAGGGGAAATAGTTATGTTATATATTTATATGAAAAAAAAAATTTTGTACTATATATAAAAAAGAAAAAAGGATTAAAGATTTTTCTCTTATTGATCTTAATAATACTGTATTAAAATATTCAAAGTAGTTTTGTATCAAATGCATGAGAACTGAGGAAATATATATTTCATTAGTTAAACTGTTAACTCATCAGATAATGAACCTGTATGCCTTGTCAAAATGCTATATATATAGTATATTTTGAAAGTGCAAAATATATCAGAGCACCCCTCTTATGTAGTAAAATTGCAATTGCTATTTTTAAAACAGTTGAGTTGGAGAAAAAAGGCTATTACCCTTACTGATGAAATATTATATTAAAATATTTATAGATATCTTTTTCTCCTCATTGATACATGAAGCAAAAAAAAATTCAAATTGGTTTGTATCAAACATTATCAGCTAATTTCAATTTTTTTAGCATTATTGAGATCAGCAAGTGAAAATCTTTCTACTTTTTCATACATGTTTTAGTGCACAAAATTTTTATTTGACCTATACAAATAATATAAGATTGATCAATAAACTTTATAATTGCACCTACTTTGCAACTTATTTAAGTTAAAAATAAAAATACAATTTTGCTATAAAAGAATAGTGTTATCACTAGTAGATAAATTGGCAGTTTAGCTATAAAATGAATTTATTTTATATCTATAAAATTATTAATAAAATGGAAAAAGTACTAAGTCCATAGTTAACTAAAAATCCCAGATGTAAATTGATAATAAGAAGATAATATGGCCTTTCTTATAAAAAAGAAGAAACTGTTGTTAAAAATCTGGCAGAAAAGAATATGAAGTAAAATTTACAGTATTCTAAACAAATATTAATAATTATTTATTTAACCATAAATTTGCTCTGGTGCAATTAAATAGATGTTTAAAAAAAAAGTACATTTTATGAAATAGTTAAGGACTTTTATCTAACCAGGAAAAATAAAACTTAAATTTCTCCTCATAGACAAACAGTACTTTATTATAAATAATTTTGGCAACTCTATAATATTCAAATATATATGATTTTACAATTACATGTGGTTAAAATAAAACTCTTAAGCAGAAACAAGGCATCTGTAGTAGAAAAATTATTAATAATTATTTATTTGACGGTAAATTTGGTCTAACTCAATTAATAAAAGAATAAAATATAGTGTATGAATGTTAAAAATATGTTAAATAAATAATAAAAAAAAGAATGATGGAATTTAAGCTGCACCAAAGATAGGAGGCACAGCCCCCTAATATATATATATTGTAATAATTTGATCTGTTCTCATGTAATATTGGTTTAGAAAACATCTGGCACAACTTTACTTTGAACTTTTTAGTATTGTAGAGATTGGTTTATTTAAAAAACGTATTTTTTTTTCACATTCAAATATGTAATTATTGATATCTATCTAGTAGTCTTATCTTGATTTTAATTTTCTTGTTAAGTTTTTAAACATTACTTTAAACACCGAGGTGATTGAGAAATTGTAGGTTTTTTTGCAAAAATGATGACTAATCCTAGTGGTACTACTACTATGACTAAATTTAGAAATTCACTGTATAATCTAAAACCTCTTAAAATTAGTTTTCATTGACAGGTCTTATGTTTTTTGGCAAATTTTTATTTCTCTTTTCACTTTCTTATTGGGTTTAGAGAAAAGGTGGGTGGACAAGTGGAGAAATGGCAGGGGGGATGACAAGATACACTTTTTACCAATTTACAACATGTAGATAAATTTCAAATAAATACTTTCTTATGTGTAATTGAAAAAAAAATAGTTTTGGAACTTTGGATTCTTTAGTCTTTAGCAAATTTTTTTCTTTCTTCTTTTCAAAAGCGAGTGGAGAGATAAAAAACTACAGTTTGGATTTATACTACTAATACTACTATGACTAAATTTATAAATTCATTGTATAATCTAAAATCTCTTATCAGTTTTCATTGACAGGTCTTTTTTTTTTGTTGAATTTTTATTTTTTATAAATTCAATGTGAATTTTTTAAAAAAGTCAAAAGATAAATAAGAAAGCAACATTTTCCCATCCCGTTGCACTTTATAAGAAATACTTTTTTATTTTATTTTGTTAGAAACTAGTTTACAATTAAACTTTGTGTTGATTTAAAATGTTTTAATTTGAAAAGATGTTGACTTAAATTGTATTATTTTTTAGTTTTTAATTAAAGAAGAAAAAAATCCAAATCAATATTTTTTTTTACTTTTTTATTATTAATGTTGTTTAAAGCCAGTAGGTTCATTTTTATTTGGAGTGTTTGGTTGGATTTGTATTGAATGTAGCTGTATCAAAACCCACAAAGTAATTTATTCCCACTCTTCCGTTTCTTCCCATATTTTTAAAAAAAAAAGCCAGTAAAAATAGAATTTAAAAGTTTTTAAAGACAAAATCATACAAGTTTCTAAAACAAATCTGTCAATTACAAATCAAAAGAGGTTGTTTAAAATTCTACATCATTTAATTTTGTAAGTCAACAAATATTAAGTAATACAATTTACCATTCCTCCCTCTCACTTTTTAAAAAGCCAATACGAAATAAATTTAAAAATTTTTAAAGCCAAAATAATAAAATTTCCAAAACAAATCTGTCAATTCCAAATCAAAAGAGGTTTAAATGAGATAATACTACTGATGCAGTTCACCCCTCCCCCTTCTTTCTCTCCTCACTTTTTAAAAAGCCAATAAGAAAGAAGAAATTTACAAATTTTTAAAGACAAAATAATAAAAATTCCAAAACAAATTTGTCAATTAAAAATCAAAAGTTGCTTGATATTATAAATCAACCAATTTTGTAAATCAATATTAGGTATATTATGACAAGAAATCAAAGAAACCTTGAAAACTTAGAACTGACTTTTTTTAGAAAATAGGAAAAAACAAACACTATTAAAAGTTTTCCAAAAAAAACAACAACTTGCCAATGAAAAATAATATTAAGAGGTTTTAGATTACACACTGAATTTATAAATTAAGTCATAGTACCATCACTACAATAAATCACTATTTTTATAAAGAAATCATCAAATGATGACTTGGTTATCCCAATATTCTTACATGACATCAAAGCAGTGTTTAAAGAGTAAATAAAAGATAAAAATGGAAATGTAGATAGCTGACTAGATTGATACGTAATTATCTATCTAGGAGTTAAATTTTATGATAAAATAGAGCTTTTCTTTCTATATGTAAAACAGATTAAGTTATGTTGGGAGATATGACCAAAAATAAAAAAATGATTAGAATGCTAACTATCATTATTAATGTTATTGTAAATATTAAAGACTTTGAAAGATGATGGAGATTGGTTAGCAAATGTTCTTTAAAAAAACCTCTAAGATGGTTATAGGTTTTGGAGAAAAATACTGAAAAAACTTTTGATCTGCAATTGATTGCTAATGAATGATGGTGAAATATTAAATGATATAAAAAAATAAGAGAAAATTGGAAAAATATGAATAATTATCATTGTTGATGATCAAGTATTTTTTGTTCTTTGATTTTAAACTTTTTTTAAATCCCATCAAATCAACATTTATAAGAAACTATGTGTATGTAATCAAAATTCTGCACAAACTTATTTTAATGTAATAGTTTTTAAAAAAATTTTAAATCATAAGGCAAAAATATATTATTCTAGTTTCTTTTTTTTTGTTGATGACAATTTGATAAAACTCAACATAAGAATAAAAAAGTTGATAATATATGTTGTGACACAAACAACACAAAAGTCATACAAAATAAAGTAAAGAATGTATGCTAGATACAGAGATCCAATATTAGACAGAATGGCTGCAAAAACTTGTAAATAAGCAACTTTTATTCCATTTAGTTCACCTAAAACAAAATAAATCCATTATACATATATATATAAATTTATAGCATGAAATAAATAATAAGTTAAGAAAATAAATTAAGATCAACAATCTATCTCACCATATGATAAATAATAAGTAAAGTCTAACAGAATGAAATCATCTACATTGCAAATATAAATTATATCCAACCTGGAGAATAACCAAAGACAATATTAATATGTAAATATTATAAATTTAAGGTCTGAAAAAATAACTTCATTCTTGCAAGTGTAAATTTCTTTATTATGTTTAAATTTTGCAAACAAAGATTCAAACAAATATATAACAATGGAGATTATTCTTCAAAATGATTGTTGTTAAATAATTAAACTGTTTTCTAGTAAATACTTTCAATAATTTGTGCAATATGAATACGTCCACTTTACTGCTAATTCTGTTGTTATATTCAGCAATGCTATTTGAATGAGAAGAAACCAATTTATGCAAATAACAGTTACAGGAATAAAAATATGTACAATGCAAATATTATAAATTTCTTATTCACTGTATGATAAATAATGTAAAAATCTTGCAGAATAAAATTGTGTATGTTAGAATAATGTAAATTGTGCTAAATTTAGAATATTATAAATAATGTAAATTGTACTAAGTTAAACATAATTTAAATTGAACTAAATTATTTATAAAAGCAAAAGAAAATTAAACAAGTTTATCAAAATAAAAATATTTCAGATATGATAGGCATGATTAAAATTTTCTGTTAGTTGGAAATAATTGTGATTTAAAAAAGTAAATCAAAATAGAGATTAATTAAATGGATATAATTAAAGATTGGTTCCTGTTCCAGAAATAAAATAGCATTAATATCAATTAAATTTTTATAAATATTTCCAGAACTATCGCGTTGTTACCTGAGAATGGTCTGGACAGGATAAAAGCTAAACTGTGAGAAGAATTGGAGTTCACACACAGTCACATCATCAGAGCTGATATGTTGTAACCAAGGAATTGTAGTACTCAGTGAATTTCATCACTGAATCTTCAAAAGTAGACCTAGGAATGTTTATAGGCTATACCAGATTTATTATGATTTAATACGCTTCCATGGCCAAGTTATTTATGACATTTAAAATTACCTTTATCATATATCTAAGAATTATTCAATATTATATGTAAAGATTGTTATATACTATTTTATTATTGTTAACTTGTTAGCAAATAAACATCAAGATTAGTTAAATTTCTTGTGTTATACTTATTTCTGTTAGTCAGTGTACCTTGACCACAGCTATAATTTTTGAGGTAACAGTACACAGCAAAAAATAAACATTAATATGTGATAAATAAAATCTTTAGACACAGAAAAAACAGATTTTCTTTTGATAACTGAATGATTTAAACAATAACGTTGTGAAACTTTGCACATATTAAGAGTGAGAAAAATCAGCTCTTAATTTATTATATAATATTTCATGCTATAAATTTATAGTATTTATATATTAAAGATGTATTTTTAAATAAATAAAAGATTTTACCTTGGGAATATTAAATAAAATCAAATTCACTTGAGTGTTATTTATATTTGCAATGTATACAAATTCACTGTTTACTTGAACAATTTGAGCATTAACAGTGTTAAGACTTTATACATTATTTATATGATGATTGAGAAAAATAATGGGTTTCAACTTATATATAAATATTAAATATGTATTAATGTATGTGTAAATTAAATAGAAATGTTCATTTCTGAGAGCTATGAATAAATAATACTCATAAGCCAATAAATGTAAAGAATAGATGAACTATCTATTCATTAAATTTATTGATATATAAATGCTATATATAATTATATTAACTGAAAGGAGACCCTTTGATTCCTCTTGGAGGCCTTAAAGGAACCGAGCAGGACAAATTCCTAATGTCCACTTCATACGTTCTTGTCGTTGCAACTGTTATTACTATGTGATGATTCATATAGTATATGAATATGGATGGTCTGTTCACCAACACACATTAGCCAGTATGGTGAGTTTATTGGCTTTTTACCTCTTAGTTTAAAATCAAGAAACACCAAGGTCTTTCTTCTCAGTTGCCTGATAAAGCAGAATGAATATTTGTGTAAATGATAAATATTTTTCCAATAGATATGTACAATTATGACAGACAAAAATAAATCATGGCCCTTAATCCCAGGAGGCTGTAAAGTCACCGACCAAAGCAGCAGTTGGTGGCCGAAGGTACTAAGAAACCCCTGATTGCGGACCCTGGCTTCCAACTGATGACGACTTTTTATTTAGGTACTTACAACTGCAGATCACATTCAAGTGAAGGAAGATTGCAAGAATTAGAACTGTCATATTAAATGGGACATCATTGGACTTTGTGAAGTTAGAAGAAAAGGTCAAGAGACAATTGATTTAAAAAAGGACATGTATTCTATTATAAAGGCACAAATATTGAAAATACAAGTGGAGTAGGATTCATTATAAATAAAAAGTGAAAGAACATTGTGGAGATTGATGGTGTATTGAACAGAGTGGCAAGATTAGTTATATAACTTAATAGCAGATACCAAATGCAAATAATCCAGGTTTATACCCCCAACAAGTTCTCATAGTGATGAAGTAGAAGAAGATTTTTATATGGATGTACAAAAGGCTTTCGATCAGAGTAAACAACATTTTAAAATTGTTATGAGAGACTTTAATGCTACAATTGGTAAACAAATGAAAGATGAAAATGCTGCAAGTAATTTTGGTTATGGTAATAGAAATGAGGACAAAGATTTTGCGGAGTTTATAGAAAAAAGAAAAACTTTATATTATGAATTATTTTTTTGAGAAAAATGTTAAAAGAAAATGGACATGGAAGCATCCAAATGAAAGTACAGCAGAATTGAATTATATTTTGACTAAGAGAAAATACATATTTCAAGATTGTAATGTTCTTAATAAATTTAACACAGTAAGTGATCATTGATTAGTAAAGTTTAATGCAAAACTAGAGAAACTAAAGTTATTAAGAAAAACAATATTTATAGTTGATATTCCTAATCTTCAGAAACATTCTAATGAATTTAAATTGAAACTTACAAATTGGTTTCAAGAATTAGTAGATATTGCACATGATTCAGATCTAAATGAAATTAATATGAAAATAACTGATACACTTTTAAAAACTGCAACAAAGATAGCTGGTAGAACAAAGCAGCAATTGGTCAATAAAATTTCTATTGAGACTTAAAGAATTTATGAAGAAAAGAAGGAATATGAAGATATACAAAAATGATGCATTAAAAAGGATTGAATATCTCGAATTTTGTAAAATGGTGTGGAAGAGTTGAAAATGATATAAGAAAGTATAACAGTGAACTAGCAAGGAAAGCTGTAGAAGAGAATAAAAGTCTCAAGAGTGTAAAACAACATTTTAGTATTAGTAGGAAATTTATATTTGCAATAAGAAAAAAAGATGAAATTATTACCAAAAAGAGAGATGACATCATGAAATGGGTAGAGGACTTTTATCAAGAATTATATAGTAATAAAGAACAAGTACCTCCTATATCTATTACATCTTCCAAATTGCCCAGAATTTTAAATAAAGAAGTGAGACATGCAATTAAATTTATGAAAAAAGGAAAGGCTCAAGGTAATGATGGAATTATAATTGGATATATTAAAAGAAGCAGATGAATAGAAATTTTTTTAACAAAGTTATATACCAAATGTCTAAATTATAAAGATGTACCAGATGACTGGAAGAATGCAGTATTAATATTAATATTTAAAAAAAGTGATAAAGAAGATATTAGAAATTACAGACCTATCAGCCTTTTATCAGTTTTATACAAAAATTTTACCAAGATAATTAAAACTCGTCTACAGAGAACATTGGATTTCCACCAACCAAGAGAACAAGCTGGATTTAAAAGTGGTTTTAGTACAGTAAATCATATCCAGGTATTGAGAGAAGTTATAGAAAAGACAAATGAATATGAGTTGCCATTATGCTTTGGATTTGTAGATTATGAAAAGGCATTTGATTCTATAAACATTTCTTCAGTGATTAAAGCATTGGATCATCAAGGTATAGATCCAGAATATTGTCATATTTTAAAGAATATTTATAAAAATGCAACAGCAACAATTAGATTACATAATGATACTGGGAAAGTCAACATTGAGAAGGGTGTAAGACAGGGTGACTCCAGATCTCTCAAAACTTTTTGCGGCAGTGTTGCAAGAAGTATTTTGTGGATTAAAATGGGAAGCTAAAGGAGTGAAAGTAAATGGAGATTATTTAAGTCATTTAAATTTTTCAGATGATGTAGTTGTTTTTGCAAATAATGCTTTAGAGCTGCAGGAAATGTTGCAGGAGTTATCAGATGAAAGTAGAACTAAAGATAAATGTTAAAAAAACTTAAGTAATGTTTAATGGATTTTCTCAAAATATGAAAATAAAGATTATGATGAGTTAGAACAAGTTAACAGTTACAAATATCTTGGTCTGATTATTAATACAGATGGAAACACAATGGATGAAATTAATCATAGAATTAAACTTAGTTGGAGTGCTTTTGGTAGAAATATCTTGATACTAAAAGGAAATATGCCTATGTGTTTGAAAAGGAAGGTTTTTAATAAATGTGTTTTACCAGTTCTTGCTTATGGATCTGAGACTTGGACACTTAATAGAAGAGCAATACAGAGATTTCAGACCACTCAAATAAGTATGGAGAGATGCATGCTGGGAGTAACAAGAAGAGATTGAAAATGCAATATATGAGTAAGAGAACAAATATGTGTTACTGACCTCACTGGAAAAAGTAAAAGACTGAAGTGAAGTTGGGCTGGACATATTGTTACAAGAGATGATAACAGATGGACAACTGAAATCTTAAACTGGATTCCAAGAGTTTGTAAAAGACCCAGAAAGAAACCACATGTGAGATGGATGAATGAAATAAGAAAGTATGCAGGGGTGATGTGAAGAAGAGAAGCTAAAGATCGGAGAAGATGGATTGAACTTGGAGACCTTCATCCTGCAGTGGATTGATAATGGTCAATGATGATATATATATATTGAATTAAATATTTTATGTGGATTGCTATTACAATAATGAATAGAAATGAGATAATATCAATTAGAGAGAAACTTTTTGATGTTATTAAAAAATTATCATTACTACTAATTAACAATTCCTGAGGCTATGCAAGTTTTTCTCATAAATCTATAATATCTCTTTTGTTGGGGGTCCTCTTTTATTTCAAATCCAAGTTTTTATGTGGATTTAAACCCAGAAAGCTATTTTTATAAATGTGAAAAAATAGCATACTTCTTGACAAAGTGTAAATAAGAGTTTTAACTTCTCCAGAGAGTTATATATGTTGAATTACATGTTTTATATGGATTATTATAATACTAGAAATGAATAGATAATACCCATTAAATAGAGAGAAACTCCAACTTTTTGAATATTACTAAGAAATTATCAATTACTGCTAATTAACAATTCCTGAGGCTAAGAAAGTTTTTGCCATAAATCTATAATAGCTCTTTTGTTGGGGTTTTTGAAATAAAAGCTATTTTATATTGCAATTGAAGTTCTTTTTCTTATTATTTATTGGAAATTAATTCAATAAATAATTTTACCTATAAATAGACAGTATGGAGAAGAAATAAAAGTAACATTTGCAATGATAATAGTATCAATGGAAGAGGAAATAACAATAATAAAAGTAACTATTTCAAGTTTTTTTACAATTTAGATATATGGAATGTACAAATTTTTCTCAATGTGGATTCTGTTCTTGAAAATAAAAAGTTGTCAATGTTATAGTGAATCTTCGGGAAACTTGACTTGCTGGAGAAAGGAGTAGAATTGGATAGGAAAATAGCTACAAGTATTTTTGAAAGAGCAGTTAATATGATGTTACATTGCATGGTATTGGATTTACTATGAAATCTAACTTGGAATCTTCTACTCTTGGACTAGTTGGATGTATCAATGAAAAATTAATGGATTGATTTATACAGTATTATCTGAATCCATTTTTACCAATCCTTATGTTTTAAACAATAAATTCAGAAAATCCAGAGAAAGATTTTTATTTCTTGTAAGCTAGTATTACTGCATCAATGCCAATAAAAGATCTTTTTTTTTCTTCAAGACAATAATAATAATAATAATCCATAAATTGCTGGAATTAAGAGCTAATAAACTTAGAGCAAATAATGGTATTAATCCCATTAACTTGAATGTTTCTTCTTTATTAATTTTTGAACAATATAAGGATTAACTATAACAAACATTTTTTAAATGGAAATATGGATGTACATACATTCAAAATAACAGCATGGCAGCTTATGGATTGTTATAGTTAGTTATAATGTAAAAAAACAACAACATTATAATATGAGAGAATATAAGTTAATAATTTCTAAGATTAAACTAGTTCTCTCAAATATCTTAATAAAAAATTTAATGTTCATTTTTCAGAAGCAACTGCTAAACACCAAAATTGTCAATTTGAATTTTCAAACCAGTTGTGATAATAAATATAAAATTCTGTTAAGAAGTGTATTGCGGTTTAAGCAGGTTTACTTTTGGTTTCATTAAAAAGAAACATCATGACTCACTCATAAGAACTGTAATTTAAGTGATTTAATTGAAATTGAAAGAAAATATATGACATTTTTGACTTGGCTGAATAACAAAATGAATATTTTTATCATAGGGATTTGTAAAAGTTCAATGACTGATCAAAAAATTTAATAATGATCAGTAAATAGAGAAGGTATGAATATTTTCTAATTATCTTTACATAAAAATAATATATGGATGTGAAATATGATATTTAACAAATGGAGCATCTCTTGAATAATACAAAAATTTAGAAAATTGTAGTAAATAATATATCCACTCCTATCAAAAGAGTAGTTCTTTGTAATCTTACAAATGGAAAGAATGCAAGTCCTGATAAGATCTCTAATGAAGCTAGAAAATATGGTGATATATTGTTTCAAAATAAAGATTTTCAGGAATATATAGAAGCACAAAGACATGTGATCTAACCTTCTATTGCAGAGGTCCCCAACCCTATGCCCGCAGGCACCATGGCGCCCGCAGACCATTTTACGTGTGCCCGCCGTTATCCAAACACCATAAAAAATTATTTATCTGATACAAATAAATTTAATTTTTAAAATTTCTTATAAATTATTGTATTATATTGTAATTAAATATTAAAATTTTATTTTTGAAATAAATATTTTTTTGTACATTATGTGTATTATTAACAATATCAACTATAAATTTACATTGAAAAAATAAATGGTGCCCGCGACCTAGCCAGTATTATAGAATGTGCTCTCAAGTGCAAAAAGGTTGGGGATCGCTGTTCTATTGTGACACTTTATAAAATAAAATAAGTAAAAAAGACTACAGTAATTATCAAATAATAGCATTATTATTCTTTGTAGAAAAAGTTCTTTCAAGGATTTTATTGAACTAGTTACTTCTGATCACATATAAGTTGTTGCCAAAAACTTAATACCAATAAGTATTAATGATTAAAAGTTCTGAGGCATTTAAATTAAAAACTGACCTTAAAACTGATAAGAACTAGCTCTGATTTTATTTTCTTTTACAAAATGATTTTTGAAATAGCTTATAGGCATTGATGTTAAGATGCAATATAGGTTTGATTTTTTAAAATTTATATTTCAATCAATTGTATACAAAAACAAGAATTTCATCTTTTTTTAAAGTTTACTGTATGTAGATAATTGCACTATTTGTTTTCTTTTAAAAGATGATTTCTAAAATGTTCTTAATGTTTTGAATATAATCTGTAAAAATTGATTTATTAATTAATGCTCAAAAAAATTCTTAATAAGTCAGTAATGAGGCAAAATTCTTTAACAACTTATGTTTTGAATTATATTAGTTTAAATGAACCTTTCATATTCTATATATGGATTTATTTGTGTTTCACAGATTGATTTGCATAATCATTGCAAAATTCATTTCTAGAGTAGTTCTCTTCTTTTTAAGTTAGAATAGCCATGTTCATCTTACAGCTGGATCAGAGCTCTCAATTCACAACATCAAAGCAAATCTCCAGCACATTCAGCCTTAGACTTAATGATTGAATGGAAGATTCATTTCAAAGTCTGAAGTACTTATACCTCCTACAGAGAAATATAGAATACTTAATGTGCATCAAACCTCTTGAAGTTTGTGGATTCACACACCCAAATCAACCTCCCCTCACTCACATAAATTCGCTGGTCTAGCCTCTTTCCTATAACACAATCATCTATTATTCAACATGATATAGAACTATATGTAAAAGATCTAAAAGACTTAACCTCCATTGAATTCAAATAGCTAAGAAGAACAGTCAAACAATTCTACCACAAACTAAATGTCCCTCACCCCAAATCATGATCAGACCTGGATATTCCTGCCATACATTCCCGCACTAACAAAAATATTTAATAAAACTCTTTCCCCGACATTTTGGCTGATTTTCCTGAACCCCCCCCCTCAACCAATAGACTAATTAATAATTCCAAGGATTAACTCGATCTCTAACACTGTATATAAAATTAAATATCTCAAACTGAATACAAAACAACATGTTATGGAGAATCTTGGGCATCCCTAACCACATGCCTTTCACAACACTAATACTTACATTAGAGCATCTGAAAAGTTTGTTGTACCAGAAAGTAATAGGATATATATTTAAATCCACAAGACACAAACAAAAAATTAGGAAAGCATGGTATATAGCTAACAATACCTATACTATAAACCGCAAAAAATTGTGATTCCCCCTCTCCAAAAAGTGGATACTTTGAACTATAATTTACATAAATTTTAATACCGCCAGCCTATATATACATTCTATCTTTTTTCCTATTCTGATTCTTCTTTGAATATGAGAACACAATAAGCTCTTGAAAGCACTAAGCCATCGTAGTATTACTTCACTCAACTTCTCTATCGCTATATCCCAGCACACTCAACATAAATTATTATTATTACTCTAAAAAGTGTAATATAGATTACTTTCATTTGGAAAATATTGTTGAGAAAACACTACAAAGAATTGTTTCTTATTAAGAAAGTTACTGATGACTTTCTGCACTTAATTGTAAGACAGCACCACAAAAAGTCAAATAAACAGAATAAGATTAGCAAACAATTCATATTTAACTTTTTGTTTTTTCTCTCACTTATTATATATATATTTTCTCAGGTTAGAATAATCATATTAGTTTATGAGTAAATTACTAATGATGATAGAGAGTATTCTATATCTTTTTGAGGGTGAGTAGTGGGTTCAATTCTTTATCGAGGAAAAAAAATCAGTCCAAAAATTGGATTACTGTACTAATGCTAGCAATAACTTTTTCTTTAATAATATATTATAAGTCATAATTACTTATTCAAGATGAAAAATCTAATCATAAGGATAGACAAAAGTCTTTATTTCTTAAAAATAATAAATCAAGAATGGCACTGATATAAATCAGTACAACAGAAGTTTTTTTTTCAATTGTGGCATGAAAAGATTATTTATTTTTAAAATTTATCTCTTGATTTAATCACCAAAATTTAGTTCTTTATAAGAATGAATTAAATGTAAATTTTGAATTGCTTTTTATAAATAAATGATTTAACTGCAATTATTTTAAATGAGGGAAAATAATGTTACTTAACAATTCACATAAATCATTTTACATATTCACTGACAATTGTGAATATATTACTGAAACAATTTTATAAGCACGAACCCCATTGACTCATTTACACATGCTTGTAAATATCACCTATCTTTTGTTATATCAATATTAGATTGATATAATAAAAGATGGACAATATTTTCAAGTTTATTTAAATCATTCTATGGAGATCTTGTTTGTAAATTATTTCGGTAATGTATTCAGATTTGTTTGTTCCATGAATTGGTTTATCATGGTCTTATTTATGCTTTGATTTTTCCTTTTTTTCTGAGCACTGATTATATATATGTGTGGGAGATGATGATCTGGAACAACTGATGAGTGCTGGTTCTGCATCAAATATGTATATTGGAGACCATTTATTTTTTTCATATGTATATAACCACATCTGTCAGTTGTACAAGATGAAGTACGTAACTGTAGGGAGCTTGAAAGTATGAGTTCAAGTACCTTATAAATAATAAATATAATGCCAATTATATGTAATAAATGAAATGACACATCTCAAGCATTGTTAATATAAACAACTGAATATGATCTATAGTCACTGTTATCAAATTTATCATTTATAATAAGATGGCTACTTCTTATTGCATATCCATGATATTATAGGAAAAGCTTTCTTGAATCACAGCAGCTAAAGGAGCAAATGTTAAATCAGCCAAGATATTTAAGGCAAATTGATTTTAATTGACTGATATTTGCTATGCTCTATACATTTAAATGTCAGTCAATTTTAATTAATTTGTTTTAAATATCTTCATTGATTAACATTTGCTACTCTAATAGTTGTAAAAACAATTCAAAACAAAGCAAAACTCTCCATATAGTAGTGCCATCTTGTGCTAACAAAAGCAATCAATGGATGCCAGAAGGCTTGTGCATAAAATCCCTATCTAGTGCCTACTCATCCAATATCCCCAGACTAGTTTCTGGCTTGTGGCCTTCATCAGTGAGGAGCCTTGGATATGAGAGCACTGCAGCTAGATATTAGGATGTAATGCAACCCTCCAGCACCCACCTTTTAACTCTATTTAACTACAAAACTATGAGAATGAAATTGAAAACACAATTAATATTTTCAATCATAAGCTCAATAGCTTATATAGTCATATGGGTCTGAACTCAATTCAGCACTCATACATTTTGGTGTCTTTGGCTCTTTAACAACCATAACCACCACTATCCTATTAGGCAGGATTGGTGTTAAACTACTAAACATCACATGATCACTATCTCATATTAGCACATAATTGTTATTAAACAATTCAAAACAAAGCAAAACTCTCCATATAGTAGTGCCATCTTGTGCTAACAAGAGCAATCAATGGATGCCAGAAGGCTTGTGCATAAAATCTCTATCTAGTGCCTACTCATCCAATATCCCCAGACTAGTTTCTGGCTTGTGGCCTTCATCAGTGAGGAGCCTTGGATCTGAGAGCACTGCACCTAGATGTTAGGATATAATGCAACTCTCCAGCACCCACCTTTTAACTCTATTTAACTACAAAACTATGAGAATGAAATTGAAAACACAATATTTTCAATCCAAGCTCAATAGCTTATATAGTCATAAGGGTCTGAACTCAATTCTGCACCCATACATTTGGTGCAGTGTTCTCAGATCTAAGGCTCCTCACTGATGAAGGCCACAAGCCAGAAACTAGTCTGGCGATATTGGATGAGTAGGCACTAGATAGGGATTTTATGCACAAGCCTTCTGGCATCCATTGATTGCTCTTGTTAGCACAAGATGGCACTACTATATGGAGAGTTTTGCTTTGTTTTGAATTGTTTAATAACAATTATGTGCTAGTATGAGATAGTGATCATGTGATGTTTAATGGTTTAACACCAATCCTGCCTAATAGGATAGTGATGGCTATGGTTGTTAAAGAGCCAAAGACACCAAAATGTATGGGTGCTGAATTGAGTTCAGACACATATGACTATATAAGCTATTGAGCTTGGATTGAAAATATTGTGTTTTCAATTTCATTCTCATAGTTTTGTAGTTAAATAGAGTTAAAAGGTGGGTGCTGGAGGGTTGCATTAAATTCTAAGATCTAGGTGCAGTGCTCTAAGATCCAAGGCTCCTCACTGATGAAGGCCATAAGCCAGAAACTAGTCTGGGGATATTGGATGGTAGGCACTAGATAGGGATTTTATGCACAAGCCTTCTGGCATCGATTGATTGCTCTTGTTTAGCACAAGATGGCACTACTATATGGAGAGTTTTGCTTTGTTTTGAATTGTTTAATAACAATTATGTGCTAGTATGAGATAGTGATCATGTGATGTTTAATAGTTGTAAAAGTGGTTATCCTCTTACTGTAAAAGACTGATTAAATTACAATGGCCAGATAGCAGTTGAGGTGTGTTGCTAACTGAAAATTAAAATATAGTAAAATCATTATTTCCTAAATTCAGCAGCACTATTTGTAAAACAAGCACAATATCTGAATAAAACAGCATAGATAAAAGATAACCTTTTTACCTATTCACTGTAAAAAAGTGAAATGTATATCGAAATTCAGACTAGTTTATACAGGAAGTGCTTTCTGTGCAGACTAGTCTGACTTTCAATATACATATCATCTTTGCAATGGACATTTAAGAAATTATCTTTTACCTATGCTGTTTTATTCAGATGTGTTTCACAGGTAACACTGTTGAATTTTATTTATTAGTTGGAAAGTATAGTTGTGTTTGGGAGTTTTTCAAAGCATAAAATGATTAATGATTAATCTTGCTCAGTATATGTAACATGAAATATATTCATTTATTAGTTATTAAGATCTGAGTTAATTTAATTTTGTGCTTCCTGTGTAAATGTAAACTAGTTTAAATTTCAATATATATATATTACTTTTGCAGTGAATAGGTAAGAAATCACTTTTTAGCTATGCTGCTTTATTCAGAGTTTGTGTTTGTTTTGTAGGTAGCACTACTGAATTTTATCTTTTTAATTAGAAATTACTGATTTCTCTACAGCTAATTGGATTACATTACTAGAAACAGTATAAATACAAGAAGATTCAAAATGAAAAGTATTATAAATCTATTTTGAAACTAACTGATGAGAATAAATCTTTATATCTTTAATGTAATTATTTTGAAACTGACTCAAAATATATTCACAGTAGCTTACTGACCCTGAAGTTAGGTATTAGAATATTAATCATGTAATCTGACCAAGTTTTTACAAGTGATAAAGATTCTATTACAAGAAAAAAAAATTATATGATAGTACAGATGTAAATTGTCTTACAATTAGTTATTAGTTGATTAGAAATGATATGTTATATACGCTTTTAATAAATTTGAGAAGAAAAAAAAGTAAGACCATTTAGAAGACAAATTTATTTTTATGGGTTAAAAATTACAATTTATCGAGTAAGACATAACTAATAATAAGGCAGAAAATAAGTTTGCATTAATAAATGAATGAAAATATATTTTCTGAAAGATAAGAAATATAACAAAAATACTAATAGCAAATAAACTTAACAAATTAAAATGGAAATTCATTAACTACAGAGATATGGTTCTTTGGCAGGTGTGAATCATAGTGGACAGAAATTGAAATATTAATAAAAGAACATGTTCCAAATACTTGGATTAAGAATTTCATGAAAACTAATGATGTATTAATGGAATAATTAAAAAAGATAAAAAAAAGTGAAGAATTATACAAAGTGTGGCCCAGTGATAAAATAGTTGATTGTCTCCAAATTATGTATAGATTTATCTCTTTAATCAACAAATGTTATGTAATGATATGCTATAAATATTCATTACAAAAATTTTAAGGCACTAATATAATAGTATAATGAATTACAATAGAAAATAGGATGTGTTTTCTACCTTCATCAATCATCTCCAATGCTTTTACCTACAATCACAAAATCTTCCATTTTGCAACTCATGGCTTCATTGACATACACAGTTTGAATCATTTCAAACATTTCAATAGCAGTTTTATCCAGTATAAAATAAAATTTAACATTAGTATGTTGTTTCATTATGTGCTAAAATACAAAACACACTATCATATTATAATTCACGATTCAAACATTCTAACACTTTAAAATTTTTATGAGAATAGATAAAGTTTGTCATTACACAATACATGCATGGATTCAGATATGGTGTGGCAAGCAACTTGTAAAAAAAAAAAAACAGTCATCTTTTCACTGGGACACATTGTGAATGTAATTGCTAAATTAAACTTATATCAACATTTAATAATAAATCCTTAAAATAAGAGACATTATTTTTTTTTTTTATTAGTACTTAACATATGAACAAAATTTATTTCTAGTAATGTATGGATTAATAAAATGTTAGAGGGAGAAGTATTATAGTATTGCAAAGAAATAAAAAAAAATATGTATGAAAACAAATATTATCAGAATAAAGCATAATAAAAATTAAAGTTCTAAAATGTTAAAGAGATAAAAATAGATAAGTAAAATATTAAAAAAGATTTTTTATAATGCAGAAATTGAAAATATTAGTCAGTTAGATTACTGTAATTGAAAATAAATATTCATATGGCTTTATTGCTCAAGAATTCATAAGTTTGAGCACTAGAAATGCCAGCACTAGGATGGCACATTCAAGATTCTGACACTCTACCACTGTGTTAAACTGCACAAGACAAAAGAAAATGTAGAAAATGCAGCAGTTTGAGAATTCAAAATAAGTTTTTAAAAAATGTGCACAATATGTGGTTAGAAATATAAAACAAGAATATATTTATGGTAATAATGTAGATGTAGCTTCAGATAGAAGTTGGACAGAATGAAAACGTCAAGAAATTGTTTAAAAAAGAACATTATAAGTTTAAAAAATATATTTAATACAGATCATAATGGAATATAAATCAACACTTATATAAATTTGATGTTAGGGAGAACAGAAATGTCGATCTGAAAAGTTTCTATTGTAAAGTAGATTTAGAAATAGGAAATTTATGAAGTCAATGCATGAATAAATTTACATGGTCATGCAAAGACATTTCAATAAGTGATTGTATGTTAATGAATAAGGTATTTTTATTTTTTTTAAAAAAGCTTAAAATTTACAATGATAAAGAAAAGAGAGTGTAGTAGCAATTACTGTTTTATTACAAAATAATTAAAATTAGAGGGAATTTGAACATTCCATCATCAGATTTTCAATAATATGAATGGCTGAAGAGTTGGAGGGTGGAGAAGATTGAAGCCTGTCCTTTAAAGTTTGAAGATTTGCTATCTTGATATAAACTGAACACTGATTTGAGAGATGATGATCTGGACCAACAGATGAGGGATGGTTCAGCACAAAATACGTATATTGGAAATCATTTATCTTTTTCACATATATGTTGTCATGTATATAGGTTATATAAGATGGAGTGGATTGCTAAAGAAGGCTTGAAAGTTCTGTGTTCAAATCCCTTCTAATTATATCTAAAGTTCAATATATACATTATACTTGTATTCAAAGATATTTAAAAGTAAATGTTATGATAAATTAATACTTTTAGACAATTTCTGAATATAAAAGATGAATGATACCTTAATAAATTTTATGGAGAGATGAAAAAGATACCTGTTGACAAATATGAAAATTATTATAATAAAATAAAGGAAACATTAAAATAAATTTTTACATCAATAAAACTGACTATATAATAAATGTATTAATAAGATGGCAAAAAATTGTTAATAATTCTAAAGTACTGCTGCTTTCTGGCAATAATCAATTTCTCCAACTTAACTTGCTTTCAGAAGTGAACTTAACATACATATAGAAGAATGAAAAATGTTGACACACACATAATAAAAAACAAATCAGTTATTAAAGATTGGAAACTTATTGTAAAGAATATAAAAATGCCATAAAATAACAACTTTTTTGGTTGCTAAAAGAAATATTTTGATGTTTAAAAAAACATATTTGATTAGAATTTAGTAACTGAAATAAATTATTACATGTATTGTATCATAATTAAATAACAAGCAGTATGAAAATAAATCTTTGAAATCAAAGATCTGTTACTACTTATCTTCAATGACAAATTTATTATTAATATAAAATTACTAATTGATAATCCTGCATAATCTGAAGTAATAGTAAAATGGAAGAATCCCAACTCTGTTATTTTTGGTGCTCAAACTTTTTAGAAATTCTTAAGCAAAAAACTATTAAGTTATTTATTTTATTGATTGATTTGATGAATGCCATTAAAATATATATTAGTCCATGTATACTAATTGATTATTTATTTTCTCCTTGGAATCTGAAAGCATGTTCATAAGAATGAGTCTGTTTGCTAAAATTGATAAATAATGATAAATGACAAGAAGAAATTGAATACATAATAGTCAACTCAATATGTGATCTTTTAATGCAAGAGAAGGCGAACTTTAAGATATATGATTATAGTTTAAACAATGGAGAAAGAGAAAAATAAAATAAAATATTTTGGAATCTATATAAAAATAAAAAAATTCAATCAATGAAACTTCCTAATTATCATATAAATGAGTGTCAGGATAAAATAAAAATAGTTAGTGAAAAAAAAACAGTTTGGATGCTTTCTAATAATATTATAAATTAAAAAAAAAAAATAAAGCAAAGAAATGATTATAGTTTATAATATCTTTTATTTTTAAAAAAATAGCCAATCTTGCACAGTAAAATAAACTAAATTAATTAAAAACTATAAAGAATAAAATGGTATGATGCAAATTATCTAGGTGACAAATAGGGTTAACTAATGAACTACGGATACAATCCAGAAGCTCATTCCATCTGATGGCCACTTGCTGCATTTCTATTCCTGCTTTATTAATCTAGTCAATAGCCAAGAATATACACAACTGATCTAAAAGTTGTCACATTTCCACTTTCAAAGTTAGTGCATATTTCTGGAAACACAATGAACTTCATCATATCTGGGTTCCAGCAAGGAGATTTTTAATTTATAATGCTTGCAAAAGTAAGACAGAAATCAATAATATAAATATAATATTTTTGATTTCATCATGTAAGTATGACTAAACAATAGATAGATATCTGATAATAATACCAAACTAATCCCCAGTCTACAGTTTCTGGCTTTAGTACTCCTCAGTAAGATCTGTTTTCTAGATATCCAATACAATTAATTTTCTCATTATATAATTCAGGAAATGGTTTAAAATTTCAAATAATCTAATGTTCAAAACCACACATACTTGCTTGTCTTCAAAGACCTGACACTAGATTCATAATATGATTTTTTAAAGACCTCAATTATAAGCTATCTGTATCAAAGTTATATTTTTTGACAAAAGAACAGTATTTGCCAAAAGAAAATAATGATTTGACAATGGCACTTGAGTAGTCAAAGAATATCAGAATATATTTCCAAACTAATAGACTAGTTTTCTACTATTAGATTTCCTTAAATTGTGCTTCTTATTGAAAAAAGCTAATCTATAAACAAAAACTAGTGTAAGGAGTCAGTTTGACACAACAATCTGCTATCTATAGATTATTTCTATTTACACAGATCACTCATGAATAATGGAATGAGAAATGGATTGATACAGACAATTCTAAATTAAATATAAGCTGGAGAGATTATTGTTTTTACTTTGTGTTTGAAATATAATTCTATAAATAAAAATATTGAATGATTTTTATAATTAATTTAAAAAAAAAAAAGAAATGGCAATAATTTAAAATGATAAACATTTAAAATTATTTTTGTTTGGCATTTATTAATAATTTTTTAATAATTTTATAAAATAATTCATGAAACAAACTGTCTAATTCTAATATTCCACTGAATAATTTCAGCAATAGCACTAATAGAAATGCTCAATCTATTGATGTCATCCACATACCAATATAGCATAGAAAAGGTTAATAGATAAGTTTCACAATTTTTGTAAAAAAAAAAAAACAGACAAAACAAACAAACATAAAAATAAGATAATTTATTTATAAAACAAATCTGAAAATAATATATTTAGCAAACAAAAATAATTGAAAAATAGAAATTTCAAGAAATGTGATTAATGCAAATATCTCTTGAAAAATATTAGCTCATGATGTCAAAGCAAAAATTATAACTATAAAAATATATTTAGTAAACAAACATTGATTAAAAAATATTTTCAATAAGTGTTATCAATGTAAACATATGGAAGAAATGAAATTAGTGTTTTATTATCACAATAATTTAATTCCTTATATAATACTTGCACATACTTGTGAAAATATTTGTTTTTATATCATTGTTTGTTTGCTAAATATATTATTTTTATATTTGTTTTGTAAATATTTTTAAGCACTTTGCATACATACCTAAGCACATCTGCAATAAATAAAATATAATACCAAATATGCTATTTGGCTGGTTAAGCCAGTGGTGTTTTCCAATTATATATTCTAATAAGCCAAATCCTTTTCCAAACCTAAACAAAAGACAAGTATTTAAATAAATATCTGAATTACTAAGACTATTTAAATTTATGCATTAATATATACAAATCAAGATATAATAGATGGACATTTAAAATTTTAAACTAGACTCCAAGAGATTGTAAAAGACTTAGAAAGAGACCATATGTGAGACGAATGGATAAAATGAAATGTTCTGGGGTTATTTGGAGAAGAAAGCTTAGAGATTGGAGAAGATGGATTAAACTTGGAGAAACTTTCATCCTTCAGTGAATTGATAATGGTTGAAAATGATATATTAAAAAAAAGATGACAAAAAAAAAAAACAACTATAAAATTGATCTTTAATTTGCAATGTGGTTCTCCAATTAAAAATACATAAACTATATAAATAATATTTCTAATAAACTTTTTTTTTTTAATTTCCAAAGGCTTTATTGAACTATAAGTTTATAAAACAGTATTTAATACCACATACATAGGATAGAACAAAAAAAGATTATGAGATTTTAAACAAAAGAAGATATGTGGTTTAAATTATATACTCTGTATTTTTATTCCATATTAGAGATGAGAAAAAATACTAATCTATGCATAACAGACAAAAAAAATACAATCTTGAAAGCAGCTTAGCTTTTTCAGACTGCTGCATAGGATTTACAACTTTTTATGTACAACATTGCATTAATGTCTTCTTTGCTTTTAATTATTTCTTCCAAAATACAAGATTTTATTCTATTAGAATGTTTTCAAAAAAAAAAAAAAGGGGGGGAGTCTATCTTTAAAAGTAGATATTTATTTTGGTAGATATTTATTATTTGTTCAAAATATTTCTGGATTCTAAATAATTATTTGGTATTTGTTAACAAGTCTCTACATACTCACTCCCCATTTCCTCAATTGAATTTCAGGCACCTCATATAACTCCTCTGTCTCATCTTGCAAGTTTTCTTTCGTATTGGGGTTCTACTATGGTCAATCTTGACAACTTTATTCTTTTGTCAATTAATTAATAACTCTCAATAAACTTTTACTAGCTACATTATATTATTACACATCTATTTTATATTTCTACACTACTAATAAAAATCATGATCAACTCATGCAGACATTCAGATATTTTGCATTGCAATTTTTCTATTACTACTTATTATAAAAATAAATTTGCTAAACAGACTATATTATTCATATGTATTATTAATATTCTTAATAGTCAAAAATGACTTTAGCGGCTTAGTTATTTGGGGAAATTTATGTTGTGATATAATATTAATTTTATTCACATTTGAGATATCCTTTCAATCAGGTTTATAGCATAAACAAAGAGCAATTAAAGACTGAATTAATAAGCTTTAAATATTTATGTTCATTGATTTTCTTTGGCTTTGCTTTAATTTTAATTGGAATAGTATCCAATTGTAGTTGTCCTACTATTATCCATAAATAAGTGATGATACACAATTCAACTCTTGGAGACTCTGATATTAATAAAAGCATTAATATTTAGCAACATTTGTTAGGAGCTATGTTATTACTCCCTTAAATTTGTTATCTGATTCATGTATAAAATATCTAATTATGATTTATCAAATCTTGCAATGTGGTACATTTTTTTCTGTTCCTGAGATTATAAAATAAAATGGAACATGGATTTTTCACTATCATTTTTTTTTTTTAATAATCCATATTTCCTTTTTTAGGATTTAGTAGGGCTTTATTTAACCAAATTAACTAGGATCAAGGGAGTCTATGAGAAAAGACTAATTATGCAATGATATTACTACTGTACTTTGAAATATAATATTATAAAGAAAAAATAATTGATTTCAATATGAATATATAATCATTTTGAAGAAAAAAAACAATATACATTCACAGGCTAATTACAATTTAATAAGCATTCTAAATTTGGAACAATAATAAAATAGATCTAAACAAAGTTATTAACAATGAATAATGTTAGATAGATAAAATACAAATATATCAAAATAAAACAATTTTCTACCAAGCAGTTTATTATTAAATTATAATTTATATGTATAAACATTTTGAACATTCAACTAAAAAAAGATAATACAGTTTTAATTACTATTATAATTTGCTGAGCATGCTTTCGACATTAACAGTAAGAATCATAGTGGTCATCTTCTTCAAGGAACCATGGTTCATTGTTAAACAGCCCTGTGTCCCCTTGTCAAAGAAACGGACTATATAAGTAGGGCATTTACATAATGAGCATTTTATTTAAATGTAGTGTTGCTTTCTGCAGCAAAAGATGAGCATTATGATTCTGACCGTTATGGTCAAAAGCATGCTCAGCAAATTATAACAATAATAAAAACTATGTTACTTTTTGTTGGATAAACATTCAACACATTTATATATATAAATTATAATGAGCACAAGAAAAGAGAAATATTTTTTTTCAAATTATTAAATTATAGGAATTTTTATAATTATCAAAAATTTAAAATTGTAAAAAAATACAGGTAATAAAAAAATATAACTACTCACATCATTTTATTTTAAACAAGAAAATAATTTTTCTAATCTCCTTTCCTTCTATAAAAAAAGTTTATGAATAACAATTCAAAAAGTTGTACTTCTATTACTTTAGCACAAAAACATTTGTTTCAGTTTTGTTTTTAGAAATCACTTTCTTTGAATAGAAAGTTTATATTTTAAGTTTTAGCTTTATTAATCATCATCATCATCATCATTATCAATCCACTGCAGGATGAAGGTCTCTCCAAGTTTAATCCATCTTCTCCGATCTTTAGCTTCTCCACATCACCCCTACACATTTTCTTATTTCATCCATCCATCTTATATGTGGTCTCCTTCTGGGTCTTTTACAATCTCTTGGAATCCAGTTTAAAATTTCAATTGTCCATCTATTATCATCTCTTCTAGCAATATGTCCAGCCCAACTCCACTTCAATCTTTTAATTTTTTCAATGAGGTCAGTAACACCTGTTTGTTCTCTTACCCATACATTGCGTTTTCGATCTCTTCTTGTTACTCCCAACATACATCTCTCCATACTTCTTTGAGTGGTCTGAAGTCTCTGTATTGATCTTCTATTAAGTGTCCAAGTCTCAGATCCATAAGTAAGAACTGGTAAAACACATTTGTTAAAAACCTTTCTTTTCAAACACATAGGCATATTTCCTTTTAATATCAAGTTATTTCTACCAAAAGCACACCAACCAAGTTTAATTCTATAATTAATTTCCTCTATTATGTTTCCATCTGTATTAATAATCTGACCAAGGTATTTGTAACTCTTAACTTCTTCTAATTCATCATAATCAATCTTTATTTTCATATTTTGAGCAAATCGATTAAACATTACTTTAGTCTTTTTAACATTTATCTTTAGTCCTACTTTCCTACTTTCATCTGATAACTCCTGCAACATTTCCTGCAGCTCGGAAGCATTATTTGCAAAAACAACTACATCATCTGCAAAATCTAAATGACTTAAATAATCTCCATTTACTTTCACTCCTTTAGTTTCCCATTTTAATCCACAAAATATTTCTTGCAGCACTGCTGTAATACCTAACAGTAATTTTAAAACGTGTTTTTTTGTTACCTCAATACTTAAATAAGTTTTAAATCACAGTCATTTTTTTGTTACTGCAAATATATTTAAATAAGTTTTTAGAAATGAAAGCATTAAGTGGCAAAATTAATAACCAATATACTAAGAATATATTTTCAATGGACTTGGGGATCAGATTATTTGGATGATTGACATTTAGAGAATTCACATCCTATCACATTTATCTTTCTAATGTTTATATTATATTCAAGTAATATCATTGTCAATTTCAATCATTATCGATCCAGTATAGGATGTTTTCTTCACATTAAATTCACTTTCTTTCATTAATATCTTCTCTTCAGAACATCACTCTAGAAAACTTCATTATCTTATTCATACTTATTATAGATATCTTTCTAAGTTTTTTACAACTCTTAAAAGCTGTTTAAAACTTTAACTGTCCATCTATTGTCATCCCTTCTAAAAATATATCTAGCCCACCTTCATTTTAGTGATACATGTATGTTCTTTCCCTGTGTATCATTACCTCAATTGTTACGATATATATATATCTACACTTCATGGTGCATTCTGGAGTCTTTGGATTGTTCTGAGTCTCAGTTTCATATCTAAAGCCAGTAAACATGTCTAATAAAAATCTTCATTTTTAAATACATAGACATATTTGTTTTTAATATTAAGTTATATCTATTAAAAATAGTCAAAAGTTTAATTCTATGAATAATTTGATTTATTATGTCTTCATCTTAAATTATTAATTTAAGATATTTGTAATTTCTAATTCACTATTATTAATCTTTATTTTCTCTTTGTGTGAAAATCAATAAATTTTGGAAGGCCATGATATCAAATGTACTACAAATAAATCATCTCGACATTAGATCGCTCTGTCCAGAAAGCTGGCTTGGTCTGGATATGTAAAAAAAAACAAGGAAATCAATGTAATTTTATTTAAACAAGGTTATTTATTTTAGTGTAGGAGTAACAATAAAACAACTACTTACTGCAAACACAATAAAAAAATTGCAAATTCCTTAATATAAACAAAATACAATTAGAAATGGCAAATTAATTAATGTGACACTTGTTTCTGCTTATTGTTTGCTAACTTCTCCAGATCAGGAGAAATGTTTGTTGATGCCAGAAGCAAAACATCATTCAGGTGGTCATCGCACAACTATGTTCTTAAACAACTTGAGAATATTTTACTTTTGAAAAAAGTTGTTTACAAGCATATGTACTTACAAATAATAATACCATCATTTTTGCATTATTCAAGATATTTTTATATTTTCTGCTTGGCAATATATATTTCTTGTAGAAGTTAGCAGTGGACTTGAAGTGAAACTTTGATTTCAAAAATTTGTCACATTATATATAAGTCGATTAATTCCAACTGATATTTTTCTGCCATTTGTTCCACATCAACTTCATAAGGAAAACCAAATAATATAAATTGATTTCTATATTGCCAGAAGTCCACAAAACAGGAGGAAAACTCACTTTTCAAATCATGAATAGAGCCCACAAAAATGCCAGGTATTATATCTTTCTTGTGATTTTGGAGATTTAGAAAATTAAAATAATTACCTGTCTGAAGTTGTGATTTCCACAATCGAAGTTTTCTTTCAAAAGCAGTAATTTGAGCAAACATTTACAAATATAATCTTATTCCTTCCTTCAAGCTCAAGATTCAAATTGTTCATGTGGGTCGTGATGTCTACCATAAATGCTAACTTGACAATCCACTGTGGATCCTGAAAGCAAGAATTACCTTGGTCCTTGCTCTCTAAAAACATAGCAATCTCTTCTCTCATTGCATATACTCATTCCGACATTTTTCCTCAACAAAATCATTGAACATTTGAAAAATATGTAAGATCACCATACTTTGTTTTAAAAATTCTTGAAGCTGACAGTGATTTAATCCTCTTGAGAACCCTGCCATGATATCCTTAAAATTCAATGACTTAGCACATAATGCATCCTGATGAATAATGCAGTGAAGTTTGATTAGTTTGTAATCAATTGCAATGTGTTCTTGAAGCAGTGAAACAAACCCCTTTTTCTCTCCAACCATCACTGGTGCTCTATCTGTGGTTACTCCAACAAGATTTAATAAATCAAGATTTATTTCAGAAATAGATTTTATAATGCCTCCCAAAAATCTTCTCCAGTGCTTGTGTCCTTCATAGGAATTAATTATATAAATTCTTCCACAATATCAAATATTAGTGTTACACTTCTCACAAATACTGCAAGCAAGTATCCATCATATCTGTAGTTTCATCAATAACAATGGAATAATACTCCAGATTTGTTTAAATGCCCTTCAAGCCATTTCTGATATTTTCTGCCAGTTCTTCAATTCATCTTGTTACAATTCTTACCAATAAACTTATTGCAGAAAATAATTCCTTTTTTTCTGAACAAATAACATACTTTCAACATACATTCTATGAAGAATTCTCCATCAGTAAAAGGTTTTATGTTTTCTGCAATTAGTTTTAATACCTTATAGTTAGCATTAATGTTTCAGTCAATTTCTTCAACTTTTCTTGTAAAAAAGAATGACTCCTTTGTTAAATTATTTCTCAACCATGCAACTTCGTCTTCTCATGCTTTTTCTGTGAAATTGTTGTAACAATTATGACGAGTTCATAGTGCCATTTAATATTTGAAACTTTCTTTGTGACAATGGTATCTTGACAAATCAAACAAGTACATTTACAAAAGTGGTCAATAAAAAAATAGCTAAGTGTCCAACCTTCGATAAAATTTTGGCATTCAAAATCTATTGAACTTTTCTTAATATCCATGGATTTGTTTTTATTAAGAAAAAAGAACTGGAAAGAAAAGAGAAAAAAGAAATCAGTATGAAGAAATAAGAAACAATGAAAACAAATGTATCTGCAGATACAGTAAGGTAGTGTGATTTAATAATTGTAAATAAATTGTTAAATGTTTGCCAATATACTGATATCTAACTGTTGGCTACTAGTTATCTAATCTCTAGATAATTAGTGCCCAGTTGTTAAGCTAAAGATCGGGACAAAAACTTCTCGTGGGCCTACATTGCCAACCCCTGTTTTAGACTTTTATTTTTAGTTCTTTTTTTTTTCTTCTTTCATCTGATAAATTTGCAACATTTTTTAAATTTCTGAAAAATAATTTGCAAAAATAGCCTAATCAATAATCATCATTTATTTATTCTTATAATTTCTCATTTTAATCTACAAAATGCTTAAAATTGTTGAAAAAAGAATTGAAGATAGAAAATTATTCAAACATATTTAATGTTACATTGTAATATCAATGTTTTTTATTTTAATATTTGTTATTGAAATCCAAAAGTTTTTAATCACTGTGGAAGTTCTTATAGAATCAAATAACCCTCATAAACCACAAATCTAAATCATAATGGTAATTTATACACATTGGTCCTTACTATAATTCTGTTAATACTAAGATAAGATCTATAGTGCTAAAACCACTTTTCAATCCAGCTTGGTTTTTTTTTTTTTTTTGGTTTGAATTTAAACTTCTCTGTAAATGAGTTGTAATGATCATAAACAAAAACTGGTAGATTTGTAATTTCTAATATCTTTTTCACTTTTCTTAAATTTATAATATCACTATTGTATCTTTTCAATCATCCAGTACATTTCTATTATTTAGATATTTTTATATACATTTCCTAAAAAATTTCCATTTTTTTATATATTTAATTTACATGTCCAAGTGTAATAATTGGGAAAATCACTTACTATATAATTTTTGGTAGAATTCTTCTACACATTTCATGCTATCATTTCTCTTTTTAATAATAGTGCTACCATTTCTTTTTATTGCTGAAGCACTACTAAGACTATTCATTTGTACTCATATAAAGCTTTCCTTGCCAATACACAGTTATATTTTACTTAATCAATTATTTATTTTTGATACTATTTTATAAGATTCTAGATATTCAATTTTTTTAAATGTATCACTTTTAAATATTTTCATATTGTTTCGTTCTTTATTCAATGGAAATTTTTTAGTGAACTCAAACTTTTTATTATATTGACTATTTGTGTAGTTTATCTTAGTAGAGTACCAGTTATATTTTTATTGCATTCGTTCAAATCTGAGTCATCAAAAACAATTTGCAAGTTCTAACTTAAACACAATAAAATATTTCTGACAGTTAAAAATATCAATTGGTAATAGTCTTTCACAACAGTTTTAATCTCATCTACTTTGCATCAAGACATATCTTACAATTTACTAATAAATGAACACTTTCACATGATCACCATTTCTTATGCTTGCTCAAGCTGTTAAAACAGGCAGCTTGAGCAAGCATAAGAAATAGTGATCATATGATGTTTAGTGGTTAAATACCAATTCTGCCTAATAGGATAGTGGTGGCTATAGTTATTAAAGAACCAAAAACACCAAAATGTATGGGTAGTGAACTGAGTTCAGACCTATATGACTATATAAACTAATGAGCTTGGATTGAAAATATTATTTTCAATTTTAGATTCACCATTTTATAGTTAAGTACAGATAAAAGGTGGATGCTGGAGGATTGCATTAGATCCTAAGATCTAGATGCAGTGCTCTTAGATCCAAGGCTCGTCACTGATGAAAGCCACAAGTTAGAAACTAATCTGGGGATACTGGATGAATAGGCACTAGATAGGGTTTTTATGCACAATATTGATTACTTTGACTTGCACTGAGTGGCACTACTGTATGGAGAGTTTTGCCTGTTTTAAATGAACACTTTCTGTGATAAATCTGTTAAATACATTACAATTTTGAAATATTTTCCATTAGTCAAAATATAATCCAACTCTAATTTTGTTTGAATGCTTTAATTTCCATTTCTGCCTTGCATTTTTTTTAAAAAACATAATATGCAGACTTTTTTTTTCTGAAAATTCCACAAGTCTGTTTTCACTCTCATTTCTTTCTCGATATTCAAATTTAACAACAGCTCTTTCATGTTTTAATTATTTTCTAATTCTAGCAGTAAAATCTTTCATGATAATTTTGAAATACTCTTTAACCTGATCAAAAGCATTCTATATAGATATATATTTATTCTAATATTCTCATGGATAAATGTTGAATTCATAGTATTATTACATAGAAGCTCCTGGAAATAATACTATAAATTCATATACATATAAATATTCTTTTCGTTCATCAGAGTGAGACCTTGTTAAAATATAAGCCTGAATTATCTACAATTGTATCTTATGTTAAATTGAGTAGCTAATCTTGTCACTTTATCTGATATACCATCAATCTGAACAGTGTTGTTCTATTTTTATTTATAATGAACCCATTCCATTTACACTTCTAATATTTTTACCATTATAATGAATCATACGTGCACTTTTTAAATCAAGTCTCTTCACCCCTTCCAATTTCAAAAAATCCAACAATGTCCCATTTAATGCCAGACAATTTTTTTTTTTTTCTAATTCATGCAAATTCTCTTTGCTTGAAAGATTTTACAGTTGTAGGTAGTTAAATAAAAGATTATAATTAAATGGCAGGCTAATTTATAACTATATTGTTAATTATTTCAAAACATTATATAAACTACAAAGAATCTCATCATTCCAAATATAGTTTACTATTACTACAACACTCCAAGCCATATATAAGAATGTGAATACTTAATAGGATTCAACAATGTTTTATATTTTGTCCCACAATATAAGTGTTTTGTTATTCAGCTTTTTCTTTTAAAAAAAGATTGATTCCATCTGAAAAACCTTGGCTTTTGACATTTTATTATTAATGATTTTAAATCATTTGTACATAAAAAAATTGAATGCAGCAGTTCTCTTGTTCTACTCCAAAAGTTTATACTACATGCTATGTTTAAATATTATCACAGTCTGTAATTTACTGTTCCCAATCCTTCCATACAATTATATTATTATCAATAACTAAAAAATGTCAGAGTTTATCAATATCAATCAATATATATTTGCAGTTTTATTGTTGCATATTTTATACAAATATTTAATTCTTTGGTATAACTTATTTATATTCCAAACATATAAACCTGTCTGACAAATTTATGGACTCCATAATTTTAATTTCTTTTGGACTAAAACAATTTTTTTTATATACTAAAATAAATTGATGATTATAAGACTTTATATTAAAGACTATTGTGTAAAATACTACTGGTCATGATTGTCACTTAATGTATTTCAGTGTATCCCAGATTTTTATAATAAATTATAACCATAGACTATTATCAATCTACTGTAGAGTGAAGGTTTTATCAATGTTTAATCCAATTTTTATTATCCATAGCCTCTCTTCTCCACATACATTAACAAACCTTCTTATTGCATCCATCCATCTCACATGTGATTTCTTTCTAGGTTTTTTAAATTTCTTGGAATTCAGTTTAACTGTCCATGTAGTGTCATTTCTTTTAGCAACATGTCTAGTCCAGTTCCATTTCAATAGTTCTTTCAATGATGTAACTGACACCTGTTTGTCTTTTCTCACTCAGATATTTTATTTTTGATAACATTCTTTATTGCATGGTCTAAAATCTCTAATTCATGCTTGTCAATCCTTATTATTTTCTTCTGAGAAAAACCATTAAATATTTTTTTAGACTTTTTATTCAACTTTAGTTCTACTTTCTTACTTTCATCTGATAATTCTTGCAATATTTCCTTAAACTCCGAAGCATTATTTGCAAAAACAATCACATTATCTGCAAAATCTAGACATCTAAATAAACTCCATTTATTTTTATTTCTTTAGCTTCCCATTTTAATCTACAAAATAGTTTTTGTAAAATTGTTGTAAAAAGTTTTATCAAGGAATCTCTCTGTAGTACACTATTATCAATATTAATCTTCTTAGTATCACAATATAATATAATCACTGCTGTCATATTCTGATAAATATATTTCAGAATATAATAATAACTCAGATCTATACCTTGATTGTCCAATGCTTTAACCATTATAGAATTACTAATAAATGCACTTTAAACATGGTATGGGTACTTTTGTTTCAAAATCATTTCATAAAGCAAGCAACTTCTATTGAAGATACTTCAAATCATTTTGCAGTCACTATTTGGTTAATTTTTATACATACAAGTCACCCAATACAAAATTACCCTATCCTCCTCTGCCAGATCTTCTTACATCTTCTATAATTATAGATTTTAATGCCCATAGCTGTCTATTTAGCATATGTAAATGAGGATCAAGCAAGTTGTCAACTTTTAGAATGGATGACAACATGAGCTTCCTTTATGATGTCAAGCAAGGAAAAGCATTCCATTCATCAAATGAGGGACAGAAATAATTCCTAATTTATATTTTGTTTCTATAAAAAATGATGCATCATTATCTATTGAAAGATTGATTTTGGATAATTTTCCCATAAGTAAAATAAACCAAGTCTAATCATCTTGAATCCACATTCCTATAGTTAAAAGTTATCCTAATCTGAGATGAAATTTAAGAAAATGAAACAGAGTTGATATCTCGATATCTTAAATATTAATAGAATCTTTTCCATTTCTTCTTGTTATCAAAAGCAATTCATTCCAAATTAAACAAAACTAATAGTGCTATTTACAGATAATTTTTTTTTTCATATGCCAAATGCATTGACCAGGAAGTGAACCCGGGCCAGGTGCTTGGAAGGCAACTATGCTAACCACTAACCATCAAGGCTTGACTACACTACTTTTGTCTACTAAAAATCCCAAAATTGCTAACAAACCTGTAAAATCATTGGACAATGCCAAAAAAGAAAAATGGAGAGACTATTAAGAAATAAAACTTTACAAAATCTAAGTGTAAGACTTTGTTACTTTATTTAAACTTGGTGGATATAAAAATATCTTTAAAAGAACTACTACTATCACTGCTAATGAGGTTATTAATTTTACTTATCAGATTTATGAACCCAAGATTGATAGAATGAGAAAAACTACTATTAGAGCAGAATTGCAAGTGTCTTTTTTTACAATGCTCCTCTAATACCAAACTGATAAAACTAATAGATATTGGAAAACTTGCCTTGAATCATTTTAAACCAGAAAAGGCCTTAGGACTGTACTTCCAGATTTGCTAAAAAAGATCTAAAACCAAATAAATTCAACAATGATCCCAAAAATTATTGCCCAATATTATCATGTGCTCCCAAGCTCCTTTAAAAGAATCCCATTAGCAAAAAATTTGCTCATAGTTGAGAGCTACTTATCTAGTGGAACTGGCTGGATTTAAGCCAGGAAAAAACTGTTGCAAACAAGTTTTATCTTTAATCACTCACCTTGCAAAAGGCATTCAAAGTAAATTCAAAACTAGTGCTATCTTTACTAATTCTCTTTGAAAAAATGATCAGAAATTCTAAGACTCTAAAATTCTTAAATACCCCAAAACTTATTTATTTGACAAAATGCTCTCCAATAAAAAAATTCAAGTGACATTAAATGATAATCATAATAGAGATACAATTTTACAGAACAATCTTTCACAGAATTCAGTTCTATTTTATTAAATATATTTATTAGTAATCTTTCAGAAATAGAATGTAGTAAATTCATCTATGTGATGATATTGCTTTGACTTCTTGAAATAGAAGTCCCATGTTATTACTGCAACACACATCTACTCTTTTGCAGTGGTTTCTTATTCTTTCACACATTTCTCTGCCAGATATAAAAAAAAAAAAAAGTTTTATCACAGAAAATCTATAAATAGCTATTAAGTAGATTGAACATAACAAATATTCAAATTATAGTTTCACTACCTAAAATTTGTTTCAAATGAAGACCACCACTTTAGATGTTCAACCAAAAATCTCCAATTGAAGAATTATGGTATAAAGAATGTTAATTCTTATGAGGTTTTAAACATATTTCCCAAATCCAGCAATAATGCCATCTGGCTTTAATTTTCCTAGATGCAAATAAAATGTCATCAATAGATTCAGTCCATGGTCTTTGAGCTTATCTGCTTCATAAAGGGTAATCTATGTAGATGTGGATAAACACATCATGAAACGCATAGTTAATGACCACTGAAACTATGACTAGAATGGCAGAATTGAAAGATTTAAGTAGTCATTAGGGAGTTCACCTCCTGATTAAAATCTCTAAAAAAATTTAAATATTTTGTTGATAGTTATTCAGTCTAAAAGAAAAAAAAATCTATACATTAAATAAATACATTTATAATTTATCAAATGTATTTAACATAGAGATTTTGAAACAAATAATTAAAAATGATCTAATGCCATATCGTTGAAGAAAACATTGAAAATATTAAAAATTATTTTTTTTAAAGGAATATAACTGTTGCTTTTGACAATGGCACTCTGCAATTTGAAAATGAATTAAGATAAGTGGAACTTTATTATTTGATCCAATTAGTATTTTATTTATATTAGCAAAACTTAAAAATTGCAGAGTCAACTAGGTTAGCTTTATTTTGAATTATCATAAACTTAATGTGAAGAAATATATTAAGAATTTTTATCAATAAGTTTTTGTAATTTTATTATTTTTGAAACAAGTGGATGATTTGTTGATTGAAAAATCATGGGATGCTTGAACGCCAGAAGTGACCATTAAGGGTAGATTCAGAATCTTTTTTTATTCTAAAGTTTATCATAGTGCTACTACATTAAGCAATACAGAACATAGATTAACATAGACCAAGATTTTGTTATATTTACAATCCTTTTTTGTGGTTTTGATAATATCATTTAAGTTTGGAATGATTGCGTCCAAGAAACCCCCAAAATTTCACAGGTTTATCTGTAAATATACAGCAGCAACTGCAAGATCTATTTCAACCTTAAAATTTGCAATGTGATTCACTACTCTTTAAAAATTTTATTTTTAAAATATTCAGCCCTTTTTGTAATACTAATTTTCTCTTACGGAATATTAAAAACTAAGAGATAATTTTTTCATCAATAAAATCATTTCACAATCTTAATTGGCAAAAATTAAAAAAAGGAATGTGTTAGTTTCTTAAAACCAATTTAAATGATTTGAAATCATTTTGTACTGAATGTATATAAAAGAATATATTGTATAACAATCCAATAAAATATAAAGCAATATAAACAAATATATAATTAAGTAAAAAAAAAAAACCCAATAAATTGTAAAAAATTATTTGCTATTATTATGTGATTTAGACAGATACTTGACACATTTTAACAGAGGCATAGGAAATGGTGGTCATGTAATGTTTAGTGCTTTAATACTACATATTACTAAGTATTTTGTCAAGTTATTTACAGGTAGGCATTCCAAAATGTTTATTTGAAAACTGAGTTGCTCATCATCATTATTTACTATATGTCATATTTTTAAAATTTAAAAATTCTTCTAATCACATCTGCTTAAATGAATTAACTTACAAATTCACGACAGCTATTTTTTTTTAGAAGTGAGTATTCATGTCAAGATTTAAATTGCTTAATTTTTTTATAATAAACATTAAAAATGTTATTTTTAAATTCATTACGAATTTTGTTAAAAAGCTGTATTTTAATACAGAAGTTATCAAGAAAGCTTTTTACATGTGGGTCAATAATTATAAGAATCTTACTAAAAGTGTTCCCTTACTCAAGAGACTCTTATAAAAGATTAAATCTCCAAAATGTCACTGAAATACATTGAAGATAACTTTAAATCTTCTTTTAGTAGCCATTGTTCTAACTGAATTTATAAAATTAAGATAATGTGATCAAAATTTAACACTTTTTCAACAAACAATATTTTAACCAATCATAGTAGCTGAGTCTTCAATCAAAATTATTACAATAATTTAATTATTAAATTTTATGTAGTTAATTTTTATACACTTTGTAAATGTTTTCTCTATTACTTCTAGTTTTTTAAATAAAATATTCTTTTTAAATGCTTTTTTCAGATTACAATCTGATTATTTGTTGGTTTGTTTGTTAATTTGTAAATACTTTAATTGAAGTTAGAATAAAATTTTAAAAATGAGGATTAATTTGTTGAAATTTGGTACATTTCTTATAAATCACTGGCAATGCAATATGACAATGAAATATTTTAGATAGGTTACTTAGTTTCTTGAATCTAAAGATCTGTTTGGATAAATTTAAAATATTTCAATATCAAATTTAAAATAAGTTCAAATAACTTCAGTAAGTTTTCAGTAATGATGTAAGAAAATGATATATCTATATATAAATTTTAAAAAGTATCTTAACAATATTTTAAAATAAAAATAAATCTTCATTATAAGTTTCGTTTTTTAAAAAATATACATTTTTTATTTTAATAATTGATTTTTTAAAAATGTTTTTCAAATGAACAAATTATATTATAAATGATTTTTAAAATGCATGACTTTACTTTCAAATATTAAGCACATTGCTACATTTTCAGTGATATATGGAGAGGGCAGTACATATATATTTTATAACAAGATTACATTAAAAGGTATCTTAGTGTAACATATTTTATTTTGATTCTAAAAGTGACTTTTAAATATATTTTTGAAATATACAAATGTATATTGTAAATCATTTTTATTTAATACACATAATTTTAACAAACATTATGATGAATTTGGAATAATTGTAAAAAAAATATAAGAAAGCTAAAAAATTAAAAACAATATATATAAAAAATATTTATAACGAAAGCTTTTATTTACTATGGAAACTAAAAAGCAATAAAATAATTGTTTCTTGGTAATATAAAGCAGCCAAGACAACAATTTGCAGAGAGAATAAAAAGACAAAAATGACTTTTTCTGAGAAGGGACTGACCATGATTGGATGTTTCTCTGTATATGAAATGTAATTATATTTATAAAGATATGTTTTGTAGAATATAATTAACTATGAAAAAAAAAAACATATTCTTGGAAAGCTATGGTAAGAATAGAAATGAAAATTGTCAATTAAACTCATCTTTGCCTGGACCATTAAATAATAAAATATTTACTTGTTTTACATTAAAAATATCTTGTATATCTACAAGAAGACGGTTATATGTTTTTCAGCATGAAAGACTGATTCATAATTTGATAAAGAGAAGACAAGAATGAATTATTTTTATTAATAACCAACTATGACTTTAAAAAAAAAATTGTATTTGTTAACTGGTTAAACTATATGCCATTTATTATCTTAGTTAGGCGTATTTTCCATATTACTTAAATGGCACTTTATCTAACCCATTATTATAAATGGTTTAGCAGATTAAACAATTTTTAAAAATCTTATTTCATATTGAATACTCTAGTTGGAAGGAGGGGCATTTTATAAATATAAATAACTATATTACATTTAAAAAGTTCATACAATTATTATTTAGGATTTGTGAGATTTGGAAAAGTGTCAAGAATAATTAAACTTAAATTGAAATGTTTATCACCATACCTCTCGCATATTGTTGTTAACCTTTTGTTATTATTAATACTTAAGTGTATTTGCAAAAAAATATAAATAAAGTTTGAATTCTAAAAATAGTAAACATTACAATTAGATGATTAAATAATCCAGTACATAATTACAAGTAAAATGCCATCATCAAAGACTTTCAGTCACACAGTAATAAATATATTTGTATAATGTTATAACTACAATAATTATTACAAATAAGAATCCATTCATTCTAAGTTATAAGGTCAGTTTATCAGATGCATAATCATCTACAAGCATTATCCTAACAAATAATTAATAAGAGATTCAGAATAGATTTTTCATGTTAAAATTCACAGATGAAAACATCAATATTAATTAGTTGTTTGAAGTTTTTACACTTTCTGTAAAAAATATTATTCTCAATAGCTTTATACACTAGAAATGTCAAGTTTTTTTTATAATTGGACAAACAAGTTTGTGATAATCTTAATTAGCTGTTTATGTTAAAAACATCACACAGGCATTGAAGATGTTTTAAATAACTCTTATTTCAGATAACATAAGAGCTTCGTGAAATGCACTTTTTCTAATCCATTATCACAAAAAGTTTAAGAGATTAAACAATTTTTAAAAATTTTACTTCATACTGACAGAATACTCTAGTTTGGGGGGAGGGGGCATATCCTTTAGTTATAGATATAAATGAATATGTTATATTTAAAGAATACAATTATTATTTAGGATTTGTAAGATTTAGAAAAGTCTTAAGTATAATCAAATTCACATGCTTGATGTCATATATCTCACATGTTGTGTTCTATGTTAACCAGTTTGTTATTATTACTACACTTGTATTTGGGAAAAAATATAAATAAAGTTTGAATGCAGCTAAAAACAGTAATCATTGCAACTAAACTATTAAATAATCCAGTAAATAACTATGAGCAAAATACTATCATTAACGATTTGCAGTCATATAGTAGCAAATATAATTGTATAATGTTGTAATAATCTAATTTAACATAAACTACAATAAGTATTACAAATATATAACATATATAATTTTCCTTTTCCATCACTTTATTACAAATAAAGACACATTCATTTCAAGTTATAAGGCCAGTTTGTTAGATGCATAAGTATCCACAAGCATTATCCTAACAAATAATTTACAAAGATTCAAAATAGATTCAGATGTTAAAATCCACAGATGAAAACATCAATATTAATTAGCTGTTCAGTTTTTAGACTTTGTGTAAAAAAAAAAATAGTATTCTCAATAGCTCTATATATTAGAAAAGTGAAGCTTTTTGCAATCGGACAAACAAGTTTGAATATAATTTTAATTAGCTGTTCATATTAAAAATTTCATAAGGGCATTGAAGATGCTTTAAATAATTTATTTCAGATAACATGGAAGCTCCATGGAATGATGATAACTCACCTATCATGCCTAGAATCTGTTTGCTTTAACGATGGAGTTGTTGTTTTTTTATTATAAGATTTAGTTTGGCACATGGCATTATTCATCTGACCACCCTAGTGAACCCCTGGTAATATCTTTTTCTTTATTGTTTCTCTGAGGCGAATATTAGAGAAACATTTGCTTTGCAGTGGGATATTTCATCTTATTTCCGATAATTTGCTGAAATCTAATCTCTAACCAAAATTCTTTTATTAGTTAGTTTTTTAATAAAAAAGTAAGTAGTTTACTGTATGGAAACAACAAACTGAAATAACTATGAAGACATTATTTTATAAATATTATAAAATTACTTTCCTTTCATTAAAATATTGTTTTTGCGTCTTTATTCTTTTTTTATATACCAATGTATTTATCTTTGATAAAAAATTATCAAGTTATATGTATATATATTTGGGTAAGAGATATGCAGTTGATATACACTCAGCAAAGTCAAAGGTTATTTAATATCGCAAAATGTTTCTTAAAATTTGTAGTAATTCTGTATGCAGTGGTGAAGGAATTGTACTATATTACAAGCAAAATAAAATTACTATCAATGATGATCCTATTGTCTAATTATTCCGTCTGCCTTCGAGCAAATAATTGAATATACGTACAATATTCGATATGAAGTAATTATTCGAATTTTGTTTAATTGCAAATGCATCAGACAAAAATTATTGTAAACAATATGTTAAAACCGGGAGATAATCAATTTAGTTATAATTAGTAGTTATCAAAACATAATCAATATTCTATATAACCATCATTTGTTTTCGGACAAAAGTACAAACTTAAATATAAATTTTGAAATTTTCATAAGAGAAGAAAATTGAAAGAATAGTTAAGATCAAGATTTTACATGTTATTTTACCTGGTAGCAAATGCTTTTGTACAACTCATGTGTTCACTAAAATCGCAATAAGCTACGTAAGAACTATCCTGTTCTTTACTAGTTTCAACATGATAGGCATATAAAGCTGTCAAAATTCCCAATGTACATAAAACTACATTAAAAACACGGCAAGCACTATTCCAACCAGTTACGACCATATTTGAAATTTAATTAAAGATGGCGCTTTTTAACAGCCAATTACAATTCGTCTGCTAATTGAAACGTGTAGCGTTTGAAATGTTTTTTTTATATATATATAGCTTTATTTTTTCTAATGTGAAATTTGTAAAATATTATTGAATTGTTTTCTACTATAAAAAATTATGTCTGCTGATAATGTACAGTTCCAATATTGTACTTCACCATCAAAATCCCCTGATAGTTCAATGTTTTCACTGGACCGAGATATTCTCGAGGATTGGTTAAGTATTCTATCAGAGGATAATGCCAAACAAGTTAATCAAAGTTCGATTAATCAAGGTTTATTTAAAATAGGAAAGTTTATAGAAATGATATTTTTGATTTGTGAGAGCTTCGATTTGAATCCGGAAGTTCAGTATCTTTCTGCAGAAATATTTGACAAATTTATAGTTAAACATGTTCAAGATTTACACGAACACGTGAAAAAAAATAATAAAACTGCTGCTAAAGATTGGCCCGATGTTCTTTTAAGAGTCCGTAACCAAATACTTCTTCGAATTGTTTCTTGCATACAGATTGCTAGTAAAGTAGTTTCCCATTATAAAATAGTTACTATTTCTAAAGCAGCTCGTTTTTTGAGACAAGCTGGGCATTCATATAGTTTAAACAGTGTATTAACTTCTGAATTAAAAGTTTTAAAAACATTAAATTATAAAATTTCTACCATTTCAGTGTTGACTTATTTAGAAACGCTACTTGAAATATTAGCATACAATGATCCTGTCATTCCCGTAAAAGTTCTTCGGACTATAGGACTAAAAATACTGAAAATGGTCTATTTAGAAAGAGAATATATTTATCAAAAACTTTATACAGCAGTAACTGGAATGGATTATGTTTCTTCTGAAAATGAAACGAAATTTGCTTATGTTCAAAGTGATATGATGCTATTGATTGTATCAGTTATTGCTGCAGCTTCTCATATAATGAATCAAATGTACACTGATAGTATTATAGAAAAACTTGAATTTATTACTAAAATACCTAGAGACGACATTACTGAATTTGCGGCCGTTCTAATAAGTTGCATTGTTGCATAAAATACTTCTTGTACATAATTTACCAACATACCGTATTTAGTTTTCCGTCTAAATTTTCTGTAGAAATATATCATCACTTCGTATTCGGCTGTCCAATTTCTATTAAAGAATTAAATGATGTTATTATAGTCATTATTATATTTATTTAGCAATGTTTCTAAATAATTAATATGTCAGTTTATACATATGTAAATAAAATAAAATACCATTATAAATTACAATAATAATAAAACAAAGTATTAACCGTGGTAACGTTGAAGAAAGTTTTGGAAGTAAAGAAATAGTTTTGCGTTTTGGAATTATCACTATTAATACTTTATTGCTTTAGATTTAAATATATATTACATATAAACAATGCAGAATTCAAACTTTTCTTATAATAAAATAAAGTATTAACTGTGTTAACGTTGAGGAAAGTTATGAAGTAACGATGTAATTTCGCGTTTTGTAATTATCACTGTTAATACTTTTTTGAAAAAAAAAAAAACTTTTTTGCTTTATTATTATTATTAGATTTATATATAAAATAAACAGAAACAATGCAAAATTCAAGCATTTCTTTATTTAAAGTGCAGTGTGGCTAAAGAATATATATTCTAACTACGAAGCGTTTAAAAAAATATATGTATATGCTTAGCATAAACATGTATAATCGCTGTATATGAAAAGAGACCTAATAACTGCTTTAATGATACTAACAGTAATCAAGTAAAAGATTAACTTGGAATAATAGAAAGTAAGATCATTGGTTTATCTGATGTCAAACGATTTTAGGAGTTCTCCCCACTTACCCAAATTGACAATTTTGATTTTTAGAAATAAAAATTTTGTAGAAAAAAATGAAATGCATAAAACTGATTATCCTTCACAAAATTGAATAAAAATATGATTATTAAAGATCAGTACTACCCCCTCAAATCATTTGTTTTCTTATTTTGCTTCTAGTCCAAAATAAAGACTGATGGTTTTTCAGGATATTAACATTTAAACTAATGATCATGAATGCTATTCTTTTAATATACTGTATGTATATATATCTAATGTAAAAATGCTTTCTGATTGTGACAATAAATTATTTTCAGATTTTAAGCTATCGTTATGCAAAAATATATTTTTCATAGTAATTTTTTTATTATGTTTGTTATTAAAAGGTAAAGTTAATTGCTGTGTTTATATGCGATTGTAATAAACACTGACACATCCCAATACAGTTAAATATTTTTTTTTATATAGTATACATCTGATGTACCATTTGTCTATCACTATTGGCTAGATGTAATGTTTAGTTGCCATACAATTGAAGCAAGGATCTTCTATGTGTGCCTAACATTTTCAGCTCTATTATGATAGCTTGCCTCATATTCAGGTATAGTGAAATTTCTATTACATCATGATGGATTGCCTCATATCACATTAGTATCCAGCAGCTTCCAGTTTGACCATAAACATGCCTCACTGTTTTTGCAATCATATATAGGTCATCAAGTGTATATCCATTGGTGTCTGTTTCTACTACCAAATTGGCTGTTATAGATAGATCCCCCTTCCTTAATGTGAGCTATTAGATTCATTGAGCGTCTTAATCTATTGATCTACATCTGTCATTGTTTATGTATTATGTATACTTATATTCATTAGTCTATAATGATAAATGCTGAATCCAACTAAGATAAGATTGTAATCTGGTCAACTCCAGTACTTGAAGATAAGTTGATCACTAACACTCCCTCCCTCTGACTAAAATTAGACCTGAATTATGTAGTTACCAAGATACATGGGGCATGTTTTTGTTACTTCCTGACTTCTTCAGACCTGGTTTTTTTGTTATCAGGTCAGGTGAGATGTCTTCATAAGAATATTTAGTGCTTTCATTTGTAGATCTGATATCTTCAACCATAGATATGGTATCTTAATCAGTATGACTGGTGTTTTCCTTAACAAGTTGTTGAAACAATTACTGCTCAAGTAGAATATTTTAAGTGATCTAAAGAATTCAGAAAATTACAGGAAGAAGCAGAAATTTAGGAAGATGAATCTACATGGCAGAAAAATTGGAAAATGGTAGCTACCACAATTTGTGATAGTAATATTGATTAAATTTTTGGCAAAATTACATAAAGACTAGGATAAGCTGGTCAAGCAAAATAATGGAGATGAACAACCTTATCAGAAAGATTTTAGGAGTTCATTGACCATAGAAAGATTATAAATTTGGTGAAGAAAATACAATGAAAAATTTGTGTAAGATCCATTTAAAGATGATTTTGAGTACAGTACTTAGAAAAAAATTTACCAAATGCTGTACTCTGTTTTGAAACTGCAGTGCAAAAAGATGCAGGTCATATAGATTCCCAATAGTATCTTTGGTACAAGATCAGAATGTGCACAATCAAGCTGCAATTGCAGCCCTTTGTAAGTGTATCAGTTTAGAACTGACAAATTTGACTGCTTTAATAGCAATAACGAGTTGCAACAACAAACCTGCAAAGTGCTCATGGCTTGTCTGAAACATAATTCTGATCATAATGCTTTAGTAGCTATCTCATGATCCTGTCAACTGTGTCAAATCTATATTGTGTTTATATGTGATTATAATAAACATCGACCTGCACAATATGGTTACATATTTTATTAAGATCTTATGCACATTACAGGCATTTGTTATACCAGTTGCCGGATGCAGTTAGCTAGATGTAATGCCTAGTTGCTATACAATTATTGAATTATGGACCTTCGGGTGTTCTTCAAGGGGTGCTTTACATTACCAGCTATACCATGTCAGCTTGTCTCATGTTCGGTGTGGTGACATTATTAGCTGTATTGTGGAAACTTGCTTCATGTCAACTTAATATCTAGAAGCTTCCAGTTCAACTATGAATGCACCTTACTGCTTTTGCAATTATGTATGGGGCAACCAAATATCATTGTTGTCTGACTCTACCTCAAAATGGACTGCAGACTTTTAGCCAAATTCTCTTTAATAGCAACAATTGGATTCACTAAGCATCTTCACCTAGTAGTCTGTGTCTATCCTTGACTATATTTTATCTATACATATATTCATTGGCCTGAAGCAATGGATGCTGAATCCAATTAAAGTAAGATTGTAACCTAGACAATTTATTTGAAAATAAATTGAATCATAACTTCCCCCTTCCCCAGCTAAATGAGCCTTGAAGAAGGTAGTCACTGAGATCCATGTGTGGATGTTTTTGTTGCTTCCTGGCTTTTCAGGTCTTGTTCTGTTATCATGAAGTTTAGAATCTTCATCAGTATATTTTCAGAGTCTGGTGTCTTCATTTGTAGATCTGTAGTTTTCAGTCATAGATTTGGTATCTTTATCAACAAGTCTGGTGTCTTTATTTATAGATCTGGTATCTTTGTCAACAGTTCTGGTGTCTAAGTCGGTAGATCTGGGTTTTACCATTGGTTACACTTTTATCTACATATGTAATCATTGTCTTTTACATTCTGTCAGTCAAGTCATAAGAAATGCAGTTGGTTCAATTAACTGTAAAAATACTTTAAAAAGTCTGGCAGGTTATCGCTCAATAGGATTGACTATAACTATTACAATTGGAAAATCTTGTCACTCATTTCAGTGGCTACTGTAACACAGCAAAGCTTTTCCATGATAGCTACTATTTATTAAATTGCCATCTTTGTCAGCAGTTCTGGTGTCTAAGTCAATAGATCTGGGTTTTACCATTGGTTACACTTTTATCTACATATGTAATCATTGGTCTTTTACATTCTGTCAGTAAAGTCATAAGAAATGCAGTTGGTTCAATTGACTGTAAAAATACTTTAAAAAGTCTGGCAGGTTATCGCTCAATAGGATTGACTATAACTATTACAATTGGAAGATCTTGTCACTCATTTCAGTGGCTACTGTAACACAGCAAAGCTTTTCCATGATAGCTACTATTTATTAAATTGCCAGATAAAATTTTTCTTGCTGATAAACTTATTTATGAAAGCATCTACGTAAATTTAGCATACAATCTGGAATATTTAAATCTCTCCACCGATTGAAATCCTACCTTAAATAGTTTTTCAACTAAGTCTAAATATTACAATTATTATTTTATAATGTCGCATTGTTTTGTTGTTTTATAAAGCTTAAACAAGTAACTAAATGCATATAACTAAGTGCTTATTTTTTTGTTTATCAGTAAACAAGTTTTTTTGTTTGACATTTGTTCCATAATATGTTTATCAGATTAGCCCAATTCATAAAAAACTTATTTCAATTTTAGTCAAAAAAAAGTTTAGTATCAAAATCATTTCTTTTTTTTAGCATTATTTTTCATTTTATGGAAATATTTTAATATAAAAAAATCGTTTTGATTTGACTGCTATCATTTATATCCTGAAAAATATTTTACCAAATATTGGAGCTTATTTTATATTGCTAATATTAATTTCCTTTTTTTTCTTTATTAAAATTATTATAAACTTGGTATAATTGAGTATTAAGAAAGATAATGGTTAATATTCAAAACTTTTATATTGCACTAAACATGCTTTTAGCAGACCATGTCCTGAATCATAGTGCTGTTTTGTTTAGCAGTTGAAAATTATGTTTATATATGGACATAATTTATTATGTAAATGAGGCATTTAAATATTCACTTTTTTCAATAAACCAATACATGAATCTTTTTTTGTTGATTGCATTTGAATCCTTTGCAATTGTATTTTCATTATCTATCGTCTCTTTCAGCACAAACCATTCTCACATTAGTAGGACTGAAAGTATGACCTGTAGCGAGCTAATGATCAAGAAGGATCAAATTATAATCATTATTTTGTTTTGCTCTATTTTATAAATATATGTGCTGGGTGATTCTCATTGATCTATTCAACCACAACTCATCATAATACCAGAATTACAAAATAAGGTGCTGCATGTAATTTTATAAAACTACTTGATGGCATGCTCCAATGGTATTTTATTTTTTGAATTATCAAACAAGTTGTATGGAAGACTTATTCATGCCTTTGACACATTATATGCGATTTTATTTTTATTTAAATTAGTGTAGAAATTTACAGATTGTTCTTATTAGTATATTTTGTTTATATGCAAGATTTATTAGTTCGCTGATATAAGCATTGATATTGTTCTTGCTATCAGTCTCATACTTCCATAAATTCATATTTCTGTACAAGAAACATTTCAAATCTGCAAATTTGTGTTCTAAGTAAATTGATTTGGGATGAACAACTTCTTATTTGAATAGGTTTTAGTTTCATTTTGAATTAAGTTTTTGATTGTTTTTTTTTTCTTTTGGATGTATAGGTCTAAAAAATTGGTATGTGATTTTTATTTTCTATTTCTATGATCCATTGTAGAAGCGATATATTTTCAAGCTGCAGGCAGATATTATTAATATGTATTTCAGATGCGCATATAAAAACATCATCAACATATCTCATATAAATATCTTTAGACAAAGGAGCTAAGTATTTGGGGATAATAGTATTCTCAAATTTTGAGAGAGTGATGCTACAAATTATTCCATTTACTGGAAGTCTCATAGGTCATCCACATTCCATTTTATTAAATTTCGAATTGACTAATACTACTATATCCTTATCAATCCATTGTAATACATCTATTACAAAATCCTTTTTGTTTGGATTGCTGAAACATGTCCAGAATTGTAATAATGGAAAGGTCTCAAGGCACTGAACCATAAAGTTCTTTTATATGAAATGATGCTAAAACATGTCTTTTATTAATTTTTATTTCTTATATCAACACATGTGAAGGAAGATTTTATTGCATAGTTACAAAAACTAATCTCCTCAACCAATCTGCTATTTTCTATGCAGTCTTATAATAGTATGCCCCATTAAAATCTATCATGAGTCTTAGAGATTGGCCATCTGATGGATATGTGTATGCTTTACTGCAGTATCTTCTCAAAACCTTAGACACAAATTTATCTTTGGCATATTTTATGTCGTATTTATATTTTTAAGTTTGTAATTTGAAGATTCATTTGCATAAAATCATTATTATTCAACAATACACAAGAAGTTCACACATTAAAAGTTCATGGGAATGCATTCAAAATATAAATGTGACTATTGAATAGTTTAAAAATAACATTATGTGCATTGACAAAGACAAGGTGAACAGACCGGTGTTATTGAATAATAACGATTATATGCAGAAGATGAACCTTCAAATTACAAACTTAAAATTAATAATATAAATATTTACAACATAAAATCTGCCAAAGATAAATTTGTCTATGGTTTTGATAAGATACTACAATAAAGCATACATGTAGAGTATCTAGCAATATATCTATCAGCAACTATACCACTGCTCATGTTTGAAAATATTAAATTGCACAAAGATGGCTAGTCTCTGAGACTCATGATAGATTTTAGTGGGTATACTACTATAAGGCTACAAAGAAAATAGCAGATGATTAATTGAGGACATTGGTTTTAGTAACTATGCAATAAAAACTTTCTCCAAAAGCACTGATAAAATTAAAGAAATAAAAGTGAATAAAAATCATATTTTAGCATCATTGGATATAAAAAAAACTTTATGGTTCTGTGCCTCAAGACCTTTCCATTAATACAATTCTGGATATGTTGCAGGAAATCAACTACAATTCAAACAAAAAGCATTTTATAATCGATGTATTACAATGGATTGATAAAAATATAGTGGCATCACCTAATTCGAAATTTTATAAAATGAAATGCAGATGGCCTATGGGAATTCCACTAAGTGGAATAATTTGGAGTATCACATTCTCAAAATTTCAGAATATTATTCTCAAATACTTAGATCCTTTGTCTAATAAGATTTATATGAGATAGGTTGATGATGTTTTTATAAACATATATTAATAATATACACCTGGAGCCTGAAAATATATCGTCTCTACAATGGACCATAGAAATGAAAGATAAAAAATTACAGTATCAATTTTTTGGATCTATAAATTCCAAAAAAACATAAGTTTTGATTTCAAATTGATCTAAAATCTATTCAAATAAGACGAGCTGTTCATCCCAAATCAAAAGTTTCTTTAAAACACAAACTTGCAGGTTTGAAATGTTTCTTGTACAGAAACATGAATTTATGCAAGTATGAGGCTTATAGAAAGAATAATATCAATGATTATATCACTGAACTAACAAATCTCAGATATAATCAAAATATGCCAATAAGAACAATCAGAAAATTCTACACTAATTTAAATAAAAATAAAATCATACATAATGTGCCAATGGCATGGATAAGCCTTCCATATGTCCCTAAAATAAAAAAAACTCTAAGGAATATATGTCACTTATAGAGCCAGCTTTACATTGCCTCCATCACTAAACAACTTGCTAAATAATTCAAAAGACAAAATACCATTGGAACATGTCACTCAAGTAATTTACAAAATTATATGCAGTGCCCTATTTTGTAGATCTATGAGGATCACCCAACACACATATTTATAGATCAGAATGAAACAAAATAACAAACATAATCCTTGCTATGGGTCATACTTTTACTCCTACTAATGTGAGGATGGTTTGTTCCAAAAGAGATAAGGAAAATACAAGAGATATAGGTGATTGCAAATGATTCAAATGCAATCAACAGAAAAGATTCATTCGTTCAAAAATGGGATATTTAAATGCCTCATTTACATAATAAATTACACCCTTATATAGGCATAATTTTCAACTGATAAACAAAGCGGCACTATGATTCTGGCAGTGGTTTGTTAAAAGCATGCTTAAAGTTTGAATACCAACTATTCTTAATACTTTTTTTATAGATAGACATCTTCCATACTCAGTTATGAGTTTACAATAATATTAATTTCGATCTTCACATTTATAACTTATTAACTATCAATTCAGTGCTTGAATATTCTAGCATCTCACTGAGGAAACCACTAGCAGAAACTGGTCTGAGGATGGTGATAATCTGTAAAGTTTGCTAACAGCTTATTTGTGAGCTCTTTATATAACACACACACACACATATATACAAATTAATGTTTCTATATATTTATCTAGATATAATTCAGCTATGCTAGATCTATCTATCAAGATTATAAAAATATCCAATCTGGGATTGATTATAACTTTTTTTTGTTTTGTCAAAATGTTGAACTCTATGTTTTGGTGTTTGTATATATACTAGCTGTGCATGTGGCTTTGCTCAAATTAGTAGAATAAAAGAATGTAATGTAGATCATAATTAAAATATTTAAATTATATTTACATAATATAATAATACATGAATTATCATTAGCAGATAAAAGTGACTATTGTAGTGCTTTTTTATAAACAATATTGTAGGTCATTTTTTAACTGCTATTGATAACTCATATTAATGTCATGGAAATGTTATTTAAATATATTTTAATTATCAACTGCATTACATTCTTTTATACTATTAATGCAGGCAAAGTCATAGATATAGCTAGTTGTTGTGTATTAAAATAATCATTTTTACCTACTGTTGATGACTCATGTATGTTATGTAAATTTTTAAATATATTTTATCAATTAGTTTCCCATAAAATAAATTTGTAAGAAAAGATGCTCATTATTGTACATTGATAGAATTGCTTGGATTCTATGGAATATTTGTTTTTGAACTAAGAAAGTTGGTGAATCCAGATTGTGTTATTGTTTGACCAGTTCCAAAAGATGTCATTTGAAAACATAAGTAACAGAGACCTTACCTGACGAACAGTGAAGGCCTAGAGTTTCATTTTTCCATTCATAGTAACACAATATTGACATTTCATGATTCATGCTGCTGAATGATAGTAGTGTCAAATTAGTGCAATGAATTTATGCATTGTAATTTAAAGCAGAAGCATATAAAGATTCTCATGCAATTTTTTAAATGTTCTTTTTTTTATAGTTGCTTAATGCTGAGCCTGTTGTTGAAGCTCATATTAGTTTACAATTCTGTTTCAGCAGCTCTTGATGTTGTTTGACATTGTGCCTGTTGTTGTAACTGTTTCTTACTGATGCATAGATTTTGCATCTCATGTAGATGCCAACATTGATTTTGAGCCCTTCATGCTCAGCAGTTGATCTTCAGTCTCTGAAGCTCTTAATGCTTGTTAACACTGAGCCTACATATGGCAATAATTATCAGATTGCTTCTTCAGCTCTGGATTTTGCTTGTTGCTGAGCCGGCTTATTGCCCTGGATGAATAATGAGTGAAACTGGTCTTCATTATTCTGCCATTTTTGATACTATATAAGTAAAACAATGTTAATAGGTGACATATTTAAATAGTGTTCAACTAAAAATGTTTTAAATGCTTAAGTGTTTTATGCATGTTATTTTAAAAAATAAAATTTCATTTATCATGTAAGAAATAAATTTCACTGAAATTCTAAAAATAATATATGAAAGCAAAATTAACAATCTTTCTGAAATGTTTATTTAATGTATCACTTGTGTAATGTTTCAATTCTAAAAAATAAATGGGTTTAATTTTTTTAAAGACAATAATTACTTGAACAGTTTAAATTTTAACCTACTTATTTTATTAAAAAATGAATAAAGATGGGTGTGTGCAAGCTGTTAATATTAATATGCTAAATACTCCAGAAATAAAAATTAATTATGCAGAAAAGTAAAACTCATTGAAAATAGCAATAGGCTAATTTGTATGTAAAGTTTACTTTATGCAAATTAGCAAAGCTGAATAAAAAGTCTGCAGAAGAATTAAGTAAGAGGAGAGGAATAAAATTGTAAGTAAAAACTACTGGAAAGATGAACTAGTGAAGTTTTTCTGGATATTAATAAAGAAGAGCTCTAATCAATAATTTAATTGGACTATCTCTGAATTAATGTGTGTGAGCATTAAGTGCATACAAAATAATAGTTACAAAACTACCGGTTAAAGAGACTTTATAGATGTTAATCTCTAAGGAGATATTAAACTTTAAAGAGTTCTGAGTGATCTTATTCTCAACTAGCAAATTATCAAGTTGAATTACTATTATCTTACTAATCGCATTATTATTATTCAGAGTAAATAAACTCTTGAAATTTTATTTAAACTTCTATTGTTTTCTTATTTATTAAAATATAATTGTCCAACTTCCAACTGATTGCATTGACCCTGAATATATTATTTGATGCAGTTCAACAGTTTAATATGTGAAGCTTAGATAAGTATTAGTTGGAGGTATTAAATTTTGTGATGCAGTGAACTGAAAATGCAAAACAACATGAGAACATTGTTTGATATATAAAATTTGGGTCAATGAAAGTAGAAAATTTAAAGAAGCTGCTCACATGACAATGGTAAATAATTCCATACGTCAAACTAATGTGACTACATAATATATCAAAACCTCCAATCAACTTTTCTTTTAGGAAAAAGTAGAGAAATCAGGAGGAACCTCGTAGATAAATATATGAAATTTCTACTGACTGTTGCCTTTGGAAGGATGACTCGGTTCAAGGTTTGATTTCCATGCTAGTATTGTCACTGGTCAGGCTAAGAAGAGAATAATAGCTCTCAAAACATACATATACTAACCTATATGATATAAATGTGGTTTTAATTTCTCCTTATTTGTAATAATGAAAATACTTAATTGTAAATTATTAGAGAAAAAAATATAGTTAGTAATAAATTTGGCTGAACGTTTTCGAGGAACCGTGCCTCATACTCATAGCCTTCGTGAAAATATACTTGATATATGTAAATGAGAATATTCAAATGAGTTACTGTTACGGTTCCTCGAAAACGTTCAGCCAAATTTATTACTAACTATATTTTTTTCTCTAATAATTTACAATTAAGTATTTTCATTAACCTATATGATATAACTAATAATTGAATGTATTTGGAATATTTAAATAAAGTTAAATGATGAAAATAGTCCAATATATAAATACAATTTTGTTAACATTTAAGGAGATGTTAAACTTTATTATCAACTAAAAAATTAGTAAGTTTAATTACTAATATCATTATTCAGAGTAAATAAACTCAAAGTTTTATTCAAACTTTTGTTTCTTATTTATTATAATTATCAAGTTGTCAACTGACTGCATTGATCCTGGACATATTAAAATATACTACACATTTAATTTCTCACTTTAAACTTCAGTGTGAACAGAAATTCCAAGCCAATGTAAAACTTACTTAACATGTCAGAATGTACTAGAAGGGAAATTGTAAAACCACATATTTAATTAATCACTTGAACAATATCATTTATAAAAATAAAATGATTTAAATTTTTTAAAAGTCAATTTTACTTTAAAACTGATCATAAATAACAACATGAAAGGAAGGTTGTTTTAAAATATTTCTTAAATAAATATTTTGTATAATAAAATGTTTTTCTTATTAAAGACAATAATTATTGGAATACTTTAAATTTTAACATTATGAAATGTGCCATGTATTTAATTTCTCATTTTTAAATTTAGCATGAACAAAAGCTCTAAGCCAATACAAACTTAATCACCTGAGAATATACTTAAAGGGAAATTATAAAACCCATAATTAAATTTCATTCATTAAATATATTAAACTGAAATTCTTTTTTTAAAAAAGCTTCAAGTTTCTAAAGCAAAAACTCCCAGCATACAAAAGAAAGAAAATCACACAATTAAGTGGAACATGAATAAAAATTTAAAGCCATGTTATAATTTACTTTATAACATAACATAAATGACAATTTGAAGGTAAGATTGTTTTAAATATTATTTTCATATATTCTATTGAACAATGTTATTTTTACAAATAAATTCTTTTTAATTTAAATTTTTTTAAGACAATAATTCTTTTAAATAAATTTCATCTACTTACTTTTTTAAATAAAAGCTTCAAACATCTTTTAATCAGTGCTGTCCACTTTTTATTTATATCTGACACCATTCACATATTTATATTGCAAATTACTAATGTTTTTAAAACAAGTATATAAAGTAAAAATTTACAGCCTATAAAATTCTATGCAAAAAAAGAATGAAAATCATAAAGATTCATCTAGATTGGTGTAATATTTGCTAAATTATAAAATCACTAATAAACAAAATTTCACATATATATTAATACATATATCCTTCATTATAAATACTCTTCTATAATTACACCAGATATCTAAAACTTTCTTTTCAAAACTAGTTTTCTCATTTTTATATACATAAAGATTTTACATTTTCCAACATATTTATTATAAATTTTAAATGCTTAGATTTTTTATATCTTAACTTTTAACTAATGGATTAGTCCAGATGCCACATTATATAATCGACTAATAAATATTTGAATAGATAGCATATATCCAAGAGTAGAAACAGGACAGTGAAGATGCTCAGTGAATCAGATTGTTTTCGATATGGAAGGGAATCTAATCATAACCAGTCCAGTTGGAGGTGATGGGAGATAACAATTTATTGTTAGATCTGAATGGCAATACTGAGATTGACTCTGCTATATGGTTAAAGCAGTAAATCAAGTTCACATTAGAATTGGAAGTTGCTAGAACTTAAATCAGACGAGATATGCTGTCGCAAAATAGTCAGAAAGTGTCACTGGACCTACCCACAAAACAAACTGTCATACTACAGCTGGAAGTGGTAGATAAAAGTTCCTTACATTTATAGTTGCATGAAAAATAGATACTATACCTTCCAACAGTATCACATGAAGGTAGTACAGTTGTATGTATTGTAAATATATGTTTTAATTAATAAATATATTTTACAAGTCTGTGTTTGTCATAATCATGCATACACACATCAGTATATACTACATTTTTTTATCTATTAAATGCTATTTTAATCTAGTTTTCAGTGTATTTTTTTGTTGTTCCTATATAAGAAACATTTTATTATTTCTCTTACAATGTAATCAGGTTATAATATAAATATCAGTCATAATTTCCAATCCCTCCTCTTTTTTTTTTTGAACATTTATTAATTTATCTAAATTATTATTCTTTTTATATACTGTAAATCATCAAAGTTTTTAAAACAAAGCAAAAATTTACAGCCTGTAAAATTCTATCCGAAAAAAGAAGGAAAATTATTCAAGATTCATCTAGATTGGTGCAATATTTGTGGAGTTATATAAGTCACAAATTTTTACATTTATATATTAATATAGATATTATTTTTACAGTTTTTCCACTATATTTATGATTTCATTTTGATGAATATTAAATAAAAATTTGAAAATAAAGAAGTTTTAATCTTTTAATTCACAAAGCAATCATTGGTATTTATGTTTCATGAGTTAAGGCTTCAATGTTATGATTACCATATTTAAAAAATATATTGCAATCTGTTATAGCTGCTTTCAAAATAAAAATGAACAATTTGCTAATAAAGTTATAATTGTTATTGGTTATGTGTTTAATTTAAGACAGTTATCAGACCAAAATGTAATAGTGATTTTTAAATATATTGCCATTATTACTTTACATTAAACAATAATAAAAAAATGAGAATGAATCATCTAAGAAATTTTCTTATATAATATATAACAATACACACTGTACAGGCTTACACACACCTGCACATATAATGTAATATGTAAAGGATTCAAACTCAGACTTTCACATGACCTTCAACTCTCAATGCCATTTCATATTGCTGACCCATCTGATCACACACAGGTTGAAAAGATAAATAATCCAGCACTGATCAGTTGGTCCAGATTACCATCTCCACACATAATACAATAAGTGAAAAGCTTTATATTAAGACAGCCAATCTTCATGCTTTAATGGACAGGCTTCAAACTACTACTCCAACCCACAACTCTTCAGTCATCCATTTCATTGAAAATCTGATGGTGGAATGTTCAAAGCCCTTGTTAGTGCCAAGGTTGTCATTCTACCCATGTTGATGTTAGTCATTCTGACCATTTATCTCTTCAACATGTGTGCGATCAGATGGGTCAGCAATAAGAGATGGCATAGAGAGTTGAGGCTTGTGTGAAAGTCTCAGTTCAAATCCCTTATATATTACATTATATGTGCTGGTGTGTGTAAGCCTGCAGTGTACTGCTACATATTGAAACATAGCATGCCTCACACATGTATGTATAAATGGACTACTTTCCTGTACATGAGGGGTCAGAATGACTAGTGTCAACATGGGTACAATAACAACTTTGGCACTAACATGGGTTTTGAATGTTCCATTATCAGATCTTCAATGAAATGGATGGCTGAAGTTGTGGGTATCTTAATATAAAGCTGAGCACTGTTGTATATATGTGTGGAGATGGTAATCTGGACCAACTGATCAGTGCTGGTTTAGCACAAAATATGAATATTGGTGATTATTATCTTTTCAACATGTGTGTGTCAGCAATATGAGATGGCATGGAGAGTTGAGGGTCATATGATTGAGTTCGAATCCTTTATATATTTTATACAATATAGAAATTGCAATGCAAAATTTGATCATATTCAACTAGTTTGTATTTTTATATTGGACTATTTCCATAATTTAATATAAGTATTGAATGGCTTTAGAAAAATGTAACTTTTATTTAAATATTCCAAATACATTCACTGTTTTTTTTAAAGACATTCACTACTCCAATATAAAATATACAACTAGAACACCATCATCACAAATCTTCAGGAATAATCAACTATTTATTCATTTAGGGCAAATTTTCCATTGTATTATTTCCTATATCATTGGGAAAAATTAATTAACTTAATTCTGATATCAATAGAAAAGTGAAAACAAAAAAATAAACATATGGAGAAGGATATTATTTCAGAAAGGCTATTTTGTAAGGAAAAAAAAGATTTACTTTTTGATTGCAATAAAATATTTAAATATCTTTAAAATGACATCTAAAATCTATACATGCTAATGAATGTTTTTGTAGTGTAATTTTCACTACACCACTTTCATACAACATAGAGACAAGTTTCCATCCACTTTTAATACCTCATGGAGGAGTGTAATCATAAAATATGAAAAAACATGAAAATAATGGAAGATACCATGATGCACAATTCATGCTGAACCAACACTCATCAAATGGCTCAGATCCCAATATCTTACACTTTATCATTGTCCAGTATATATATATCAATTTACTACTGTTTAATTGATGTATTAAACTTGCTGCCCTCACAACTTTGATACAAACAATTTAATGAAAATATATTAATAATTTTTATTAGTCATTCATTAAACTAGAGATTATTTTTCATTAAGTTATTTGTGTCAAAGTTGTGAGGGTAGTAAGTTTGATACTTATCACTTAAACTATAGCAAATTATTATCTATATATATATAATGAACAATGATAAAGACCATGTGTAAGGGATTATGGTCTGGACCAACTTATGAGTGCTGGTTTAGCATGAAATGTGCATCATGGGAATCATATATCTTTGGTCATATACTTACATGACTCCACAAAGTGTGTAAAAGAGGATGAAACCAATCCTTAACCTTGTGTGTGTTATAGTGAAAATCACACTACAGAAATATGATTCATTATTGGATAATCTTGTCTAATGAATGATTAATAAAAATTATTAATATACTTTCATTAAGTGGTTTGTGTCAAAATTGTGAGGGCAGAAAATTTGGCACTTATAAATTAACTTGTAGTAATTTGCTTTATATATATATTCTGAACAATGATAAAGCTATGCGTAAGATAATGTGGTCTGAACCAACTGATGAGTGCAGTATTAGCTCAAAATGGGCATATTAAATATCATATATCATTTTCACATGTTCTTGGTCATATGTTTATGATTACATCTCTCCACTAGGTATTAAAAGTGAATAGAAACCAGTCCCTACCTTGTGAGAATGGTGAAGTGAAAAAATTGGAACTTTAATCTAATGAACGACAAATAAAAATTATTACTACACATGCTAACGTTTCATTCTTAATTTCAACAGCATGTGAAAATAACTTTTTGAACTAGAATATTCAGTGCTAATGTATATTTTATTAATTTTGATTTCATTTATAAACAAACAATCATTGTATTTCTGAAATAGAAGTGATGAAATGTTTGCAATATTTGTAAATCTCATTTAAAAAGTTAATATTTTAAAAGCTCATATTATAACTTATTGCAATGTTAAAAATTTCCCATGCACTTTTAAAAATTGCAAATTTATCTTTTATACCGAAAGCCTTTCTAGAGGCATATGTGAGTGCATACATGTGACCCCAATGAACATTTGAAATTTACAATAACCGATACAATATATAAAATTAAAAGTGTGTGAAGTGCTTTAATGAGAAGCTATAGAGAGTGCAAAACAAATATTAAACGCTAAGCGCTTTCGAGGCGTTTGCCTCATATTCATATTTTTTGCACTCTCTATAGCTTCTCTTTCAAGCGCTTCACACACTTTTAATTTTATATATTATAATATCGAGAGAGAAGTTTAAAATTCCTAATAGTTTATAACCGGTACAATAATTCTCCTAGATATAACAAAATTTTGAAAATAATACTTTCATCAAACTCTTTATTTTTGGATCATGAAGTCGATATTTTTTTGCATTATGAGGAATTAATGGGAAAGATAAATTCTAGAAATGATAAATTTAAAAAGAATTTGCTCACTAGAAAAAGTTATAGAAGAATATGTAAAGAAATAAAAGCACTGAAATTTTCTATTTAAAGACATTCAATGTTTAGATGGCGTGAGAATAAAATAGCAAAAAAGGATAGAATTTAACAGTATTAAGCTTTTAGACATTGTAAAATAGTAGAAAAATAAAGATAATTACAATAGTTAATGGAGAAAATGATGTAATGCTAAGGGGATTGAAGAGTTGTTCATGTAATTAAAGAAAATGAATTAGCAAATGAAATAGTGGTACCACACTTAGTAGAAAAGGCAATACTAGATGAAATAATTTACAATAAATTTTATTATATATTAAATTAAGAAGAGGGGTAGTATACATATATGCAAGAACAAAGGTATAATATTGGAGTTAGAAATAGAAATTAATAAGTTAATGCTTACGGAAGATAGAGGAATATGTGGATGAAGAAAGAGCTGCAAGAATAATTTTTTTTATTTATGTCTGGATATAGTTAAAAAACGTCAAAAATTTAAATTTAAAAATTGATTTTATACTTTTGCAGAGGTTTAAGACATGAATAAATGGAAACCAATTGAAGGTTTTCAGTAGATACACACATTTAAAAGACGAAAAGCTATAATTACCAAAATATGACTGAAAGAAGTTAAATAGATATAATCATGATAAAGCAGGAGGGAGAGCATTATTAAGGATATTTAAGAAATTTATATAAATCACATTGAAATTGGGTAGAAAGAATGGGATGGATATAAAGAAGTGAGTATTAGGGAACATTTAACATAGGAATTTTAATAAATTTGTAAGAAATAATTTATAAAATATTTCTAGTAGGCGATATAAATGTTATTAATATGAATGATGTATATTAATGTTCTTATTAACGTAAATGATGGAGTAAAGAATATAAAAGGATGTATAAAAGAGGGAGAATAAAAACTGGAGATGTGAGAAATGTATATAATGAAGAATTTATATGGTGGAGAGAGAATTTAAAGTATAATGATTATTATATGTTGAGAAACTGGCAAAAGTAATAAAAAATTTGATTTTTTTAAAAAAGGTTATATAGTAGTATAAGTACCTAAACAATTCATTATAAAAGAATTTGTAAGGATTGTTGGGAAATAAAGGATGAGTCCTAGTTGAACAGATTTAATCGAATTTTGAAAAGAATTATAAAGAAGACAGTGAATTTAAATTTTATGAATAGTGAATTGGTAAAATGAAGGGTATTGTAAATGAATGTTTGCTTAGAATTAATTAAAAAAGATAGAGTAAATACTTTTTAGAAAGGATTCACAACAAAAAAGTTTTAAAAAATAATGTGTGAGAAGGCAAGGTTAGACTGTAATATATATATTTTAAAAAATGGTAGTATAGGATGAAGAAAAAAAATGGTGCAAACTTAATATGAAGTTAAGTGAGATTAACAGTACAAGGAGAAAGGGTTGTAAAAATTTTTGGTGATATATGAAGAAAATTAAAAACAAAAAAGCTGCTGTTTAACTAAATATAGAGAAGAAAATGTGAAGATAGGGAAAAAATTAAAAAAAAAAACCACTCAAGTGAATTTGTAATAAAAATCTTGGATGGGAGAATTGTTGGAGAGCCTAGTTTACAAGAAGATGAATAGAATGATGAATCCAGGATTGAATAATGTAATTGATAAATTTAAGGAAAGTAAAGTATGATTAGATAGTAAGAGTACTGAAACATTTAGGTATGAGGAGGTGTGCATGGATTTGTTTAAAACTAATACAATTGTATGATTCCAGTAAACTAGAAAAAATGTGAGCATTAGATTATTATATAATGGAAAGGAGAAATATTAGATTGTTATATAGCTAAAGACCAGTATAAATATTTGCCTATATACATTAATGGATAAGATTAATATTGGATGAAAGAGTATAAAACCTTGGAGGATATTCAGAAGGTATTTTGTTCAAGAAGATAGGTAGAAAATAATTTATTCACTGTAGTCTGTCGAATAAAATGTTATATGGAAATTAATTATTTGGATTTCTTAGATGTGGATAAAGCTTATAATACTGTGAATAAAAATAAATTGTGAGAAATATTGAAAATATGCTAATGTGCTTAGGTTATTAAAAATTTTTACAAGGATAGTTTTTTAAATTTTAAATTGTTAGCTATAGAATAAGTGGAAGTAGAATGTGAAATCAATCTAGTTGGAACAAGAATGTCCATTATTATTTACTGGTCTTAAGAAAATTGAAAGTCATGATAGAAAGATTGAAAATAACTATGGGTATTCCTATAGTGAAATCAAAGAGTTATAATCTAGGAACACTTTTTTTTTTATTTTTATAAATAGTGTGGAAGATATGAAACCATTTTGAGAAAAATGTGCAGTGATAAATAAAAATTAAAATTGAGAAAAACCTAAGATATTGATAATAAATAAGAAAGGTTGGAAATTTTGTCTTTGAAGTGGAAGAGCACAGACAGTTGAATACTTTAAGTGAAAAAAGTAATTATATATACTGGAATTAAAATAAAATTTAATATGTATTTTTCATATAACAGGTATGATGAACTGTATAATAGAATAATTTTGAAATGAATGTTGTTAACTGCTGTATTATATGAGACAATTTTGTAGTAGACACGACTAAATTTTTTTTAGATAGAATTCAAAAAGATTCAAGAAGATTTGCATTCGGATGATGAATTGTGTACAAGAAATGAAACTATTAAACCACTAAACATCACAGGGTCACCACTTCTTATGCTTGCTCATAACTGTTATTAAAGCATGAAAAACTCTCCATACAGTAGTGGCATTCAGTGCAAACCAGAGTAATCAATGGATGCCAGAAGGCTTATGCATAAAATCCCTATCTAGTGCCTACTTATCCAATATTCTCAGACTAGTTTCTAGCTTGTGGCTTTCATCAGTGAGGATCCTTGGATCTGAGATTTACTCTGGCTTGCACTAAGTGGGTCTAAGTGCAGCGCTCTCAGATCCAAGGCTCCTCACTGATGAAGGCCACAAGATAGAAACTAGTCTGGAACTGTTGGATGAGTAGGCACTAAATAGGGATTTTATGCACATCGTATGGCATCCTTTGATTACTCTGGCTTGTACTGAGTAGCACTACTGTATGGAGAATTTTGCCTATTTTAAATGAAACTATCTGAGAAGAAATGGGTGGGTATTTTTGTTAAGAGAAATTAAAAGAAAATTAATTTTTTTTTAGAAGGCTGCAGTATAATATTATATGACCTCAGCTTACATATTATTTTAGCAGCAGTTTTACTATCTCTATGCCACTTACTTATTAAATATTATCATCTGGTATCTATTATTACTTTCAATAAGTGGCATAGAGATACTAAAAAAATATATTGCTAAGGTTACAGTATGTAAATAAAAATAGATTAGTAAAAAAATATTTTACTGGATTATATAGAGAACAAAGAGTGAGGGGTGGAGAGAAATAAAAAATGAAGTTGCATAAAATGAATAAAAGTTATATAAAAATTAAAAAATATATGAAATAAGCAAGAATATACTTTAACACTAGAGGAAGTTTATTTGTTGCAGAGTCGATGACTTTAAATACTAACTAAAGGAGACTAAATTGGGTGTGAATTTGGACTATAGTGTGATTTAGAGAAGGGAGAAAAACTATTACATATATCTTTTCAAAGTGTAACATATTGAAAGAGGTTCAAGAAAAAATTATATAAAGAATGGAAGAAACATAAAAATAAAGGGAGTGAACAGGCAGACATTTTTTGAAACAAGCAAAACTCTGTATACATACTGCCACTCAGTGCAAGCCAGAGTAATCAATGAATGCCAGAAAGCTTGTGCATAAAATCCCCATCTAGAGCATACTCATCCAATATCCCCAGACTAGTATTCTGGCTTGTAACCTTTGTCAGTAAGGAGCCTTGGATCTGAGAGCACTGCACCTAGACCTTAGGATCTAATGCAATCCTCCAGAAGCCATCTTTTATATTAACTACAAAACTATGAGACTTAAATTGAAAACACCATAATATTTTCAATCTAAGATCATTAGCTTATATAGTCATATAGGCCACAAACCAGAAACTAGCCTAGGAATATTGGATGAGTAGGCACTAGATGGAGATTTTATGCACAAGTCTTCGGGCATCCATTGATTACTTTGGCTTGCACTGAATCACAATATGTAGAGTTTTCTGTTTTAATAAGTTATAAGCAAGCATAAGAAATGCTGATCATATGATGTTTAATGGTTTAATACCAATCCTGCCTAACAGGATAGTGGTGGCTATGGTTATTAAAGAACCAAAGTCACCACAATGTATGGGTACAGAGCTGAGTTCAGACCTATATGACTATACAAGCTTGGATTGAAAATATTATGGTGTTTTCAATTTAAGTCTCACAGTTTTGTAGTTAATTAGAGATAAGAGGTGGCTGCTGGAGGGTTGCATTAGGTTTAAAGATCTAGGTGCAGTGCTCTCAGATCCAAGGCTTCTCACTGATGAAGGTCACAAGCCAAAATTAGTCTGGGGATATTGGATGAGAAGGCACTAGATGGGGATTTTATGCACAAACCTTCTGGCATCCACTGATTACTCTGGCTTGCAATGAGTGGCAATATGTATAGAGAGTTTTGCTGTAATAAGTTATAAGCAAGCATGAGAAAATGGAGATCATGTGATGTTTATAGACCTTTTTTGTTTAGATCTTTATGTCAAAAATGGAAAATATGAGGACAAAATATTGGAATCAATGAACAATTTTTTTTATTAAAATATAGAAAAAAAATTAATCAGTATGGAAATAATAATTTGATTATTACAGACTGAAAGATGATTTTTTGTTATATATTTTCAGTGATATGTCTATCAAGGCCTCTGAACATATGGCCTATTTGATAAAAAATTGTTTAAAGATAAATTTTACTATATATCAAATAAAGAGCTCCTGTAATCTTTTTTTAAATAAAATAGTTTGAATTTTCTAATTTAATTGATCATTTATCTTTTCCATTTTATCACCCACAAAAAAGTATTTTCAAAAGAGGAAGAGAGGGATATAACTATAACAGAAAAGTTAAAAATGATTTTACCTTTTTGATTTCTTTGGGGTTTTAAAAAGAAAATAAAGTACTTCCTCTTTTTTTAAGAAATGTAGAATTAATTTTATTATAAAATTGCAAATTAAAGTTTATTTTTTATTAATTATTTTTGTTGATGCTTTAGTATTTTTTTCATGAAATTGTACAATAGATGTTTATATAAAAATCCTATCCACATGTTGAAAACATCAGTATTATATGTTAAAAATATGTATAAATGGTTTATTACTATTAATTTCAATATCTATGTCAAGGCTTGGAACCAAATGCCAAAAATACTATAATATTTTACATGGAAAAGTATTAATGTTTCAAGAAAATTTAATAAAAAACTATAAATACACATATATAATAATGCTGAATACTCAATTTTAATTATTTTCAAAAAATCTTATATTTAAAAATAAGTTTAAACTGCATCATTGTACTAGTACATTGAAAGATTATTTATGAAATCATGAAAAGAATATTATTTGATCAATTTTCAAGTAAAAGATAAAAAAATCCTAAACAAATTAGCATTAAGAACTGTATATAATTGCACTGATCAAATTTTCACAGTGGAAAGCTAAAATATAAAATATTTTAAAAAATGTATTTCACTGCTATATAGTATATACACTATTATAATATTTCATTAAAATCAGTCAATACTTAGACGATCCCAATATCAATAACAATCTCAACCTAAGATTTGGGGGTTTATCCAAGTTCTATGTAAGGCAATAATTTGCATTAAATCATAAATTATCAGATGACAATTTTGTTGGATAGAATTTCTAAAAAGCACTGCATACTGGCATTACTTAATAATAAATTTACTAGGCATGATTAATCATATTACATATACAGCTAATAAAATACAAAATTTAAACATGTCCTAGTTGTGTTTGTTAGTATAATTAAAATGGGCTACAAAATACATATGTAAGCTGTTTTTAGGGAGGAAATAAATAATTCAACTTGAGCCAAACTGAGGCAGTATTTCAAAATATTCAATATTTTAAGTCTTCTATGATTTAGTGCAGTTATGGGCAGACTCTGGAATTTAAAATCCACGAATCAAGGACTAGTTGTCATGTTTGGTGCACAAATTTCTTATAATTTCTGAGTAACTATTCAAGTATGATTATTATTAGTAGTAATAGTCATATTATCAATAGTTATCATATGATACTTGTCCAGATAATTAACAGTTAAGATTTGTCCCTGTTAAAAAATTTTTTTGAGAAAAAATGCTAGGTTTACAATCACATCTATACCAGATTGAAAAGGAAGCCTTCAAGGCTCAGATAAGTTCTCTTATTTACCAAAATGCTAAAAAAATTCTAACTTAAATGTTAAAACTAAGTCAACTATCAGCTTCAAAACAAACTGTTTTTACTAGTTCTGAAAACTAATCATCTAGAGACTGCCTCAGGTCAATCTGCTAATTTAAATAAATGATTTGCAACAGAAAATAAAAACTACATCTGAATTTTTTACTAATATTAATCTCTAAATATATATTATGAAAATATCAAGTTTAGGCATGCACTTTAAATAAATATGAAAAATATTTAAAACTATAAGAAATTCAAGGAGTATGCTTTGACTTTTATAAGTTATTACTGTTTCCTAATTTGCAAAATGAAGATAATTCCTATGTAGAAGTTAACATTATTTATCTATTGCAACACATTTTCCTCTCTTAAATACTAAATAACTAAAAAATTTTAAAGCTGAATACCCCCCCCCCCATTTGTAAGACCGTAATAATTAAAAATACTAGAATATGGATACTAACATTATCTTTAAAATTGGCATCATTTTTCTATCTTACAAATATTAAATTTTTTAAAGCTGAGTAAAGCAACTTAACTATTTGTAAGTTTCCAATAAATAAATACTGAAATATACATGTGAATGTTATTTACATAAGGTGGCTATTATCTAACAGAACCCTGCTTTTAACAGAATTCAAACTACATTTTCCATGCAGGATATTAAAGAAATAATGCAAATTTTTTAAACATTGAAGTGAAAAATACTACCACCCCAGGTAAACTTATTAATAAGGAATCTGTCATAGACAACACTATATATCATGAATTTTTTTATGAATTCCACATAGGTAACATTATTTATCTATTGCAAACATTTTTTTCTTTTTATAAATATTAAATAATTAATTTTTTTGAAGCTAAGTAAGGAAACTTTGGCATCTGAAAGCCTATAACAATAAAAAATATTGGAATATAGATGCTATCGTTATTTACCAATTACTGACTTTTATCTAATAGAATCCTATTTTTTATATGAACAAATTTGCACAGGATGTTCCAAGGTTATTATTATTATTTTTTTAAAAAAATTGAAGTGAAAAATATCATTCCCACAGGGTAAATTTAATAATGAGGAAACTGTCATAGACAATAGTATGCTGTAAAAGTTTTTTGTAAACTCCATATTTGTAAATTTTTATCATTTAAAATTAACTTTAAACATTTTCTCTCTCTCATAAATGTTAAATAATTAATTTTTTTAAAACTGGATAAAGAAACTTAGACATGAAAAATATTGCAAAGGATCCCTAGTAAGCCAATATTTTAAAGCAATGATGAAACAAAGTTTCATAATAATTTTGCATGCAAATATTACTATTTTTTTTTGATCACTGAATCTGAGCAAAGAAATATTACAAATCAAAGTAATAGCCTGTCAGAGACAAATATTAGACATTTTTTCAAACAATCTCTAATGTTTAAAATCATTTCAAAAGTTTAATTCAGAGAAACTGCAGTTAACAATGTTGCTATTATAAAATCTACTACAAATTAATATCAATATTTAATGGTTAAAATATTATAGGGATTAATCTACAAAATATTTAATCATCCTAATAATCAATATTTATTTATTAAAACTTTATAACACACCTCAAAAACAAATCTAATAAAAAAACAATTTTTCAACAATATATATATATACATATATTATTTAGAGATTACCACTTAGCAGATTAATGTTATATATTTAGACCTAGGCCTACAAAATATACTAAACTATAGCATAAAAACGATTTACTCGCTGACGAAGAAGCTTCCAAATAAACAAAACAAAACTATTAAATGGGCCAAGCGCTTTCGAGGTTTGCCCTCATATTCATGGCCGACGAAAGTAATAAATCTTTACGTAGTGTTATTAAATAACAAATATGCAAATGTAAATGCAAATCAGTTTGACCATTTTTTTGAAATGGAAAAACACGTATCGTGTCTATTGATAGAATTGTTGTCGCAAATAATAAAATACGCCTCTTTGATCTTTCTTTTACAGTCTAGAAAAATGATCAACTTTAAGTATTTGCTCATAAAAAGAGAATCAGTACCAGTTCTCATAAATACTGTGAACCATATATATACCAGCACTTCATTCAGCAGACACTTCAACTTTGAAAGGCATAACTCTTACAATGTTTTTACTGCAAGTTCAGAAATCATCTCCAAGGATTGTAATGAGTTATTTGAAAATAATATGATTTTGAAAAGACCAAAATATATAGAGGAGTAAAATCGTAGCCTCACCAGTTAATGACAAGGATAACTAAAGAAATAATAATAATCCAGAACAGTTAGATGCTAAACTGTCTCATATAATAAATAAAAAACTACCTCAATCATTCTTCAAATAAAAAAATACAACATATTTAAATCAAATCAAATACCCTCAATTATAATACAATAGAATACTACAATAAAAACCTTCAAATGAATCAGATAAGGATAATATTACAAATGATGACAAAAATAATAACTGCATATCACCATCAGAAGATGAAGTATGTTGAAAACAAAAAAGGAAAAAAAATATCTATTAATGCCCTAAACAATAATTTCCAAGTAATTGTAAGCTTACAAACTTAAAAAAAAAAAAAACTATCTCTGGAATGTTTATTCTCCATTAAAAATATATATAAATTCCATAACACATTAACAAAAAATACTCCAATATAAAATACAAAACTGCATTGAATCGGACTGAAATATAATATCCAGCTTACATTTAAAAAGATCATTTTTTGTAGCTAAAATGGACAACCATAAAACAGCAACCAAAGTATAAAAACACCACACTGTTATAAAAATTTATCACAAGTAGAAGTCTCAAATCATTGTAAGGCTACTCTAGATAATAATTCAGCTATACTAGGCTTAAGATTACATCATCAGAAATATGAGAGCACATCACTCCTAGATAAAATAGATCACTGAAAACATACCAAATGTGAACATCTATCAGCTCCATGAATATTAGATTTAACCCTATGAGATTTTCAAGTTAAAATCAAGATTCTAGAATTTCAAATGGATCTGGTCAGTTTAAAATGCTGATATCCTTATTGATTCTCAATATATATTAACTTAATTATGCATTACAATAAATTTCATTCTATTCTTTGCTACCTAATACTCACTCAGTCCTCACTAAATGAGACCTATTTTTTTATTGCTTTGATTTTGCTATTCTCATATATATAACATGCTTACTAATAGCACAGAAAGTAATGTAAAAAGCATCAACTTTCACCAATGTTTCTTTGCCATAAAGATTTGGATCAATCAATTCTCTATACCTTCAATTCCCAAATTAATCTGCAAAGATATCTGTGAAGGTATGTTTTTTAAAATATATCTAACAGAATGAGCATGCTAATAATACATAAAATAAGTCTCCTAATATTTAAAATTCTTTTATCTTTATTCAAATATGAGTATCATCACATTTTGTCATGATGTTCATAATTTCATATCTTTCCAGTAAATCTCAATTAATATATCAACTAATAAGCCAAATTAACCTAACAATATTTATAAATTCCACCCAACTTTCTCGAAATGGTTGTAGAGATGGTAACCAATATTTCTTTTAGAATTCTTTCATATTGATCTTAACAAAATGGGAATATCTGGCTTAATCATTATTCTAATTATTAATTCAGAACTAAATTCAGGATCACAAACACAAATTATTGAATAACTTTTTATATCAATGTATAAATAATAACCAAAATGGCAAACATAAAATGTGAAACATGTGGCAGTTGGAAATAAATTATACATCTCCATACATCCATGTCTTTTCTACCCAAATTTTTCTATGTTATAAAGTTTATATAAAGTCAAAATAAATATAGTGGACATAAGAACAAAAGAAAGACTCTCCTGAAGAAATATTAGCAGAGAAGAGAATAAACTCAATATAGATTTCAGTATACAATGAGATATAGATACTATAAAAGATTATAGTTATGGAACCTCAAATCCATAGCCATAAGTTGTAGGTCTATAGGAACATATAATATATATGTGCTTGAGTGTATCAGTGTTATTAGATAGAGTGGAGAGTGGTGGGTCATGTGAAAGTCGGTGCTCATATACCCTATATATAAATAAATTTGTTATTTCTTTTGTTTTAAACTGAAATCTATACTAAGCTTCAACTCTTTCCTTTAATAATCCATCATAAGAGTCCTTTTATTTGGCTTATTTTATCTATTTTGTTTTACTATCATCTATTTGTTTTTTCTTTAATAATTTCTAGTTTAACAGAAATTTAGAATGATGTTAGAGACAGACACAGTAACACCAAAACATTTCAAATTGCATGAGAAAACAATTATAAATGAATCTCATATACTATACTGAACATTTTCTTAACAAAATACCATTTACAGAAATACTATATGACAATATTGACTTAGTGACAATAATATTTACATATATTGTAACGATCCGGAGGAGGTAGACTTACGTAAACTGCACTACAGGGCTCCATCTAGGCATTTGAACCTAGAAAAATTTATAGAGCAGGCAGATACGTAAGTAAAAAAAAAAAAAATTTTTTTTTTTTTTATATTTTGCATCCGGTCGTTAGCCCATGTCACTAGCTCAGTGGAATAGCAGAGATTTAATAATATAATATAAGAGTATATATAAAAAAAAAATAAAATAAGCCACTGCCAGTAATTAACACACAAACATTTATTTATGCACATTATATAATATTGAAAATTGTTTTAGTATCAGTTTACATTTTAACATCTAACATTATTTTTAACTTTACTTTGAATTTTAATTTACATTTAAATTTCTATTATATTATAAGTTTACATTTTAATTAAGTTCGCACAGATGGGATTATAAAAGCTTGTTTTATAATGTTGAGTATAGATCGGTTACATAGATTTCACGGTCAAAAACATTTCAAAATAAACGATCAAAATACAAAATTATTGATACCGCCAATTGCATAGGGAATACAAGAAACCCCAGGGTGTTCATCATAAGACACCGCAGTGACACAATAACTTAAAAGACATCCGAATAAATACATTTTAGATACTCACCGTAAGGTATCATTATTTATCGAATGTCTATATATTTTGATCAAATATGAAAACCAAAAACATAACCAACCAGTAACGAACCCATGCAAGCATCTATACCCAACTTAAATTTAATGCAATTTTATTTATGGGTGTCGAGTATGAATGGACTACATAGATTTGCATTTGAAGATAAAACATTCTATCCCCATTTAACCTTAGGCTAAAAATTCGCAGTCAACCTGGCGTCAATCCATCTGATATATCGATGTATTCAATGTAATACTGCAACACCAAATACGTTAAGATAAGACATTGACTCTGTCAGATAGGAATATTACATCTATCTAACGAGAAGAACAAAAAAAAAACTCCATAGAAATGGACTGCAGTCATTTTGCCGACTTACAATCGCATTCCCTAGGCAAGAGGAAGTGTGCAGCGTGTACAAGCAATTCTGCCTGTAGCGAATCTCGAATTACATCTACTAACTACATCAATATATCCAATTCATCGACCCAATTCAACCACGAAACAAATAACCTAAGATTACCCTCCCGTAATATAACTTTACAAATCTATATAGCCATTCATGCCCGACTAAAGTTTAACATGTATGTAATTTAGTCTAACGAAAAACAAAAATCATAATAGAAACTTAAAAGAACAAACAAAAAAAAAATGGAAATGATTTTAAATAAAAAAAAAAAAAATACATCAAATGACATTATTAATATTAATTTACGTTGGTCAGATAGGATTCTATTTGTATTATTTAAATACGGAAAGTTTTTAATTTAATGTTCATTAATTATAAAGTTCTTACGGTTTTAACATGTCCGTAGTTTTATCCGAACGTGAATTCCCATGCCGTCCTAAAGAGATTGGTTGAGTTAGCCGTTGTTTTTTATTTATCTGGAGGTCTTTTAGTTTAGTTGGTCCTCAATGTATAAAACGATAGTTCATTTCTCTTTCTTTCTTAGCAAAACTGAAGGGATTGAAGAGTGCATCTTTTCAATCCCTTCTCCTTCGACTCCGCACTAACACATATCTGTATTCTCATAATAATCCTTAATAATTTTCAAACTTGTCCTTTTATATTAATTTGAAGGATTGAATTTACATTGCGTCATCGATGAGATGATCTTTTCGCTGAGGTCCGATTCCATTGTTTTTCTCTCTTATCTGACCGATGTTTTTACATTTAAATGCCAAAGGCTAGTTTACATTTCTAATTAAAACAATCATTTCCATTTCTGATTAATTAATGTGTTTTCAAACTTAAAGATATATTTTTATCTTTAAATCTCTACTGAAAATTTAGTTTTAAAACACTTTTTCTTTAATAAAGTTTTAGTTTAATAATTTTTTTTATCTGTGCAATTTATATATACGAGTTTAAGATGATATTTAATTTCAATTTTTAATTCTTAAAGAAAATTTTTAAATGCTTACTTTTTATTTTAATTTCATGTTTAATAATAAAAACACAATGTAACGTCGTCTGTGCTCGTTACATATCAGTAAAGTTGCTTAAAAAAAAAGATAAAAAAAAAAAATTTTACTTAGGGTTAGTAATTACGGTACACGATTAACGAAGACATTTACAAAAACAACCGGTTAGTAATTTTACAAAAAGACTATATACAAAAAAAAAAAATGTTTACTATCGCTTTCCTAAGGACCATTTACGTTTACACCTCCTCCCCACAAGAGTTCTATTTTTTTTATACATTTTATTTTTAACAAAACGGCACGACAAGCGAATTATTTATATTTATTTAAGACGGTTGCATTGAGGTAAATATGTTTTAAGATAATGGGTTTATGCGTGTATATTTGCAGCACAATTATAAATACCACCAACTTATTTATGACTGATTAACCCTTTGACCCCCAGAACGACTTTTGTACGACTTCTGAGAAATTTCAACTTTGAGCTGAGTTTGCGTAAAAACCGTAAAGGTCACGCATACGGGACTTACGTCTTTCTTTGCGCCATTTTGTTTGCAACGTGGAAATGTAAAAATTTTTTCTGTGCGATAATTTTTCGATTTTTTATAGCATTTTTAGTGGAGAGGACTCAAAATTTTTATTTTTTTTTTAAATTTTTTATCTTTTTAGATACGTAAAAAAGAAAAAATGAGTTCTACGGAAAGTTCAAGTTATGATTCCGACTCGGATTTTCTCATTGCCGATGTTTATGATTCTGGGCCTTCGTGTAGCAGCTCATCCGATGAATGTCTGTTAGATAGTTCAGATAGTGAATATCTTTCGGATAATTCAGACGATGAAGTAGCTGCACCGAGAAGAAAAAAAGGAAGTCATCAGTAAGGAATGTCAGAATGGATACTGGGCCGATGCCTGGGCCTTCGTCTCGGCCAGACTCTGATGCTATTCTGGATAATGTTGGAGGGTCATGCGTGCCAGTAGGAATATTCACTAAGTCTCCTGGGCTAAATTTTCCCATCACCCGTGAGTATGAAATTAGTGATTTTTTTTATATATATTTTGATAGGAAGTTATATGAATATATATGTGCTGAGACAAATAAATATGCTGTAGAATGGAAAAAAGTTCGGGATTGGGGTAATCTGTCGCCCCGTGAACTGGATGCATTTTTTGGCATGATTATTTTAACAAATAGTGTGTCATGCTTGACCAAGTTTGAATTCATTTGGTCTATGGATGAATATTTGCACCAGCTCGGACTTGCTAAAGTAATGACCCGTAAACGATTTATGTCAATTTTAGGTAATTTGCATTTTAGTGATAGTAAAACCATGCCACCAATTAATAGTGATAAGTTTGATAGAATTTATAAAATCAGGCCTATTATAGATCACTGTAATGTCAATTTCAAGGCTGCATATCAGATGCACCAAGAAATATCAGTTGATGAGGCAATTACCAAATTCAAGGGTCGTAATGTCATGAAACAGTATGATTCCTCAAAACCGGTAAAGAGAGGTTTCAGATGGTGGGCTTGTGCAGACAGCCATAATGGATATGTATACCATATGGAGTTGTACACAGGAAAAAGTGCAACTTCGAATGCTAGCCTGAAACTGGGGACCCGAGCAGTACTTTCTGTTATTTTGCCAGATCTTGCAAAACAGAACCACATAATTTTTTGTGACAGATATTTTACTAGCCCAGAATTAGCTAAAGAGCTATCTGCAAGTAAAATCTTTATATGTGGCACACAGAAAGTTGATAGGAGGGGTACTCCAGATAGCATTCGCAAAAAGTACAAAAATCATAAACAGATGAATAGAGGAGACTGTTATTCTGTTATGGACAGTGATCTTGAATTTCTAGTTTGGTTGGATAGGAAGCCAATTGTTATGCTAAATAATGCCTATCAACCATCTGGAGATTTTACTGTAATTAGAAGACATAAAGATGGTTCAAAACATACATATCCATGTCCAATTGCAGTAAAAAAATACAACAGGTTCATGGGTGGGGTTGATTTAGCCAACCAGAAGCGCTCTGCATATGGTTGGGATAGGAAGTCTAGACGTTGGCCTATGCGTTTATTCTGGCATTGCTTTGATACAGCTATCACTAATTCATATATTTTATACACTTTATATATGGCACAAAAACAGCTGAAGCCTATATCCCATCTGGATTATAGGATAGCTTTATCAAAGAGCCTTATTGGTGACTTCTCCTCCAGGAAGCTGAAGCCAACTGTCAGTGAAAGTGTCACACCTACTGTCCAGCATATCATTTGTGATCTGCGCACTGGTAAGGCACCAGGCAAAAGAAGATGTGTTGTTTGTTGGAGGAATAAAGTGCAGCACACAACAATCTTTGGCTGTGCTGCATGTGGATCTATTCCATTGTGCAAAGAGAGAGGCTGCTTTGCTATTTATCATAATAGTGGAGCAGTTCAAGCTCCTCTCTAAATCTACATCCACAGTCACAACACATCACTCCCATCCTTACTCAATCATCTTTCTACTTTACAATAGGTAAGATATATTATTTTATTTATATCATTGTTCATTTATTGCATGATTATAGTTTCATTGTACTCTTGTTACAATTTTGTAAACTTTTGATTTTTTTATTAGATGTTTCTCTATACATTTTTACCATTAACCCTGACTCAATCATCTTTCTACTTTACAATAGGTAAGATATATTATTTTATTTATATCATTGTTCATTTATTGCATGATTATAGTTTCATTGTACTCTTGTTACAATTTTGTAATCTCATGATTTTTGAAGTTTTAGATGGAACAAATGTATCTTTATGTATATACAAGTTTATTCTACACAACTGAAATCTCATGTAATATTTGACATTTTGCACACTTTCTGGCTTCCTCAACCCATCCACTGGGTGTAACAGGCCCAGGTATTTGAACTCAGCCTTTCTTCATATCTTTTGTGCCAAATAAAAATATATTTACATACAAGTTTATTCTACACAACTGAAATCTCATGTAATATTGGACATTTTGCACACTTTCTGGCTTCCTCAACCCATCCACTGGGTGTAACAGGCCCAGGTATTTGAACTCAGCCTTTCTTCATATCTTTTGTGCCAAATAAAAATATATTTACATACAAGTTTATTCTACACAACTGAAATCTCATGTAATATTTGACATTTTGCACACTTTCTGGCTTCCTCAACCCATCCACTGGGTGTAACAGGCCCAGGTATTTGAACTCAGCCTTTCTTCATATCTTTTGTGCCAAATAAAAATATATTTACATACAAGTTTATTCTACACAACTGAAATCTCATGTAATATTGGACATTTTGCACACTTTCTGGCTTCCTCAACCCATCCACTGGGTGTAACAGGCCCAGGTATTTGAACTCAGCCTTTCTTCATATCTTTTGTGCCAAATAAAAATATATTTACATACAAGTTTATTCTACACAACTGAAATCTCATGTAATATTTGACATTTTGCACACTTTCTGGCTTCCTCAACCCATCCACTGGGTGTAACAGGCCCAGGTATTTGAACTCAGACTTTCTTCCACATATGTATTTAGTGATAATAAATATCTTTTTATATTTATTGATTTCTTTATTGTGTATTTTCTTCATTTTATTTTTTATTATAAATATATATTTTGAATACATTGTTCTGTTACTTTTTTCTCCACTAATAACCTTTCATATTGTTACAGATAATTTACAAAAATGAACCTATCTGGCTGTGGAATGAAAATGGATCACAGCAAGTCGGCTGTTTTAGTAATTTTCTCAGGGAAAAATTACCTCAGGTAAGACTTCCAATATATCATTTTTTTTGTAAATTTGTGAGGAATGTGATGAAGTTGTTTATGAAAGTGTCATTTTATCATTTGAATTTCAAAATTTAGGATTTGTGAATCAGTGTAAAAACAAACATTCTTAAATCTGTTATAAATATAATTTTTTTTAACTTTTTCTTTATGAAATGATTATTTTAACAGCTTCATTATATTCTTTCATATATCTACTTGCTTTTACAACATTATTTTTATATATTTATTACATTCAAACACAAAATATCTAAGTTATTAGAGTTAGGGTAAATTTTTCTAAAAATTAAAGATGGCCGCCTGGTTTTCAAAGGGTTAAAATGCTTACATAGGATTACACTGAAGTAAATTCCCAAAAGTACTCTCCGTAAGGTACCACATTTACCATCATAAACTTACGTGGCTGTGTGCTCCTATACACAATAAAGCATAATTTATATTAACAACTAAAAAGAAAAACATATCAATTGCAACCTTTTGACTTTCTTTTTAACCAAATACAGTTTAAAATTATTTATACTTTCTCGTGTTTAATATATGTGCTATTTTTTTCTGGCAGTGCTTTTATAAGATTTAAAGTATCTGACTTTATGTAAACAGATAAACATATTTCATTTTGAAAAAAGAAATTTACTCAGGGTATCCGTGGTTTATATTAATAGATGGGCCCAAGTTGGGTGGCCAGTTGTAATGATCCGGAGGAGGTAGACTTACGTAAACTGCACTACAGGGCGCCATCTAGGCATTTGAACCTAGAAAAATTTATAGAGTAGGCAGATACATAAGTCAAAAAAAAATTTTTTTTATATTTTGCATCCGGTCGTTAGCCCATGTCACTAGCTCAGTGGAATAGCAGAGATTTAATAATATAATATAAGAGTATATATAAAAAAAGAATAAAATAAGCCACTGCCAGTAATTAACACACAAACATTTATTTATGCACATATATATAAGATTGAAAATTGTTTTATATCAGTTTACATTTTAACATCTAACATTATTTTTAACTTTACTTTGAATTTTAATTTACATTTTAATTTCTATGATATTATAAGTTTACATTTTAATTAAGTTCGTACAGATGGGATTATAAAAGCTTGTTTTATAATGTTGAGTATAGATCGGTTACATAGATTTCACGGTCAAAAACATTTCAAAATAAACGATCAAAATACAAAATTATTGATACCGCCAATTGCATAGGGAATACAAGAAACCCCAGGGTGTTCATCATAAGACACCGCAGTGACACAATAACTTAAAAGACATCCGAATAAATACATTTTAGATACTCACCGTAAGGTATCATTATTTATCGAATGTCTATATATTTTGATCAAATATGAAAACCAAAAACATAACCAACCAGTAACGAACCCATGCAAGCGTCTATACCCAACTTAAATTTAATGCAATTTTATTTATGGGTGTCGAGTATGAATGGACTACATAGATTTGCATTTGAAGATAAACATTCTATCCCCATTTAACCTTAGGCTAAAAATTCGCAGTCAACCTGGCGTCAATCCATCTGATATATCGATGTATTCAATGTAATACGGCAACATCAAATAGGTTAAGATAAGACATTGACTCTGTCAGATAGGAATATTACATCTATCTAACGAGAACAATAAAAAAAAACTCCATAGAAATGGACTGCGGTCATTTTGCCGACTTACGATCACATTCCCTAGGCAAGAGGAAGTGTGCGGCGTATACAAGCGATTCTGCCCGTAGCAAATCTCGAATTACATCTACTAACTACATCAATATATCCAATTCATCGACCCAATTCAACCACGAAACAAATAACCTAAGATTACCCTCCCTTAATATAACTTTACAAATCTATATAGCCATTCATGCCCAACTAAAGTTTAACATGTATGTAATTTAGTCTAACGAAAAACAAAAATCATAATAGAAACTTAAAAGAACAAAAAAAAAAAAATGGAAATGATTTTAAATAAAAAAAAAAAACATCAAATGACATTATTAATATTAATTTACGTTGGTTAGATAGGATTCTATTTGTATTATTTAAATACGGAAAGTTTTTAATTTAATGTTCATTAATTATAAAGTTCTTACGGTTTTAACATGTCCGTAGTTTTATCCGAACGTGAATTCCCACGCCGTCCTAAAGAGATTGGTTGAGTTAGCCGTTGTTTTTTTATTTATTCGGTCTTTTAGTTTAGTTGGACCTCAATGTATAAAACTTTAGTTCATTTCTTTCTTTCTTAGCAGAACTGAAGGGATTGAAGAGTGCGTCTTTTCAATCCCTTCTCCTTCGACTCCGCACTAACACATATCTGTACTCTCGTAATAATCCTTAATAATTTTCAAACTTGTCCTTTTATATTAATTTGAAGGATTGAATTTACATTGCGTCATCGATGAGATGGTCTATTCGCTGAGGTCCGATTCCATTGTTTTTCTCTCCTATCTGACCGATGTTTTTACATTTAAATGCCCAAGGCTAGTTTACATTTCTAATTAAAACAATCATTTCCATTTCTGATTAATTAATGTGTTTTCAAACGTAAAGATATATTTTTATCTTTAAATCTCTACTGAAAATTTAGTTTTAAAACACTTTCTTTAATAAAGTTTTCGTTTAATAATTTTTTATCTGTGTGATTTATATATACGAGTTTAAGATGATATTTAATTTCAATTTTTAATTCTTAAAGAAAAATTTTAAATGCTTACTTTTTATTTTAATTTCATGTTTAATAATAAAAACACAATGTAACGTCGTCTGTGCTCATTACAATATATATATAGTTTAAAAAACTATAAACATTATATTGCATATTTATATATGTAATGTACAAAAATAGATATGCAATTATTCCCAATAAAACATTAACAATGATCCTTGAAGATTTGGATTATTATTATGAATTTATTCAGTATGTTATTTTTCTAAAACTAATTGATTCTGATCAAGGATTTGTGGATAAATATGTATATTGACAAACAATTTGTCTTATTTTTTATGACTTTGACAAAAGTGCTTAGCTTCTAAAATGCATTAAAGTTATAGTTAATGTTTTCTCATGAAGTAATGTTAGTATTATCATTAATTTAATAAAAAAAAATGTTTTTTTTTAATGACAAGATCTTTTTCATTCTAAATAAGTATCATTAAATATAATGAAAGTATTGATTTTTATTTATATATTTCGTTAAAAATTTCCAAATGAAATTACATTTAATCTTTATCATTGTTCAGTATATATATAAATAGCAAATTACTATAGTTTAATTAATAAGTGTCAAATATGTGGCCCTCACAGCTTTGACATAAATCGCTTAATGAAAGTATATTAATAATTTTTATTAATCATTCATTAGATTAGAGATTATCCACTTAATGAATATTTCTGCATTGCGAGTTTCACTACACCACTCTCACCAAAGGTAGAAAGGAGGGATCTATCTGCTTTTAACTTCTTGTGGAGAGATGTAATGACCATCTTGGGGATCACAGAACTTTGTCATGTCTTTGGTCATATATTTATAATTATAACCTTCCACAAGATCTTAAAAGCAGATAGAAACCAGTCCCTACTTTGGGAGAGAGTGGTGTAGTGAAAATCACACTACTGTAATATTATTCATTATTGAATAACCTCTGGTCTAAAGAATGGCTAATAAGAATTATTAATATACATTTATTAAATGATTTGTGTCAAAGTTGTGAGGGCAGTACATTTGACTCATCAATTAAACTATACTAATTTGCTAATTATTCACACACTGAACAATGATAAAGATACGAGATTGTGGTCTGGGCCAACTGATGAGTGCTGGTTCAGCATGAAATGTGCATATTGGAGATCATGATCTTTTTCACATGTCCTTGGTCATATGTTTATGATTACATACCTCTATAAGGTGTTAAAAATGGATAGAAACCAGTCTTTACCTTGTACGAGAGTGGTGTAGTGAAAATTACATTACAGAAATATTTATTAATGGATAATCTCTAATCTAATGAATGACTAATAAAAATTACACTTAATGTTTCAATATTTATTTGTGATCAAAGTTCATTCATCAATTATATCAAGTTTTCAGATTAGTAAAATATTTTTATAATAAAATTTTTATGATCTAATTTTTGTCAATCAGATGCAAAAAATAAAACATTTAAATAAAGCTTATTTATTATTATTTAAAAATGTTTACTATATACAATAAAATAATATATATTTCCATATACTTAAAACTTTCACTTCTGAATAAAGACATGTGAAAAAAACAAATGATCCCTCTCCCCTCAACATTGCATTTCATACAGAACTAGCTTTTCTGTTGGCCCAGGTCACAATCTCTTACAAGGTCATCATTTATTCGGTATTTATCATTTCAAATTATTATAATTTGATGTATAAGTATTAAACTCTCTGCAATCATAACTTTGACCCCAATCATTTCAGATTATATTTAATTAAAAAACAAACATAATAATCTTTAACCGAGACTTAAGTTATATCAAGAATAATCACTGGTTTAATAAATGATTAATAAAAAAAATAATGCATTTATATGAAGTGATTGTATCAAAGTTGTGAGAAAATGTGATATTTGTAAATGAAAGTATAATATATATATATGTATATTTACAAAGTGTAAATATATTTATTGTTTTTCTAATTGTACATTTACAAACTTTAGAATTTACATATTACATTATAATTGAAAGATAATCAAGAAATAAATAATGTGAATTAATTAATAGTACTCTTTTTGAACAGATCCGAATAATAGTTACATACCCAATTCATCCATTTCTCCAATCATTACCTAGATGTTCAATTCTACATATTGCTGCCATCCTTCATATCATTCAGCAAGGTCATTGTTCTCTGTCTTCCTTCTTTTCATTCACCATCCACTCCAAAACATTCTTCATTAATCTATTACTTTTTCTTAGTATATGTCCAATCCAATTTCTTTTTAATTTCCTCAATCAATCTTCTTTCTTCATTTACTCTTTCCAGAATTTCCTCATTTGTCATTTTATTCATCAAAGTAATTTTCTCGATTCCTCTTCAGGTCTATCGCTCAAAGGCTTGCAAACCTGCTCTATAAAACACTTCACCCAAAGGATTCAATTATTTTTTCATTAATTCTCTCTTCAAAGGTTCCACAATATATTATCTTTCTTTTAATAAATGCCTCCCTTGCAAATGCTATTCTTTTAACTTCTTCTTCATTTTTTCCATTCTCACTCAACAAACTATCCAAATATTTAAATCCAGTAAACCATTAGAACTATATTATTATGAAAATCTTGCATTCTTTTTATATCCTTTCCTATTAATATATATAGTCTTCTCATCTTCATTCCATATGTCATTCAATCCAATTTATTCAACATACTATGGATGTTCTTTTTATTCTCAGCTATAAGAATCATATTATCTGCAAATTTTATACATTTTACTATTCTACATTCAATATTATCTCCTCCACAATTTAAATATTTATCTAGCATGTCTTCTAAACAGACATCAAAAAGCACGGTAACATGCAGCGTCTTCATCTAACTTCTCTTTCTATATTCATTTTTCCAGATTCATTATTTTCCATTCTAAGTCTTATTTTTTGCTAGTATACATATTCCAAATTAATTTCTTTCCAAAATATTCTTTTATTTTTCAAGATAATCATAAGTTTATTCCAAATTATTCTAACAAATGTTTTTCCAAACTTACAAAATATATACCAATTCCTTTATTTTTTTCAATAAATTTCTCTGCAATCATTTTAACAATACCAGTAACATCTATTTTACTTTTCCCTTTCTGAAAACCAAACTGTTTTTCTCCAATATAATATTCTATCTTCATATAAAATAATACTTACACAGAGTTTAAATATAAAATTTTAATAATATACTTCCAACATTTTCACGTCATACTCATGACTAAAAACGTCAAAAGTATAGTATTAAAATTTTATATTAAATCTCTGTATAAGTATTATTTTACATTAATATCTAGAATGACAGAGTATGAAAATGTAATTAAATATTCTATCTTCCTATAAATTCATCAAATTAAAATTCTAAATAATATTTTTGAAGCATGAGATAACTAATTTATTGGCATGCACTCTTCATATCTAAAAGCTTTCTTCTTTTTTTTTTAGCAATTAGAATTACAGTCCTCAAAATAATCTTTAGGCTAAATTCCATTATTATATATCAGATTATATGGTCCAACAATTTCCTTCATAGCATGAGATAACAAACTTATTGGCATGTACTCTTCATATCTAAAAGCTTTCTTCTTTTTTTTTAGCAATTAGAATCATTATAGTTCTCAAAAAAATCTGTAGGCTAAATTCCATTATTATATTTCAGATTGTATGGTCCAACAATTTCCTTCATAGTAGTTTCTTCCAACTTTTTCAAAAATTCTACTCTGAAAAATTTACCATTTTTTTTTTTTTTTTTGATCAATTTAATTACTAGTGTTAATATATCCATAACTTGTTCATCTATTTCATCATTTCACTTTCAAGTTAATAATTAATTGCATTATTTTCTTTTCTAAATTGATATTGAAAATAATATTTCCATCTTTTCAATATATTATTCCCATTAGTAAATTTCTTTTTACTCCAACTATTTCACTCATTAATCTTTTTTTTCCCCACCAAGTAACATTACTTATTCTATAAAATATCAGATCACACCTTTTTGCCCATTGAAACATTTCTCTCTATATATATTCCTGACCCAATCATTTTCTTCATGTCCTACTTTTTTTTTTTGCTAAATGTGTTTCTCTTCTTAATTCATTATTAATTTTTCTATATATTATTTCTCCTTCCTCATTGTTGACATTCTTCCATATTTTTCAATATCTCTTCAGTTGTCCAGCTATTTTATTTTCCTTAATTGAATAGTTCCTATTGTATTTTTTGCTATTTTTAATATTCCCTCTTTAGTTCTCTACCAAGATTTATTCTGAAAACCAAATCTTTTCTCAATTCCTCTCAATTTATCAAAGTTCCACTTTACATATCTTTTTCTTCTTTTCAATCTTTTTAAATTCAATTTGAATTTAACCATAACCATATTATGATCAGAGTTTATATCAGTGCCAGAGAAAGTATATGAGATCTTACATTTACCCTGTGTCAATATATATAATGTGATGGTGACTTTTAAACCACGTATTTGCAAACATAAAATTATTCTCTTTATAAAATTCCACAAACTGATTATTCTTTTTTCTAATTCCATACTTCCCAACAATTTTTCCTTACTTTTCTCTATGAAAGTATTACAATCCCCTATCAATAATACATATACATTTTTATCTTATTGTTGCATTACTTCCACCATATTTTTACACTGTTCATCTATTTCTACATCATCATGATCAGTAGTTAGCATATGAGTTTGTCTGAATACAATTCCTTAGGAGTGGCAATTATCCTAATCATTGTAAGTCTATTGTAATCAATACAATCTATCTTTGCCATACTATTCCTAATTTTCCCAGCATTTCTAATGACCTTACATTCCAAGTATTAACTATCAATGTCTTCCTTTTTAATACACAATTTTTATGATTTCACAGATTTATAACATGAGTTGCCTCATGACTATTGCTGTCAGGTAAGGCATCAAAATCTTCTTTAGTCAAAGTTTCAACACTAATATAATTATTTTTGTGTTCACACTCATAATGAAATGAACAAGGGACTTTTTCTTATAAAATGATGATCTATCTGCTATTAGTGATTTTCTGCCAACTTGTAAGAATCCTGTGGCTGACCCAGCAATTAGCGTGTTGATTTATTTAATTGTAAACAAAACTCACCATAACACATTCACTATCATAAAAATGGTGCCATTTTATAGAAATCACATGCTACTGTTCTCTTAATCATTTCCTGATAGCGAATGCTGTTTCATAGTCAGTGACTGTTTATTTGCATTTTACTTGCTTATTCACAATGATTCTTCATATCTAAGGCTAGATGTCAAAATTTTAATAAAAATTAGGAAACATTATATAAAAGAGCTCAATCATCATATACACCAATAATTTTATCTTGTAGACTTGAAATAAATAGACATAAACTCAGGACTGAGACATTATTTAGTATATTGAAATTTTTAAAATTATTGTAAAACTGGAGATAAACAAAGTAAATTATGGAAACAGATAATATATTGAAAATCGATTCAATGTATAACAATGATATCAAGCCTCATTAATAATTAAAAACTAAGAAGCTATTCAATATAATAATAACGGCTTATTTTGTAGCCATAAAACATGACCATAATGCAGACATACAATAACTGATGATGAGCTAATATATCAATGGCAGTAGATAATAAATATAATCTCTTTATGAAGGAAGACAAAATGTTCTTTGAATTGCTAAACATTTTTACCACAATTCAGAATGAGTTTTTTCTTTTCTTCTAGATATTAAAGGATTCTGAAGCAATCTATAGTTCATTAAAATTTTAAATATATTTTATTAAGAGTTTCTGAAATTTGAAATGGCTACTATTTTCTTTTATTAATTAATCATTAAAAGCAGATCCCTGCATGGTTTAGTGAAATGATAGGGGAGACACTGGAGTTCACAGATCACAATCCATCTCTGTCATCAAGAATGTTCAAACTTATCAAATCATGAGCAATAAACTATTACCTTTTATTACTATTTTATTAAAAGTACTAATTTAAAATATTTTACTCATTTCATTATCACTTATGATGATTATTATTTAAGTAAGTTTTTTTTTCTGAATTGAAAATGACAAATTAGTTTATTTTGAGATGGCTTAGTTCGTATATTTTTTGTTAACATTTTTGATATTTAAAATATTAAATCAATGGTAGATTATTTATAGCAACATTTATCTGCTTTATATTCCAATCAAATGGTAATTTTTTATTCTTATATAAAATAACAAAATAAATAGTGATATTACATTATGCTGGAAAGATTATAATTTATTTTAAAAATTTATAGCTCAGCACTGCTTTCAACCAGGTCGGTCATATTCATAGAACTAATAGTTTTATATAAATAAAATTTATAAGTTATATAATTTAAATATACCATTTACGTGATAATGCAATGTATAAGTCTTTCTTTTTTATTGTGTTGAGTTTTTTTTTTGATTATTGCACTCACCGCAAATGACTTTAATATTAAGTGAATCGAAATTGTGGCCAGACTCGATTTCATGGAGACTATTTATAGCAACATTTATCTGCTTTACATTCCAATCAAATGGTAATTTTTTATTCTTATATAAAATAACAAAATAAATAGTGATATTATATTATGCTGGAAAGATTATAATTTATTCTAAAAATTTATAGCTTAGCACTGCTTTCAACCAGGTCGGTCCTATTCACAGAACTAATAGTTTTATATAAATAAAATTTATGTTATATAATTTAAATATACCATTTATGTGATAATGCAATGTATAAGTCTTTCTTTTTTATTGTGTTGAGTTTTTTTTCGATTATTGCACTCAGCGCAAATGACTTTAATATTAAGTGAATCAAAATTGTGGCCAGACTCGATTTCATGTTCTAAAATATTGTGTTGTGCTAATCTTGAATCACAATTAGCATGAGACTCGTCATAGTAAATTGCATTTAATTTTATAAACTATTTGGAAAGCTTGGCCTGGAGATAATTTGTCTTTAGTGTTGTTTAACATTTGATGAAGATTAGGAGTAGTTCTAAAATTAATATTGAATTTGTTTGAGCAAATTGTTTTCATCTTTTTAGATAAATGCTGTACAAAAGACTGATCCATGCATTAATATTGTTATTAATGTCCCTGGTTATTTAAAGATGAATAGAATTTTTTTTTATGTAAAATGTTTTTATAATTTTGCTAAATTATACTACTGGTTTTGAATGTCATAAGATCACTAAGAATATAATTTTCAGGAAATTCAACTTTTCTTTTTTACAACTAAATTAACAAAAACTAGTATTTTTATTTCCACAAAAAATTAAACTGAAAATTCTTCCTTGAAAACTGCATTTTCATGCATAACATAATATTAGCATGCTTGTCAATGAAAAAAATATATTGGGGGCTAAAAAAATATTTTTAAATAGTAGAGAATTTCTTCAATTTTTTGTTCACTGATAACTATTAAAAAACCCTTACTCTTCAAATAGTATTAAAAAACAAGTTTTTTGTTGTAGTTACTTTTATAAATTTAAATAAAGTAATATTGAAGAAATATGGCAACTATTATTTAAAATGATTTATCAGTTTGTTTATCCATCCAATTTTTTTCAATGTATATCACATTATTTATGAAAGATCTACGGATAGTTATGGATTAATCAGAAAATATCATCGGAGATCCTAATTCCAATTCTTTCTGTAAAGCTTCTAAATCATGTGGTTTTAAAGATGTTGCTTCTAGTAAATCAGCAAACAATGATGGAGAATCGCAATGACTTCTGAAACAATAATAAAGTATACATTTATCATATCATAATTAATTATACAAATTATTATATTAAAAAGTAGTAGCTTATAATATTTATACATATATATGTAAATTAGAGCACTGAAATATCATCTAATAAGTTCACTGTAAAATATTACATAATAGCCATCATGAGAATTAAAACTATGACAATACAATAAAAGAGCTACAGGAAACTTTTTCACAACTGTGCCAAGCCCTTAAACATTTTCACTATAAATTAAAAGTAGCTAGTATCTTATTTTGTATTAAGTATAATTTGTTTGCTTTATTAAAAAGTGCAAAATATATAAAATCAGACTCACACTTATTTCTTATAGTCTATACGCACATATAAATTTCCTCCTTAGAAAATAATGGTCAATTCTGACTTGATGTTTATGGATTTAGTACAGCTGACAAATGAATTTATTCGAAGTCTGCTCTACTGGCTATTAAATGATAAATAATATTTTATTTCACAATGAGCTTTACTAGGATGCTTCAGTCCATGATTTGAGTATTATAAAAACAAATATTTAGCAAAAGTAAATATTGTAATAAAAGTATTTTCTTTATACTCCTTAATTATTAATGCTATTATTAAAAATAAATTTAAATCAGTATAAATTACTTAAATAAGTATAATTCAGTGAATAAAAATGACTACTTGCACTCAAAGTTTCTTATTAATTTCTTAAGCAGTGTTTATCATTTGAGCTTGAATACTGCTTTCTTTCTTAAGTAATTAGTATATGACAATTAAATAAATAATATCCAATTTTTCTTCTTTATATTGAATTTTTTTCTTGAATGCACATTTGTCATTATAATAAGTGTAATAATGCTCAAGGCTAAATGGGTTTGTAAGTAATCATTAAAAGCTAGTAAATACTTAGACAATCCAAATATCAATAACAATCAACAATTTCAAACTGTTGTCAATGCAACTACCTTAATAAAGGATTGTCTAAGAGTAGATTCGCTTTTAATGATTATTTGTCATTATGTATTGTTTAAACATCATTCTCAGGATATTGATATATAAATATAATAAACACCTCCATATTTCCCCATTCTTTTTAAATTCACTTAAATAAAGATATAATAAAAGACAAATGACCACAAAGATGCACTTCGTGCTGAACCAGCACTCATCAGTTGGTCCAGGTCATTATCTCTCATATATATCTTTATTATATGAAAAGTATTTATCTAGAGCAAATTGTTACATTTTCATTTACCATTGACAAATTTCTTCCACTCACAACTTTGACACCATCCACTTCAGATAAATACAGTAAATTATTACTAATCATTTTCAAAACTAGAGATTATCTCTAGCACAGATATAAACTTTAAACTTCAGTTAAAGATTAATATATCTGATTTTTTTATTTTACACACATACACACACAGAGTTATTAACCTTTCTCTTTACATCCATACTTCCCCATTCTTTTTTAATTCACTTAAATAAAGATATAATAAAAGACAAATGACCCTCAAGATGCATTTCGTGCTGAACCAGCACTCATCAGTTGGCCCGGGTCATTATCTCTCATAAATATCTTTATTATATGAAAAGTATTTATCTAGAGCAAGTTGCTACATTTTCATTTACTATTGTCAAACTTCCTCCACTCACAACTTTGACGCCATCATGATTAGTAATAATCATTACAAAATCCATTTACTTCTGTTTAATTATATGGTAATAATCATTATTGTATTAATCTGAAATAGATGGTGTCAAATTTGTTAGTGGAGGAAGTTTGACAATGGTAAATGAAAATGTAGCAATTTGATTTATAAACTTGGTAGTTAGCAGTTTTTTTTTCACAAAATTGATTTACATTCTATTATTACATTAACACTGCTTCAATGTCTGGTAATTACTTTTTAATTTTATTTAAAAAAAATTTTTTATACCTTTTTAAACACTATTCACTGGTGCTATTATAAAATTATTCCCTATTAATGCCATGGAAATTCTTTTTCTTAATTTAATTTAAAATATTATTTACAACTTTTATGCCGACTTGCTTGAATTTTTTTAATTCTAGAGAATACTATCAAATTATTGAAATTGATTTCTAACACACATTTTAAAATAAAATGATTTTGTAAGGATATTCAAATTTAGAAAAAATAATAAAAGAAAAAAATTATGAATGGGAATAGAGTAATGGATAACACTGGGTTAAAAAAAATTAAAAAAGATGCCTGGGAATAATTATAAGAAAAAAAAATTGAAAAAATCAAATGTATCAATCTAAAAATTTGTTCCATAAGTATGCAATAGGGTAGAATATAAATAAATGGAAAAAATTGGAGGTTTTTTTATGAGAAAAGTTAGATTCATCAGAATAGTAAACATTTGTGAAAGATAAAAATATATCATATTTTCAGAAATATAAAAATTAACATGATGATGATATAAAAATGGAGAATACAGAGATATAAGAAGTATATTTTAGAAGATAAAAGTAGATATGAAGGATAATATATTTATCAACTGAAAATGGGATGTGAAAGAATGAAAGAGTACTTGGGAATAATTCCATAAGAAAATAGATGGATTTAGAAAAATAAGATTGTAAATGATATGAAGAGTTATATTAAAAAAACCTGATAATAAAGAGTATAAATGGAACATCATTAAAAGTGATGTGATATGAAAATTAAAAATCTGAGTAAAACATATGATGGGGAGTTTATATGATCAAATACACCATTGAATGTCTTGGTAGATAAAAAAAACTGGGAAAGATAAAATAATTGTTTGAGAATATGATGGCAGCTGTAATTTCAGTTGAGATGATTTACTGGTATGGATATCTCACGAACAATGATTGGTATGTAATTAGATTACAATAATTCTAGAGTGAAAAAAATAAATAAATCTGAAATTCAAGGTAAAATTTGAAAATTATTTCATTAGAAGAATTTCTAAGATTTAGAAATTTTTTTTGAAGTAGCTAATCAAAACCTTCACCTAATCATCCTATTAATAAATGCTAAAAAAATATTTATTTATTTTTAGTTACAGGTTAAAACCAAAAATGTAAACCCTCATCCTCAATGGCTTAGTTTTGGTGAGTTTTGTCAAATTCTTCATTGATCCTTTACAGGAAATCTGGGGAGAAACTTTGTATAGAATAGATTTAAAAATGTTTTATTTTTTACTTAATCACATATAACATAATATATATATGCATCTACAATATGAGAGTATTTTGAAATGTGCAAATAATACATATATATGGAAAGAGATTACAAGTATATCCAAAAAGCACATTAGGAATTACAAAGAGAAATAGAGTATATAAATACCAGGGACATTATTGTAAAAATAAAAAATTACACAGATTGATAATGTAGTAATAAGAGATAATTATCACAATACTTTTAGTTTGCTAAGTTTGTAATTAAAAAGGGGTGAAATTTTCTTCTCACTTAAATATAGTTTTTTTTTTTAAAAAAACATTTCTTTCAAGAACTTAATTAACAATCTGAATCTTAATGATTCATCAAAGGATAAGAGACCTATCCAGTTTGGAAAATGCTACCAGCAGTTAGGCAAATTCTGGAAATATTCTAATAATTATTGATACATAAGACTTCATTTCAAATGTTTATATAGAGATTATATCTTTAACAGAAAATCATTTACTTTTACTGAAGACCATACAATTTCACCATTCAACAAACAAATAATAGCAAAATTTAAGAACTATTTAAAATGCAATCTAAAACAACTTTATTTTGTCACAGCTTTTTTGTTTTTGATTAGCAAAGAAGTAGCCATAGATTTTATTATATAACTTATCATACACAAATATGTAATAGTACACCCACAAATTACAATAGATAATACCAGACATATATATATATGTTGTTATAGTCCTCCTTTCTCTCAGAAGTGGACTATTCCAGATGCCTCCTTATCTGATCAGATTAAGCATTGTTTGCCATAAGCCAATAGGTTGATGTATAGATAACAACATAGCCAATGATTATCACAGGCCAATAAGCAACAATACTTGCTGAATCCAAAGGTTTTCAATAAGGTCAGGGATCTGGGTATAAATAGTCAGCCTTTTGTAAGGATCAAAGAAGAACGTGTCTAACCTAAACAGACTCTTTGCGTTCTCCCAGGGAAACTCTGCTAACCTAAACAGCAGCAAGTATTCCCATTGATATCACTACGCTATTTAGTCTACACAGCTAGGCAAGTCCCACAGAGACCGGACGCTGCTAAGATTGTCTTGTACAGCTGGAAGAGCCACAGACCCTATCCGTGAGGCAAGCCATCAGATGAGGCTGGAAGTGGTAGGCAGAACCCAGAGTTTACGTTAAACTCCAATATTCACTGGTATATATTGTGTTGTATATATTATATAGTATATATTTGTACATAATAATAAATATATTAATTGTAATACTTGTTTCAATATTATTTTACATTATTTACTGTTGGTTGGGTCTGTAATCCAAACCAAACACAACATATGTATTAATAATAATTATATATAAATAGCCTTTTTCAGCACATAGTTTTGTGTTGAGCATCTATTTTAACATTAACCAATGATTACAGATAGAACATTATCTAGCGTTCTATGATGAAAGTAAAATAATAACAATAACAAAATCAAACATGAACAAAACATAATAAAATTATGATACAGAGATTTAATAAAATCTTAAAAAATTGACTATAAAGCAAACATATTCTATAGAACTTTATATTTACCATCTTGTATAATTTTCCATTCATTTTTAATTGACCAGTTATTAGTTATATCTATTGAAATTTTATAAATATTCCTACACTTATGTGAGTTATGCTTAATATAATGTTTCATATATGTGTCTTCTTTTTGGATCTTTAATATAATTAAAAATTAATATTTTTTGTAGCATCTGTTTTATATCCATAAATTAAATCATGAATGTATAAGCAGATTTATCATCTCACCAATAATTGCATTGTTATGTTTTTTAACTCTTACTTCTAATATTACCATAATACATCATATTATCATGGATACAATTAATTTTATATATGATTTCTTTTTTGCATTTTATTTAGTCTCTTAATTTATAATTACCTACTAATTTTTCTCAACTTTTATTATTTGACCATCCAATTATTTATATCTTTGTCAATATAATTTTGTTTTTTGATAATGTATTATAAATTTTGGAATAATATGAAATTTAATCCATTTCTTATTTGAACTATTGTTACTATCATCATTATAATTGTTTTGCATAAAATTAGTATTATTTAATATAGATTTGTTTACAATTAAAAAGTATATTTTTAATACTTTTAGGGTTATATCCATAATCTTTATATAATTTAATAAACTGATTCTTTTGTAAATCTGTTATATTTTTATCTATATTATATTTATCATTTTTATATTTAAAAATTTTAATGAATGTTAATTTTTGCATTCATGCTTATTATGAATCTATAGGAATAATCTTTCTTAATTTGTTTTTTAATGAAATGTTTTAATATAATTTTATTATTATTAACTATATTAATTTTTATATCAGTATAAATATTATTCACAGCTCTTTTATTACCAGTAATTAAAATATCAACATATCTAGAATAATGTATTATTTCTTCAGTAATTATTCTTTTATTAATTATAATATTTCCTAATTCACTTATGAATATTAATTTTATTAAACCACTAATTGTACAACTCATAACCTATCCTAATAAAAAAGCTAGGAATAATATTTGTAATGATATTAATAATAATATTAAATGTACGAAAGTAGAATTTGAAGATAAATTTAAATAATTAGATACAGAAATTCATATAGATAAATTTAAAAAAAAATTATTTCTATAGATTTACAACAAGCATGAATGCTAAAGATGGCATTCATTAAAAATTTTAAATATAGAAATTATAAATATAATACAGATAAAAATGTAGCTGATTTACAAAAGAATCAATTTATTAAATTATATAAAGATTATGTTTATAACCCTAAAACTATTAAAAATATACTTTTTAATTGTAAAAAAAAATCTATGTAAAATAATGTTTTATGCAAAATGATTATAATGATGATAGTAATAATGGTTCAACTAAATGGATTAAACTTTCATATTATCCCAAAATTCATAATATATTAATAAAAAACAAAAAATATATTGATAAATATATGCATATTGAATATTCAAATAGTAAAAGTCTAGAAAAATGAATCGGTAATTATAAATTGAGATACAATATAAAATACAAAAAAGGAATCATATATAAAATTAATTGCGATCATTGCAATGATTCACTATGGTCATATTAGAGGTAAGAGCTAAAGAACGTAACTTCTATTAGTAGGTGAGATGATAAATTTGCCTTATATATTCACTACTTAACTTATGGACATAAAATAGATGCTACAGAAAAATATTAAACTTTTAAATTACATTAAAAGTAAAAAAAAAAGACGAATATATGAAACATATATTAAGCATAACTTAAATAATTGTATGAATATTTATAAAATTTCAATAAATTTAGTTAATAACTTGTCAATTAAAAATAAACGGAAAATTATATAAGATAGTACATATAAAGTTCTATAGAGTTGGTTATATATATTCTGTATATTGTTATATAGTCAAATCTTTGAAATTTTATTGAATCTCCGTATCATAATTTTATTCATGTCTTATTTTGTTATTGTTATTTTATTTCCATCATAGAACACTAGAGAACCATTATACATGAAATAATTGGTTAATGTTAAAATAGATGAAGGACATAAAAACGGGCTGAAAAAGGCTTTTCATGGATAAATATTATTCTTAATATTTATATAGCTGTTGTATATATTTTTAGTATTTATTATAATTTATACGAAAAAAAGACAGTATAATGGACTTCATTAATTTCCATTTTTGATGATATACACATAAATATATATATATTATTTATAATATAAATGTTATAAATTAGAAAACTTACAATTCTGCTCCTTGTACTGAAGGAAGTGAATCTTTAATAATATCTTCAATTTCTTTTCCAATGCCATATCCTGCTCCCCGATTTACAAGAGAAACTGGTAAAGCAATAGTCAAATCATCATCCATCTGAGACTTGGAAAAATGTCTAGCTAATAATGAAACACAGTCATTCATTTCTTCTGAACTTCGACACACAGTAATTTCAGAATGTGTTTGAAACTCTGAATTAATATTATGATCAGGAGTAATCTGAGAAGGTAATGCATAAGCTGAATTAACTTTTGCGGTTGTTTTGAAAGTTGGTAGTGAACAATTGCTTCCTATATATGAAGCTTTAATATCAGAACTTATAAAATAATTAGAAACTAGAGAATCACTGGGTGTAAAATTTGAATTTTGTATCTTCAGATTACATTCTTTATCTGATAATAAAGCTTCTGAATTAACTGAGAGTCCAGAGGGTTTTTTAAAAGGCTCTTCTTGCATTTGTTTCCAACGAGCTAAAAGCTGTTGATCTTCTTCACTTAATATTTCAGTTTCATTATCTAATTAAAAATAAAATAAAATTATACCAATGAATTATTAATATTTTAATTTTAAGCAAAATCACATCATTCAGTTATGATGAAATAATTTTATAAAAAAAAATTAGTTGAATCATTTCAAATTGCATAACTAATTGCTATAATTTTAAAATAAATAAATATACACTTATTATTATTATTTTTCAATTATATGTTAATGTATTTTGTATATTGGGATTTTTTTTTTTTACAAATTATAGATATCAAATATTTATATCCCCTCTCATAAAAGTTCTGTAAAATCCTTCACCATTTGGTACAATAAAACTTCTATTATGCACACGCACATATTTAATGATATTATCTATATATAGTCTCATATGGATGAAAATAAATAACAAATTTGGCTAACTGTAGTATATTATTTTAGCTCATATGTTTGACATACTTATGACTTAGGATTTGAATCAAGACTGAGTGAATATTGATATTTCTCAGTTCACCAACAGGCTTAGGATTTTCTTTCAAATAAATCTCAGCTAATAATCTACTTTGGTCAAATAAGTATCAATCTAATGATTGTACAAATAAAAAATTGGACTGTAATATGATGCGACTTTTACCACAAGTGGAGGAGTATCATATTACCATGAAAGCTGAGCCCTCATTTACCTTTATCTTATAATATCTAAGTTAATATCTTAATTAATTCAATACCTAAAGGTTTTGAAACTAAGTTATTTATTTGTTAAGCTATGAACAAACATATTAATAATTATTTATGACCAAGTTCAAAACTTTTATCATACAATACTCTAAGAACATCAACAAAAAATAATGGCAATGACAATTCATACAGGTTAAAGTTGTTCATCAGAATATGTGGTGATCCTTTCTGTGATATCAATGTTTATGTCAACCCATTGCCTTAGAAAAATTATGAAAATTATCAAATTTGGTGTGATAGGGACTAGCTTATCTAGATACAAAAGATTTCATGAACATACCTAATATAATCCAAATGGCATATAATGGTCTGTCAATGATGATATACTCCAAAATTCAGTCATGGTGCCAATTGAAAATCCATTTATTAATGAAAATATAAAATATGTTACTGGGTCAATTATTGATCTATACTGACTGATATCAACTTTCTTCATGGCATTTTCTCAACCAGACTAATAGATAATTCTTTGACATAATTTATAAATTATATAGATTAGACAAAAAAAAAAACTTTTTTTACATATTGTTGGTTATTATCTTTTTTTTCAATAATTTAAAAATCAAACTTAATCTTCTCTAGTAACTAATTAAACAAGATTTTGATATCAAGCTTTTTGATATTGTTAAAAAGATAATAAAACCTGCTTATCACAATTAAAATTTATGTAACAATGCTCCAAAAACAAATACATTTATATTATTTAATATTTCTATTAATATTGGTGAAAGCAATATTATATACAGACTTAAAACACTTTGCCAATGTAGTTTAGGAATGGTTGATCATGATTTCCACTATAACACAAATGAATGAAGATTCACCAGCATACAGTTAAGATCTAATTTTCATATAATAATATAACTATGCTAATAGACATGCAAAAAAAAATACATCAATGATTTTGGTTTACTAAATGTTACATGTTAAGTTCTAGTGATGAGAGCTTAAAAAAAAAAAGTTTTTACCTGATGTTACGTATAAATTTATTGTATATAGTAAAATGGGTAGTGACCTAATCAGCTATCTACAGTTGTATTTTCTTTTTAATTAAGTCTTTAAACACTGGAATGAGTAATTGAGAAATTGTAATTTCTTTGCAAAAATGGTTATTTCTTCTAGTGGTAATATTATGACTAAATCTACAAATTCACCGTTTAATCTAAAATTTCATATATAAGTATTCATTGACCAGGTGTTTTGTATTTTGGAAATTTTTTATTTCTTTTCAACTTCTTATTGAATTTAAATTAAGAGGGGCATGGAGAAGGGGGAGAGAGATGAGATTAGGGGTGTGGGGGGGGAGACGGATCAAAAATACACAATTTACAAAATGTATATTAATTTCAAATAACTATAATTGAAAAAAAAAATCAGTATGAAAATTTGGCTTCTTTTTCTTTTGACTTTAGAAAATCCGTTCCTTTCCAAGTGAGGAAAGAAGGGGAGGTAGAGAACAGTAGTCTGGACTTGGAGATTTATATTAGTAAATACTACTATAATTAAATTTATAAATTCATTGGGTAATCTAAAATCTCTTAGTATTAGTTTTCGTTAATAGATTTTTTTTTTTTTTTGCTAATTTGTATTTTTTTAAAAATTCAATCTGAATTAATTTTTTTAAAAAAAGTCAAAGATAAAAAAAAAAGGGGAAACAAGAAATTAGTTTCAAAATAAACTTTTTTTGTTGATTTAAAATGTTTCTGGAAACAATAGTCTTGGTTTTTTTTATTTAAATGATTGTGTTATTTTGTAGTTTTTAATTTAAAAAAAAAATTCAAATAAATAAATTAAGTTTTTTTTTTTGCTTGTTTTATAGCTAGCCAATTAATTTTTACTTGGAATGTTTGATTGGATTTGTATTGAATGCAGCTAGATCAAAATCCTGCTCTATCCCTACTTTGTAAAAAAACCAATAAGAAGAAATTTAGAAAATTTTAAAGAAAAAATATATCCAAAAAGCAAATCTGTCCATTACAAATCAAAACAAGTTGTTTGAATTAGGTAATAGATGCAATTCATACATCCCTCCCTCCTATTAAAGTCAATAAGAAAGAATAAATTTACAAATTTTTAAAGACATCTAAATTTCAAAGCCAAATCTGTCAATTCCAAATCAAAAGAAGTTGTGTGAATTAGGTAACCTAGTCCATCCAATTCACCCCTTCTTTCTCACTTTTTAAAAAGGCAATAAGAAAGAAATTAAAAAAAAAAGACAAAATCATAAAAAATTTCTAAACCAAATCTGTCAATCAATACAGATGTTTGAATTAGGTAATACTAAATGCCACCCCCCTCTCTCCTCACTTTTAAAAAGCCAATAAAAAAGATTTATACAAAATTTTAAAAATGGAATAACAAAAATTCCAAAACTAATCTGTCAATTACAAAGAACTTAAAAATTCTAAAGCAATCAATTTTGTAGACTGATACTAGGTATAAAAAATCCAAAAAACCATGAAAATATACTATTGATGTTCTTTACATATTGAAAAAAAGCAAAACAAATATTACTAAAAGTTCACAAAAAAATATAAAAACCCAACCTGTCCAAGAAAACAAATAACAGGTTTTAGATTACACATTAAATTAAGTTGTAGGTATTATTACTATGATAATCATGGAGTATTTTTTCATGATGACAAAACAGTGTTTAAAAAGTTAATAAAAGATAAAAATGTAAATAGCTGATTAGATTGATACTATAATAATATTATAAAATATATTTGTGTGTCTTTTAATATATTTATATATAAGCAAAAAAAAATAATTTTTTTTTGTAATTTTATAAATTTTTACTGCAACATTGGGCAATTATCAATATGCTATATATAAATACTATGTCCTGAGGGTATCCAAATACCAGTCAGACAGCAATAAAATAAATAATATATACAGAAATTTGTATATTCAGTAGCAAACTCTCGATACAGTAGTACTATCCAGTGAAAGCCTTATTAATCAATGAATGCAAGAAGGTTTGTACATAAAATCCCTAACTAATGCCTATTCATCCAATATCCCCAGACTAGTTTTTAGCTTGTGACTTTCAACAGTGAGAAGACTTGGATTTTATGTACAAACTTCTTGCACCCAAAGGCTTGCACTGGATGGCATTACTGTATGGAGTGTTTGTTACTATTTTAACAATTTGTGTAAGCATAGGAAATGATGATCACGTGAAATTTGTATATAATATTTATTCAACAATAATAATAATGATATATAACATTAAGAATGTGATGGTCCATAAATTGGAAAAAGATATAATTTAGCCTAGAATAAAAATATATTATTTACCCAAGGAATCAAACAATCTCACATTTTCAAATTTAAGTCTCTTGCACATACACAGACATATATTAGCAAATAAATATAGTCCTGTTATCCTTTTAGAATTAATCATTGTTCAGCAATTTAAATGTCTTCAATGGACAATATACTATTTCTGTATACAAACACTTTAAAGTTCACAATTTGAGGGCTTTCTTGATACACACAATTTACATATTTACTTAACCACAATTCTGCTATTACTTCTCACTTGCAGTTTGGTTAACTTCGGTTAATTACCCTTTCTTCAATAACCATTTTTATTCAATATCAAATACTTATTTTTTCCCATACATCATGTCGATCACGCCATTAATTGGATACCCTCAGAACATAACAGAATCAAATCTTTATACAATCAGATGGTGGGATTTTTAAAAATTCACTTTTTATTTATTATGGTACTAGAAACTAATATATATACAGAAATTGAACAAAATAACAGAAATATTATATCTTTATTACTTTAGTGTGAAATCATATATGCATTTAGAACTGCTTTAATTCTATGCAAGATGAAATTATATAACATTTGAAAAAAGTTTGGATCGGATATTATAGAAAAATGTTTAAGTTGTAAAAGATGTCATAGAAAAATAGCAATTTGTTATTCAATGTTCAAAAAGCATTCACAGATGATCAACATTTAAACCAAATAAATGGGAAGACAGGGGAGCTGTCTAATATCATTCTCATGGTCTTCAAAACAATATTTGACTTTGAGAACTGTACAAATTAGAAATTTCATCTTTGAAGGTAGTGATGTTGTATGGAAACAAAATATTCACACATGAATTGAAATTAATCTCCTCAAATCTTCGAGATATGGTCATACAAAATAATAAACCATAAAAAAAATAGAACGATATAGCTTATTAAGTCATGACAATTTCACCACCATAATTTATAGTTACAAGAAAACAATTTGATTGAGAGAGTTTTTTTGGCTATCAATAAACTAAAATTCTTTCAGTTGATGAAAAAAATGCAAGCAATAATTCTTTTGATCATATAATATGTTTGCAGTCAGCTGTTATTCTATTCTTATGGCATCAACAGATTAATATCAGAAAATAGTAGCTTATATATAACAGTTTGGCCATAATTGTTTGTGTAATTTCCACAAAAGTAATGATTTCTGATTAAAGTTGATTCTAGATTTCATTCTTTCATTTTTAGTGAATGCAAATTTTAAAACATTAAACATTTGAGTAGTTTTAGATATTAAAGCTCTAACATGGCCTTCTTTTAAATTCAGACAGAATTAAAAAAGAATGGCATTAGTTTCCTGTCAGATATTACCTATCAAGACAGAATTCTCTTTGTAAAAGAAATCTGTTCCAATGCTATGTACTTCTATTTCAATGCTGCATTATATCAAAATTATTGTTTTTAATATAAAGAATTCCTTACTTTATCCAATATAGTCATGGAAATAAACAAGAATATGTAATGAATACCTTACAGAGTTATATTCTTGTACAAATTCTCAAAATTTGGGATGTGAACTGATTTTGAACAGATTGTTTTAAATATTAAAATATAAAAGTAGTTTTTATATTCATTATGAGTTTTCTCTCTGAGAATCATTGGATTAATAGTTCAAAGTTGATTCAGCTAAAGATCATGCTGGAATTGTTATGTCCATCTAACCTTCTCTCAGCTTGATTAATATCAAATCAATTTTGAGTTGCTTATCAGTCAACTCTCAGTAGCAATTACACTTCATTCTTGCACATAGCACAAGAATGTAGGCAAGAAGATAAACGGGTTAAGATATGCTCAATTGAATGAATTTGTGAGAATATGTCACAAAGCATTTATTACAACTACAAGCTGACCCGAGTTAAAATAATGGGTGTATTAATGCAAGTTATTTGTAATTGCAACTATATTCAATCATTAATAAAATGTAAGTATTTTCTTAATTTAATAATTAGCATGTTGTGTAAACTATTTTTAATAATAATTGTAGTAATAGATGAGTGATTGATAAAGAATTTGACAAAAATGCAAGTCATTGAAAAAGCCCCTCCCCCTCCCAAATCTGACAAACAAAATGGACAATCAAAGAAAAATTGTTAAAAATCCTTCAAGAAATTTTCAATAATCAAAATGTTAAAAAATAGTAAGAAGACAATCCTGATTTATTAAAATCTGGATTTACAAAAATGATGATAATGGAGACCCATGTCTGCAATGTGCTATAATGTACGAAATTATCACAGACAAGAGTACATGACCAAAAAAATTACTTGACATATTGAGACAAAGTATATAGATTTGAAAAACAGACTTTTAATGTTTTTGAAAGCAAGCATAAAAAAAAAAAACAGAATATTGTAAAAATATGTTTTCTTATTTCACCTAGTACTAATAATGATAAAAATATGCATGTCTCATACATAATTAGTTTATGATACAAGTCATTAGTACTCCCAATGATAAAAAACATTGTTGCAGTAATGTTCGATGAGAAGAGCATGAAAAAAATCAAATTAATTTTACAAGAAAAATTTGAGCGGGTGGAAGATTAGCTTATCGACAATTAATGTGAGCCAAGTTTTTTTCTTTACAAATAGGTAAGTCAACAGATATACATGATTTATTCTGATTGTTTTTATTCTATTCATTTAATATGGAACAAGCCACATAAGGAGGAAATTGTCAGAACTTCTGATTCTTATGATATGGTGACATACATTCTTAAAATAAGTCCAAAATGAGTTATGGTTTCACTGTAGTCTTCATAGAGAAGCATTAACAACTATGTTGAGTGATTAAAAAAATCATTTTAAATTTTGTCATAAAAATAGTAAATTTCACCAAATCTAACAGTTACACTTATTTGAAAAACTATGTGATTAGACAAAAAGTTTTCATAAATCTTTAGTTTTCCATATTGAAGTAAGTAGGATATTGAATGGCAGAATTTGAACTTCATGAAGAAGTCACAATGTTTCTGGATGGACAAACAATAATGTAAAATCTTTGCATGATGAGAAGTTTATTCTGAAGATCATTTATATCCAGATATATTTTTGAAATTAAACAAAATTAAATTTATATTTAGTAGAAATGGATAGAACTAATATATTTGGAGTGCAGATAAAATTCAAGATTAACCCAAAAAATTTATTAATAGAAAAAAAAAAAGCTGAAAGTATGATTGTTTCGGGACATTTGAAACTTTAATAAATGAAGTAATACTAGCTAATGATTTAATAAATGCACATCTAGACTTGTTGAAAGAAAATGTTAATTATTATTTCAGTGAAAAAAAAGAAGAAAAAAAAACACATCTGGATTGGCTACTGGTACATCTATGAAGGCAGATGAAGAAATAATTAATTTATCCAAAAGCACTTTGTTGAAAATGAAATTTGATCATAAAAAATGATAATTTTAACTGTTAGTTCAAAAGGGATATCTAACTACATGCTGTTTCCTTTTATTAATTTGTTCATGGGTGAAGTTGGCAATATAAGAATTAAAACAAATTTCAAAGCAAGTCAATTATCAAATATTTTCCATGTGAAATACACATATCAATGTGGACTTCAAAACTATTACAGCAAAAATAGAAACATTATGTAATTGATTAATAAATTTATATATTAAATTAAGCATATTTATAAAAAACTTATATTTTTTATTTAGTTCCACTTCTATTTTAAAATACGCATTAAAAAGCACATGAATTGTGAAAAAAATTACTATTTTAGAAAGTGGATCTTGCTCCATAAAACTTTGGAAAACCCTACCTTATTGTATTTTGAATGAGTGTTTAAGCAATTTCTATAAACTCATTGTGAAAATAAGACATAAGATGTTATATATAATAACAAAATTACAAGTTATAACTATGATAATACAAATATTGCAGGACTAAACATTACTAACCTCAAATTAGAATAGGCTTGAATTGTATTTATATTAAAAGATTTTACTTGCTTTATTTTAAAGTATGAAATATAAAATATACCAATTTATTAAATGCTCTTTATAATCAATAAGAACACATATTATATTCAAAGTAAAATTCAATTCTATTTTTTCATAATCCTTATCATTTAACCTATGTAAAAAGGGTATTGCTTACTTTATAAAAGTCACAAATACTATTGCATAATCTTCTAAACAATTAATAAGCACATATACAATCATATTCTAGTTAGATAGGAACTTTATATTTTATATAAACCTCAATAATTAAATATGCATATAACATAGCCATTTATATAATTAAAATTAATATATTATAGTTATACCTTAAAATATTATTATAAATGACACTATGAAAGTATTTTTTATTCATTGTGAAAATAAGATATTATATATAATAAATTCTAAATTATAACCACAGCAATGCAAGATTCTTGGGACCAATGTAAGGGAAAATATCTTCATTTGATGTATCAGGTCTTAAACATTCATTAATCACAAACAAAAGGTTTAATTATCTTTATAAAGTAGAATTTACTTTTTTAATTTGTAAAAAATGAAATACAGATAACTACTTAATGAAATGTTCTTTGTAATCAACAAGTACATACACCATTATATTCTGTTGTTTACTGTCTAGTTATATATTTATTAATAAAATTATACATATACGTGTGTGTGCATGTACAAGCTGGTCAGTACAAGCAATGTTAAATCGTTCTATAAATAATCATATGCAGAAAAAAGAATAACAATCTAATTTGCATTATAATAAAGTTTAACAATATGCAAATTTAAAAAGTTAATAAATTGCCTGAAAAATTTCTAAAGGAGAATGGAGTAGAATAAAAAGGAAAGAAGTAAAGTGAAACTTAAAGATTAGATTGAAAGCTGATAGTGCAGTTGCAGACAAGTTATAGCAGTAAAAAAAGCTAGTACACTCAAGGAAGAAGTGAGCAGTAAAGGGGCTTACTTAGAAATTGCTCGTGAATGTCTCTGAAATTATGGGAGTTAAAGAAAACATCTAATTATTTAAATAAAGACTGTAAGAAATTGTGGAGTTAGAAAAGAGATCTATCTGCCTATCTATTTATTTATTTGTCTATCTATAGACATAATAAATGTTTCATGACTATATTGTTTATGCTTTTCAACTAGCCAGTCGCTAGTTAAACTACTAAATTATTACTATTACTAATATATATATATATATTATTCAGGGTGAATAAATTCTTTAAGTTATTAAAGAAAACTTGTGTATTTCAATTTAAATTATTATTAATTGTATGAGTGCTAGATTATAGTCTGGCCCTGTATATACTATATTCTAAATAATGTAAAATTATTATCAATTGCAATTTTTTTTTATAAAATTTATCAGTAACATATTTAGATTTCTAAAACTATTATTTTTTTAATGAAATTCATACCTTTTAGATAATTCATAAGCATATGACCAAGTATATTATAATCCGTTAGGAACTGAATTGCATTTTATATAAATCTCACCAACTAAATTAAACAATTGGTCATGCTTTATACGTACAGGGCCAATCAGAAGGAGGGGGGTAAGAGGAGAAACTGCCCCCGGCCTTGCAATATTAGGAGCCTCAACTTGGCAACTCAATATGTTAAACAAAAATATAGAAGGCAAAGGGATGTCATGGCTTGTAGAACGGCCTTAATTTTACAGTTAAATTCCCCAAAAAAATAACCGAGAAAAATTTTTCCAAGCAGCATACCCTGAGTCGAAAATGTAAGCCAGTTTAGGGATGAGGTGCCAATTTGATGATTCTGCAACAAAAATGACTGCAGTGCTCAGCAATGACAAAATAATAGTCTCAGACCTCTGTCAGTCAGTTCTGTGCTAACAGTATTTTACGATACTAACAGTGCTAGAGTAAATCTACCATATCCAAGTACTATCTGGATCTGATCTGCTTGCTCGTTTCTGCATCTCATAACTAACTGCTACTGGAGTCCTGTTTTTGGTCCTGTAAGTAAAAACTCTTGTTTCTTCTCTCTTTTGCCCCACGTTCTTATTTTAAATTATGAAGAGCCTCTAAAATATTAGTTGCCCTGGGCCTTGCATTTTCTCTGAAAGTCTCTGTATATGAATATTTATTGACGACATTTACATAAAAGGAACTTAATTCAATTCCTGAGTACAATATATTCTATATGTTATTAATTATATAAAAAGCAATACATTAATAATTTATAAAAACATTACATCATAATATTCAATCACAGCATCATTAACCATATGCATAAGATTATTGAACTATGAATAAAGACTTAAATATATTTTAACAACAAAATATTTAGTTGATGTAAAATTAATAATAATATTTAATATACTAATATAGATGAAATATGCTGATATAATTATTCAGATATGAACAGCTGTAAAAGCAAAGAGATTAATCAATATTAATTTTCAGATAGATACTATTTCCAATTGCTAGTTTGAATTTTTACTTATTAAAGAAAATCTAAATTACTAAATCTGTTTCAGCATGCAACAAGAAAATATCCAATTAAATACATATTTAAAAACACTGTTTAAAATCTGAGCACAATACGAATATCAAATATATATAATTTATAAATAGAAATTATTAAAAATATAAATTAAAATGCATAGATAAATTAGACAAATAGAGCTTTGAAACTTCTTACTTAGAATTAAAATTAGTATGTATATACATTTAAAGTTTAATAAAAGCTTTTGCTTACATGGGGATTCTCTAACACTGTATTACAACTTAATTGATAAAATATTGATAATATAATTCTATGGATCTGTAAATGAAAAGGATTCCTTATAACTTTGGTTGATTGCATCTATATATGTAAACACTCACGCAATGGTATTTAGAAAACGGAAACTATAAATCTTTTTGGATAAGATGTTGATTGCCCAGTAGTTTTCTTCATGGTTAAAATAAAATTTTGGGTCTTTTCTATAACTTGTAGTTTATGTTTGATATAAATTACCCATGCAATTTGCAATGTATCGCCAAGATGAGATATAGAGGGCATCTTTCAGTCATTCATAAAAAATAGATAGGAAATAATCCTAAAAGATTTCCTAGCCAATTGTCATCGCAGGATTATGGATAATAGCATTAATGTCAAATCTGGGAGGTCTCCTTAACTTTCATTCTGAACACTACTGCAATTAGTAATGAATATTTTACACTGAACTAAATTCTCTAGATTGCATGAGTCTTTTATATTTTTTGTATCTATTACTGAAAAATAAAGTGGCCTTTTTTTTAAAAAAACAAAAAACAAATTGGCATTTATAATGATTAACAAATTCAGAAAACAACATAACTAATGTCTATATTAACAAATATAGTTGTTTTCAAAAACAAGTGAAGTTTAATATACATTAATTTAGTCAAAGTAAAGGTGTTCTTAAATGAACATTATAAAAACATTATTATATATTTTTAAAATCAAATAAAAAAAATAAATTATTTCTTTATTTTAACAATTAAAAGATGAATGAAATATTAAATTTTATATTGTTTAATAAACAAAGTTTGTTATTTTATTTTCTACACAATCTTATATGCACATATTATCAACCCAACATTTGACAAAGTGAAAAAATTAAATTATTTAATGTTGTTACAGATAATAAGATTGAAGTATACAAATATGGAATTAATTATATTTCATGCCTATCCAGAATACAATTATATATGTGCTTATCAACTACAATGGACATCATATATAATAAATTTTGTGTACTTCATATTTCACCCTTTAAATAAAGCAAGTAAAATTTGTTTAATATATATAAAATTGAAGCCTATTTTGATTTGTAGTTATTAATGTTTAAGGCTTGACAATGCTGATGAAAGAATTTTCTTGAACCATACTTGAACTGTTATAGTTCACAATTCAGAATTTGGCTATTATATAATAGCTTGTATCTCAATTCCACAATGAGTTAATAAAAAGCTTTAAATGCTCTTATTCATATTAGATCATATATAAAAAAAATTTGATCATTAAAAAATTGCAAAGACAACAACTTTAAATATTAGTTAAATCATTATTTATGATTATCATTTAATGTAGACCATAAATAATAAATATATATTAGAATATTAATAAATACATTTTCCTCAAAATTTTCTACTTTTCTTACATTTAGATATGATAACAGTCCCCATTAGGTTAGAAATCATTAAATTCCATTTAACCATAAAATCTAAATTTATTAAAGCTCAAATATATCTTTGAAATGTGTAAGTAATTATAAATATACATAAAATATATAAAACACATTTATTTCTTCATAATTATTTTTATAGTTCAAGTTATAAATATAGGGATATAAAAACATATTAAATAAATAAACAAATATTAATATATATTTGACTGCTTACATATATACATATTTTATAGATAAATAAAGACTCTTTGCAAGTTAAAATATGAGAAAAATGTAAAAAATATTGGGAAAAAAATTCAAGAGTTAGTTTATAAATATATTTGTAATAAAAAGATAAACATAAATACACTTAAATGATTTAGATTAACATACTGTACAGGCTTACATACACCTGCACATATATAACGTAATATATAAGGGATTCGAACTCAGACTTTCACATGACCCTCAGCTCTCCATGCCATCTCATATTGCTGACCCACCTAATCATACACATGTTGAAAAGATAAATAATCACCAATATACGTATTTCATGCTAAATCAGCAATCGTCAGTTGGTCCAGATTACTATCTCCACATATATATATATATATACAATCAGTACTCAGTTTTATATTAAGATAGCCAATCTTCATACTTTAATGAACAGGCTTCAAACTATTCCAACCCACAACTCTTCAGCCATCCATTTCATTGAAAATCTTAAATGATTTAGATAAATTTTTTAATGCTGTAATTATAGAAATGTAGATTAAGAATAGTTAATTATTACGCTTCTCAAAAATATCAGATATTTAAAAAAAATAAGGAATCAATTGTTAATTTGATTAGTTATTATTTTTTTTATTATTTTAAAAATTACCTGCAAAAGACTAAGAAAAAAAAATAGCACTGTCTTTTTTAAATACAAATTTTGATGATGTGATATAAAATCTACTTCTTAAATAAAGTCAAAAGTGTCTGAGCCCAGACTATATTCTGAAAAATTCTGTTATCCAAAATGAATGTTTCCTCTTTCCAAAACCTCCTATATCAGAATAAACTCATATACTTTTTACTCCTTATTATCTAGTTATTTTTCCAGCTCTAGTTCATTTCTTTTTTCCTCCTATTCAATTTTAATAAAACTGTTCTATTACTTCCATTATCCTACTCTCATATTTATCAATTTCATTATAAAGACCTAAACAAAAACTCATAAAATCTTTACTTAGCTCTTTTTACCATGAAGTTTCCCCTACTTTCCACATTAACTTATCCTGAATCTCTTTCAATATTCTATCCTTCAAAAATAAATGTTCAGTTCTCTTTCTCTCATCTCAATACAAACTACATATACAATCTAAATTCTTATTTTATTTTTACCTTCTTTTCTTTGTATCTAAAGATCCTGACATTACATTAATTATATGATTATTATCATACATCTTTTTATATAATTTTTCTTATATAACTTCAAATTATTTTTTATATAAATTCATTATCTCTTACCAGTTTAAGTATCACTCTTTTTCTATCCTTCACAATTATATACTCAAATACAATTTTTGCATCTTTATTTCATTCTTATATTAATATATAAAAATAAATTATCTATTATGTTTACTTTTTATAAAATCTTTCTTGCCTAATGTGTCTGTTGTCATTTCCACATAATCCAATTGAAAACTATTTTTACTAATCCATTTTAAAATTTCCCTCATTAAAAAAAAGGCTATCCTATTTTACTTTGAACAGGCTCATTTGTTATCCAAAATTCATCACCTAATGCATATCTATGTGCCTTTTGTATTCTATTTAAAAATTTCTAAATTCTCTGGACAATACAAAGCTCATCATTTCCAAATTTTAGAGCAGTTCCTTTCCAAGTAATTCTACATTCGTCACATTTATTAAATAATAAACATGTCATAATTTAAATCAAATCCTTTCTATATTTTTTCTTCTCAATTAATAAAGTCTCTAAATAGTTATATTTTCATTTTCCATTCTTCAGTTTTATTCATCCTGTTAAATTTTTAGAATTTTCTTCATTAAATTTAATTTTTATACTTCCCACGCAAAGAAAAAAAAAAAAAACCCTCTCCATATTATGTATTCTCCTGATTCCATCTGTAGGAATCTTTATCCTAATATTTTTACCTCAATCTCTGATTCTCTTAGAAATAGAACAAATAAATAATAAAAGAAATGGATACTCTTATATCAATCAAATTTCCCATTTAACTTTCATTGATTCTATATCCTCCAATTTGCATTTATTCAAATTATCCTTGTAAAATTTTTAAAATTCTTAAAAATACTATCTATTGTCATATTTTTTAAGATTTCTCCACATTTTATTTCTATTCATCCTATTATAAACTTTATTATAATTTCAAAATGCAATAAATATTGGTTTATTTTCCTTATATTTCCACTGACAGATATATAATGAATAAATTATCATCTATTCTTTCTGAATGAAATCCATTCCAATCTCCATCAAAAGTTGTCTCATCCAATCCCAATTCTACTCATTAAGATATAACAAACAATTTAAAAACTATAGATACTGTTGCTATTGTTCTACAGCTAGTTTATAATCTAAAATATGATCACACCTATTCATCTAGAATCTTATTATCAACTATAATTTTATTATTAAAGAAAGTCTTGTGTGTCTTTTTATACCTATTATTATTTCAACTACCATACTATCTAATCCTTTTGCTTTTCTTTTTTTTCTGTATCTTTCACTCTATTCAGCTCATTATAAATTAAATCTTCTAATCTTCCCAATTCTCCTTTACCCAAAAGTTTTTATTACAAATTTATTAAGTATTTTTCTAAATTCTAACACCTTTTTCTTTATTATTTCTTTTCTTATAACCAAAAATTTTCATAATTCTCTCTTTCTACAATGTTAATTTCTTCCACTAACTTCTCATTAAATTCATTCCAGTTCTGGCTTAATTCTATTTTAGCTTTGTTTTTTTCCTTAAGTAGTTATCTTAACTAACTTTTACCTCCTCTTCTCTCACTTTTTTAAAAGCCATCTTATAAATCCTTACATACCCTTTTTCTTATACTTTCTAAAGTTTTTTCCCTTCATTTTCCCTATTTAATCTTAATGGTTCAAAATTCAACATTCATTTCTTCATCATATCCATCCAAATTTTTAAAACTTTTAAAATCCTCTCTTATAATTGTTTCAAAGATATTAAATTCGCTCAATTTAACTTCATCACTTATTATTCATCCCTATCAAACTTTCTATAAAAATTTATTTAGCCTTTAAGATGTCATTAATTCTATTAAAATAAAATTGTTTTTCTTATTCATCAAACATTTTAATTCTTTTTATCTATTCTAATTCTTCTTTATCTGCCAATACATAAATATGACTATATTTCAAATTTTGCCATGACTATGTAAACTTTCTATGATATACTTTACTCAAATTACCAATTTTCAATACAACTTTTTCAACATAATTTTCATTATGTTTCATTCTTATTCTTCTCTCCATCAATTTCATTAATGACTATCTATATACCTGCAACAAAATTTTAAAATCATTATTTCTAAACACAATTATATTCCTATAAAAATTGTCAAATACTTTCCACTCTTTCACCCATCCTTGCCATTTCCAATAGCTAAATATACTATACTATAGCCACATATATATTTTTCTATATCTAATTTCAATCTTATCCACATATGTTCTGTACAATTTCTAGGATCTCCTTGTTAACAATAATTATTATACCCCCTCCATATTCTTATCACATTTCTGAGAATGTAGTTCATCTTCCCCTCTCTATTTTTAATAGTTCATTTTCTGCCACTTATTGTAAACTTGACTATCACTATATCCCCATATAAGTTTCTTCTTACAGCCTTACTCTGTGAAGGATTTTGGATCTTGATGTAGTGCAATTGGATTTTTTTGGCATAAATCAAAAAATAGTCTGGAGTTATAGATTGAACAGAATTGGATAGGAATTTAATAAACACTAGATTACTTAAGCTAAGAATAGGTGGCAGAACTGGAGTAGTAAGATTTTTTTTTTACACTTTAACATCATTCCTTCTTTAGAGTTAATATTTTAATGCTAATAGTGTCATAAAAAACTTTTTTTTTTATTTGTTTAGTTTATGATTCTTTTATCTATAATGATAAATAATAAAATGTGATCTTTCTAAAAGTTGAGTTAGGTAAGAATTGGATGGAAATAAAATTAGTTCCTTCATATTTACATTCATTGTCTTTACATATTTTATACCAAGCTTTCTTTATATTTGCTTATTCATCTGCCAAATCTGTATTTTTTTCTTTGTGCTTTAAATGCTATACAAAATCTACTTCATAATATTTTACTGTAATTTGAAGATTTATACCAGATATTACAAGTATGGCTAGAAAATTTGAAAATTTCTTGGACTATAAATATGTTCCTTTTTGGATTCTATTTTGGGTGATTAGATAGTAAGTTGCTGAGATCTACATGGCAAAAGTCTTTAACATTTAAACACGTTCACTGACTAGAGGCCCAAATTATTAGTTTAGCTCTTGTGGATTACAATTAGGTATTTTGTTTCTCTGATAATTATGAAAAATATAAATGGTAGATCACAGTATGTACATTTATAATTAAATGCCAAATAATTTTCTTTTCTTTATGTTGATGATAATAAGATTCTAATAAAATAAAATCAGCAAGCAAACTTTTTTATTATTATTATGGCTAAAAGAGTTGTAATGGAAATTTTTTTTGTCATAAAGTAATTACTTTAAAAAATAAATTTTGTTATGTGACTGGTGAGTTTTTATTTTTATAGCTAAATATATTCAGTGACAACAATTGCAGAGACTCAAAATTATTTTACAAATTACCTTAGTTGCAACATTATCACATGACCTCTCATAAGTTTCAAGGGCAGTTATCTTCATCCTGATCTACAATACTCTACTGTAAGTTTGAATAATTGTGATTAGTTTTGAATTCTATAAAGGAGTAAACAATATGCAAAACATTAAATGCATTAGTTACGGTTTTGCATCCTGGTTTAAAGATGGGGATTTTGCAATACTATGCCATCTGGTACCCATTGATTACCCAAGATAAGAGATGGCTCTAGAATATAGTGAAGGTAATTACAAATTGTACTTTAAGACAAAATGAAATAATGTTTTCTTTGAATATGTTATTTTTAATCCAAGAAATATTATTTTATCATACTTTCAATAAATATTGTTTTACTACATTTCTAAGTAATTTTTTATATAATTCTCTTTTCAGCCAATTGCATCAAATGTGCAAATTTCCCACATAAAATACATATTATTTCTTTACTCTAATGTGGATTCATGGAGGTATTCTTCTGCAACAGATTTTTAAGTGATAGCTGAAATTTTTAGTTCTTAGTATTTTTTTTTTAAATCTTACTCATTATTTACAAAATAAAATGACTGATAACTCTACCACAGAAATATATATTAAGGACTATATTAATACTGTATATTTGGAAAAAAATATTAAAAATAATCTTAATGCATTTTTGGACCTGAGCACTCTTATCAAAAGTAGCAGTTACATTCTGTTATATAATTATTGCTTTTGACAATAGTACTCAGCACCTAATAAGCATTAAGATTATATTTAATATTTTCAATCATTTCTCAGAATATATAATAGTAATACTACCTTTAATATATTGTTTATTAAATGTAAAACTAATAGATCTAGCTACTTCAGATTTAGGGAGAGAATGAAAGAGAGTATTTCTTCCATTTTAATAATCTTTTATTTTAGCTTTTTTTTAAAAAAAAAAATTAGTAAAACCAAATCTTATTTAATATATTTATACTTATCCATCAATCATAAGTAAATTTGGATAAATATTATAACAATAATGTAGGAAAATAAATAATTGTTTAATAAAAATAATAAAGAAATAATACATAAATATGTATACATTTTAATGCGTTTATTTAATTTAAGGACTACTGCACTAAAAAACAAAAAAAACATTTTTTTTCTTGGACCACAATTTTGTTATATGTAACTTTAATAACAGCATGGTGATCTATAAGTTAATTAATTTAAGTAATAATAGAGTACTTAGTTTGATTACAAACTATATTGTTTGAATTCAATAACTTATGGACACCCCACACTTTTATTCCACAGTTAAATATAATAATCAAAATTATGGTAAAAAAAAAATCATTTTTTTGCTTTTTAGTGCACTAATTCTCAAATTAAATAAAAGCATTTTTTATACATATTACTTTTTAGTGATATATATATAAACTCATTTAAACTCCATTACAAAATTTTTGTTTTTATGAAGACAATGGTTTCAAAAAGAAAGTTTTATGTAAACAATCCAAAGAGAAATTAAGATTTCATATTTTATTTCTTTTTCTTGCTATTTTAATTAACTGTAAATGCCCTATCATCTATTGTGCAAAGCTAAAACCTTACCTGATTTGAATGCAATCAAAATTTGAAGATGAAAATCAGTAACAAGATTTTTGTTTTTGATTTCATTGCACCTTTCTTTTTCTTTCTACTTTAATTGTCTTTTCAGCATGTGTATGATCAGATGGATCAGCAATATGAGATGGCTTGGAGAGTTGAGGGTTGTGTGGTGTAAGCCTGTACAGTGTATTAATTTATTTTAATTATTGTAAATGTTCCTAAAATTTCTTGCTCATATTAAATGAAAATATTTGCTTAAAAAATATTATGCTATTATGCACAACCGATTTGAATGAGGTAATGAAATGCGCCCACCAATTCTGAAATATTGTATTATTATATTACACTATCACCAAAACTGAAAATGTGTACAAAATTTAAGAAAATTCATTCTGTAGAAGTATGTTAAAAATCGGTTACAAAATTTGACCCAAATAATCTGAAGTCTCAAGTAAAATAAAAGCATTTAAATATAAAATCAAATCAACTTATAATATTCTTGAAATTCTACTAAAAAAAATAGATTTAATATATATATAATATATTTGTGTATGTCATCAACAACACTTCATAAACAAATATGTTCATTCTAATTCCAAAGGTAGAAAGGAAGAAAAGATTGAGTTACAATTGCTAGCATATAATTAAAATATGGAAATGTGATTATTCAAAAATATAATCACATTGTCTAGTTAGTGCAGAGAGATGAGTGACAGCAAGAGCAACTCGTGATAATCTGGCTCTGTAATAACCTAAGTGTCTGAAAACAGTAAAGTAAAAAAGAAAAATGGAGAGGAAAATAAATAATAATAATTGATTTACTTAGAAATGTTATTAATAATTATAAATAAATTAAATTAAGATGAAATCTTTCATTCATCTTTTATTCAATCATATATATATATTTTAATAATGCATATAATTTGAAAATTAAACACTATCTTATTTCAATAAAATAAAAACCAAAACAAAAATATGTAGCCAATAGTATATAAGAAAATGTCTAACAAAGAAATCGTATTTATATTGTCTAGAGATGGGGTATTGGGATGGTCGTGGGGTGATGGAAAATCATCATCAATCCCAAATCAATTTAATATGATAATGAAACAATATATTAATATTAAGTATAAAAATATATAATTATTATTGGTAAAGATATTAAAGTGAGAAGATATTAAGTAATGTTAATATACAAAATATATATAAGCAATTTTATATATTCAGAGTGAGCATGAGATTATGAAATCTCTCTGAGAGATCAGCCAGTTACTCCTCAGAGCAACTATGATTAATTATAAATCCACCAGCATTATCATACTACTCAAATTAAAATAACCATTTATCATCATGAATGATCAATCAAAATACATCAATACAATAAATCAATAGTCCATCTTGTGGCTGGATTTGAAATATGAATCAACAGTCAATCTTGTGACTGGACGGGAAATGGGAACTTCTGTAGACCAGGCTAACTATTGAGCCTTTGCTAGACTTGGTCAATTATTTGAACATAACTTGGATGCACCAACTTAAGTGCTAATCCATTAGAATACATAAGAATCAAAACAATAATGCTGGGACATTAAAACATGCTGATCATCATCAATGTTCTGGCCATATAGTACCATTAATGTACTGGCCATCTATAATCTTAATTTTTAATAGACTAAATAAATAAAATATAGTGCAGGGACTTGGAAGAATATAATCTTTGTGCTAAAACAGGACCTTTGTCAACTGAATGCCCCTAAAGCACTAAATACATCTCCATTTATATATTCATCCCATTATACACGAATCTAGCTCAGAAGACCACAAGCTCTACAACTGTTCTGGTGACCAAGAGATGATGCAAAATAATTTCTAACAATTGAATATAAGTTTATTAATAACAAAAAAAAACATGATATTAAGGTCTCTAGAATATGGTTTTACAATTAGAAGCATTCTGATTTTGATTAACATATAATAATAATAAAATTATCACATTTGTGATTTACAATATAAGATGAACAGGTTTGAATTGACATTTAATAAAAATAATGATTAAAATTTTACATATAAGTGTCTATCTGATACACATTAATATTTGCAATACAATTAACATATATATGCACACATACATGTGTGTGCATGTAATTTCTGAACATATTTGACTTGTCCTACAAAAATAAATGATTAAACTTTTTAACTTACATTTTATTAACTTATATTTTTAATAATACAATTACTTTATGCTAGGTTTATTTAAACTGCATATGTATATATCTGTATATCAGTGGAATGTATTAATTTATTTACATATTTGAATTGTTATATAAAATACAATAAATGATTAAAATTTTACATATATGTGTGCATATATATATGCACACTAACGTTTACCTATTTTAACTTGTTACAATATTATATTTTCCATAGTTAATTCCTTGGTTAAAATATATTAGATTCACATATACACATGTGTATTAATAAAATCAAATTCTATCTTTAATGATTACAGTTTCTTTTCAAAAAGAAATAAAGTCAATTTTTTTTTTTTTGATTGCTATAAAAGTTAAATCTTCCAGCAGGTTAATTTTATTATTTAATATTATATATTATATATTGACTGATTACTCTAAAAAAAGATTTGTTTTTCATCAGATTACTCTTAACTAATAAGAGTTTTTTTTTCTTTTATAAAAGAAAATAAAGTCAATTTTATGACAGATCACTTTTTGATTGTTGGTTAATTAATTATCAACACTTTTAAATTGATCTAAAAGATTTGCTTTTTGATTTTAATTCAAACAAAATTATGATTGCATTATTTTTTTAAAAAAATAGATTTTAAAATAATATTCTTTTATATATGTCTCAGATCACAGGTTGCTTCTCTAAAAGATTTTAAAATATCTTTTAACTGTTAATTCTGACTCTTTAAGATTTTTTAATCCAAGCAGTTATTTATTTGTGTTACTCTTTTTTAAAAATTATAGAGTTTAAATGATTTAAGATAATACTGTTCTATATTATATATCTCTAATTTTTAAAATCTCTCTCTCTTTTTTTTTAATAAATGAAAAATAGAATCGTTTTATATAATTAAAAATATAAATTTCAAAATGCCTTTTTGTTTTCTCAAGGATTTAAAATAATCATTATAGATTATATATTTCACTGTTAGAATGTTATTTTAAAATGAATTATTAAAACAAAACTTATTTTAATCCAAGCAAAATTATCTGCTTGTATTTTTTTTAAATGTTATTTTTAGGAAAGAAATTATCATTATATACAATGTTATCATCAGCTGTATATATGTTTATCTATGCTTCTCTTTGCATATAGACACAGCAACATATGTATAACTACTTCATTCAGCTGGGGGTTTTCTTGGGAAAGCTGGTAGACTGGCTTGTCTCATTAGGAAAAATATAGTCCAGGTATTATCATCATCAGGTAAAGGTATATTCCAGGTATAAATGTCATCATTGATCAGTTCCCTTCTGGATAGAATTGGTCCAGGAAAGTTAGGTGTTGTCTCAGAACACATTTGTAGCTGTGAATTACAAAGAATCTTGACCCTTTTCCTCCATGTGAATTCAAACTTCACCAGTAAACTGTAGAGCAGTTGCTTTCTTATATCCTCATGGTAGTTTTCTGTGTAACTCTGCTAGCCATCTCTTCTGGCCAGCTCTCTGCTATAGCAAGCTATTATTTCATAAAATATTTTAGCCAAATTTGCAGCTAGCTACTAGCCAGATGCTTCTCAAAAATATAAACCAGACTCTTCTGACCAACTCTTACAAAAACTACAAGCCAAACATATCAGTCCTTTTTATAAAATCTAGCTGATAAAAACACCTTAATTGAAAACAGAGTTTTTTCTGTCTAATCCTTATCTTGATTAAAATAAATTTTAATCTTTTCAAATCACTACTCTGAAATTTTACCAAAGGTGTGATCTACATATTTTTACTCTCTTCAAATCACTTTTAATTAAAAGCTATTTTTTGAACTTTTTAATCTACAAAGATTTTTAAAAATAAAGAAATGTACACAAGCATTAATAATAATAATAATAATAAAAAAAACATGCTTGTTTTTTTTTTTAAAATTCAAAATCAGAAAAATAATAATACAATATTTATAATAAAATTTTGCTTTAAATCCAGTTATTTAACCATTTATTTATTATTTTTATTCCAGGAAATGTAGAAAATATCTATAACAATTTATGCCTGTGTTTATTTCTACTTTTCCTTTATATATATGTACACACATACAGCTATGCTGCTATGTAATCAATTGGTTACAATATCTATATATATAATTAAACACATATATGTATAGTATATCCAAGTTATATGTCAATAAATGTTTAAATATCATAAAGACATTAAAATAAATTGCTGATTAGTCACCATATATCAATAAATAAAAAAAAAACAACAACAATTGCCATATTTTGTCCCAGAACTAGATATATGAAGATAATATTACCATCCTCTCCCCATACATTACATGGGGAGTATAATGCTTTAATTAAAAATGTGTTCTATCAGGAGTGAAAAAAAAAAATCAAAACTATTAAAAAACATCTACTTACACATATAAACTTATAAATAGAAAGTCAAGGACTGCATTCCATGAATCTAATTGCTATATATATAAATAATTATTATATATAATTATTAAAATTAAAAATATTATATTGTAATCAAAGATAAAAAAGTCAACACTTTCAAAAAACATATATTTTATATATAATTTTAAATAGTATACAAAAAACTGAATTCCATGAAGCTAACTACTAATATATAGAATCATTACACACTCAGATACATATATCTAAAATATATGTCAGCACATACATCTCTAATTTCAATACTGTATGTCACAGTGATGGTGTAAGGGGGAGGGGATTGTCACACACAACATCTATAAAAAATTAAAAATTAGCTGAAGACAGCTTATGGCATGTCCAATAGCATTTACTAAAATGCTAGATAGCAAACATATCTATAAGTTAGTTACAATTAATTTTCATTTATTTACAAATTTTGTACTTGGTATATTAAATTGTATAGAGTTAATTCTATTTTTTTAAACTATACTATTGTATTTGATAAATATATATTGAAATGAAGACTTTCATGAGCAGCAGATATAATACATTATAAAAATTTATCTGTATATAATTAGCAGTACCATTGCATTGACATTTTGGCTGAATTGTATCTACTATCAACTGACTAAAAAATGTTATTTTAAGAAGTTTTATTTTTGTTTTTATTGGATGAAATTTTAATATTGTTATATGTGCTATTGCTTGCAGTGCCTCTACAACAGTTTTTTTAAAAATAATATTCCTTACCCATTCAGCCAAAATATCTGTTAAATATATATCTATTAAACTGTATATATACATATACACATACATATATAGCTGCTCTTAACTAGGAGTAGGAGTCTTAAAACATTACTAAAATGAATATCATTGTAGTAACAAATAAAACAAAAATTTGCTTGTAATATGAATGATGTCAATATCATCAATGGCGAAGAAGATATCATATAAGTTTAATACTAAAAATAAATTCTTAAAATTTTTTATATAAAACTATTGAAATTAAAGTCAAATATATTACTTTTGAATTTTGCTTGCAACTTTCTTTCCTTTTCTTTGGCACGTAGTAATTTTCTTCTTCTTTTTTCTTCTCTTTCTCTCTGCCTTGATAATGCAGTTACATGAACTTTTTTAATATTATTCTTTATATTCACATTATCTAAACAAAAAACAAATAAATACATAAATGACAAGATTTAATAAAAATAATTATTATCTATATAAAGAATTTAAAGTAAATATATATGCATGTATCAAAAATATTTTAACATGTTACCCTCCAATCTACACCATAGTCTCAATTATGAAAAAAATAGAATAAATTTTTACTTTTAAATTTAAAAATTACAATCTTATCAATCTGATATTTACTATTATTTATTGGTTTAAAGCAATAGTTCCCAAAGTGATCCACATTGACCCCCGAGGTAGACAGTTTCTATAAAAAAATTTGGGGGTCAACAACAGCAAAAATAGACCCCCTTACTACTGCTTTTGTTTGTTACTTCAAAATATCTATGATTCCAATAGGTATCTAATTAAGAAATAAAATAAGTTAAAAAAATACTTTTTTGATAAAAACACATGGAAGTTGTCTAATCTATAAAAAAAGATATTACGCATGAGAGAAAGAGAAACGTAAATAGCCATGGGTGTGTACTGAAAATCAGATATATTAATCTTTAACTTGGATTAAAGTTTATATCTGTGCTAGAGAAAAACTCTAGTTTAATAAATGATTAGTAATAATCATTATGTATCTATCAAAAAGTTGATAACATAAAAGTTGGGAGTGGAGTAAATTGACGCTTGAAAATGAGACAATTTGCTCTACAAAATACTCTTCATGTAATAAAGATATATATGAGAGATGATGACCTGGCCCAACTGACGAGTGCTGGTTCAGCACAAAATACATCTTGGGGGTTGTCTTTTATTGTATCTTTATTTATATGAAATTATTCATGAAATAAAAAAGAATGGAGAAATATGGAAGTTGTCTAATCTATAAAAAAAAAAAATACCAAACTTGCAAACGAAAAAGTAAAGTGTCATTAAAAGAGTCACACGTAAGAATGCATGAAAATACATGTAGCACAAACATGTCTTGCATTGTCTTATCAAACATATTTAAGTGTGGACATAAAAAACTGTTGAACGTCGGCACTTGCTTGCAGTGAAACAAGACGATATTCGCAGTATCTATCAATTTTGTATGATCATGCTTTCATAAACACTATAAATTAGTTCACTGATGTGACACATACTTATTTGTGATTGAACTTTGAATATAATTATTTATTGAGGAGCAGTACTACAAAAAATAAAATCAGAGGACACAGCTTATTTATTTGATTTGAACAAAAATCTTCTGCTTCAAATAAGTACATACTTTATTTTTTTTTATCATAGAGGCTGTTGAAATTGTTTGTTAATAAAAGTTTTTATTTCTTATAATAATAATAATAATATGACTAAACCAAAAAAAAAAAAATGCAGACAGTACAGCATGGACTATTTGAAGCTAGGATTTGTCCCATCATTATCAAACAAACATTTACCAATGTGCCTCATATGTGGAAAAGTCTTTAGCATTGACTATGAAACCATCAAAACTAGCAGATCACTTGAACAGAATTCATTTTAACAAAAAAGAAAAAGGTTTGTCATACTTTCAATCATTTAAAGATAAAATTCATGAGAACTATGATAGATAATGTTTGTTTCATTATTGAAGCAAAATGATGAATTAAGGGCATCGTACAACATATCCCTATTCATTGCAAAGTCTGTTATTAAACACTATACTCCAGAAACCTGCATAAGATATTATAAAAGGATTCCTTTGAGCAATAATACAATTCAAAGATGTATCAATGAAATGAGTCACTTTGTGAAAAACTTTGTATAATGATTTGCAAAAAAATGTTTTTCCCCTCCAATTGGATGAGTCAATATTACCCGGCAATGAAGCTTTGTTGCTGGCATACGATCGCTTTATTCAAGATCAGAAAATGCATGAAGAATTGTTTTTTACTAGAAATTTAGAAACTGATATCAGAGGCGAATCAATTTTTAATTTAATGGAGCACCAGGTACGGTTGGTTGTTATTGCAGTTTCAAAAGTTACCTGAAACAACATGTAAGTGCTTGTAGTTCATGCGTAATCCATAGACATTTAATAGCCAAGAACCTTAGTAACAAATTGCATCAATCACTTTAGTTTGTTATAACAGCTGTGAACAAAATTCGAAATAACGCTTTCACACAATTATGCAAGGAAAGCAAAAAAGATCTCTATCAATTGGTTCTCTATATCAAAGTCCACTGCCTATCAAAAGCAAGATTTTTTTGTACTTTTTCAGCCTGTTTTAGAGTTTTTGGAAGATGAAGATTACAGTTTGAAAAAAATTTACTTAAGAGTAAAACAAATAATGCTTATTTAACTGACTTATTTGGCAATTTAATATTAATTTACAACTGCAAGGAGATAATTTGAATCTCATCAAAGAAAAATTGGTCATATTGGCTTTTGTTGCCAGATTAATGTTTTTTAAGCAAAATATTGCAAGACCTGAGCTTTTCCAGCTCCCCAACTTATTTAAGATAGGCATAATCCAATAAGAACGCATCTTGTTGTTGTAACGGTCAGAAAACATGTGACTCGTAAACATAGTGCAGAATTCGACCACCATACAGAACAGCAGCACCATCGAGTAGCGAAGCCACCCATGGTACGAGTTCGAACATAGTTTATCGGTTCCACAATACAATCCACGAAACAACGCATCTGATGCGACATTAGTAAATATTTCCTTAGGCACGGTGGTCAGGGATATGCAAGAGACTCATGATTTTATTCTCGAGTTAGCCAATAACCAAACTAATATTAATTAAACATTCATATTTACATAATCGAGGAAATATTATATAGAATGGGTATCGAATAAATGAAACGTAACTGCAGACGTATAGTTTAAAATTATTTATTAATACATTTTAATAAAACAATCTAATAATATTTTATGGACTAACAGCTTCAGTAGCGGGATTTGCGACATGATTATATTTTAAAGAATACATTTATTTATTTAGACATTATTTTATATTGAGGATTTCAGTAGCGGTATTTCCGATACTGTAATGTTTACAAAAAGAATACATTTATTTGAAGGCGTAATCTAGCTAACTAAAATTCTCGAGTGAGTATTTCTAATGCATGCCTGGAGGGATTTATACCTTTGCAATGCAAGAGTCTAAAGTATGGGTTATAAGAGTAATGGCAGACATATATTTATTTAATTAAAATATTTATTTATAACTAAGGGCAAACATTTATTTGAGAGTGAATTATGCAGATAATGCAGAGGCGGAGTGATATGTTTAGAATAATAAAACTAAGTAAAGAAACACGTGGTACGCTTTAGAAAGGCGATATGGAATGGCAGTATATCGAAACTGCAATGCCGTGAATGAATTTATAAGAATGTCGGGCTGGTCTCTGCCATCGGCCCGACGAAGTAAGGTGTCACATAAGCATAACCAGGGACAAGCGGTCCGTGTCGCAGTTTTGCCGGCTGGCTGCATGACATTGTCAAGTCCTACGGAAACACCCATTATGCCCGCTTGTGTAGGACGACTGGGGTTAATTTCAACCCTGAAGAATCCGGAAATTTCACGGCGGAATGGGTCATCGCGTCTCTAAAATGTAACACATGTATACTGTATAAACGGTTATGATGAGATTTAAATAGGTTTCTGACTTGGCCCTACATTACCAACATTTACGCAAGACCTCTGGCGACTCTCAAAGAAATGGGATTTTCTAGAATTATTCATTAGATTTAATAAATACAAAATATATATAAACTGGGAGTTATTACAACTAATATGCCAGCCATTTGCGAAGTAGTAGATCCTGCATTACAATAAATGATGCACTGAATGCGTGTCGATTTATATGAAAGTAAAGTTATTTAGGAAAGTAAATATTAATGAAAATTGGACACGCATTCATTGTTTTAAGCGATCATAGATTTAAACTTTGAAATTTGAGACAATTATGAGCATGCAATAATTAAATAATAACTATAGATAAAAATGTAGATTATAGAAATATGCACCCAAGAACGCTAGAGTGAGGTAAGCTAGATTAGAGAAATTTACACATTAAGCTAATTATTCAGTTTTAGTTATACATATGGTAGTTTTTACATTTTATAATTTAGATAAGTAGTATGAAGAAGAGCTATAGCATATTATGAGAGTACTCTAGAGTTTGAACACAGACAGGTACCTGTTTTATAAGAAGTTTTCTGATTCCATTAGTTTAGCAGAAAAAAAGTTCACGAGTGGCAATTCTTTCTTGTATTTAGATATTCATTTAATTTCATGGCAGCAGCAGCTTTCTCATTCATTTCAGGCAGCAGATCTTCATGGTGAATTTATGATGGGCAATGGAAAGTTCGGCATCCGATAGGCCATCTCCCAATGGAGAATAATCTAGGTGCTTTACTCGGTCATACCTTGGCAGGAACAAATTATTTTATTATTTTTGGAGACTCTCAGTGATCGAGAGCAAAGCTAAAGTTTAAATGAATGTCTCCAGCAAGTCTAAGATGGCCTCTTTTTTTATCTTGATCCTTCACATTTTTGTTAAGGTATTTTTAGGTTCTACTTAATCTGCCCTGAGGATAATCAATGCATTTTGTTGGTTTTTAATTAAAGAAAGCTGCCGTTCTATTGTTTACATTTACTAATTATACTTTGGGGAATTTTTCTTTAATTAATCTATTATCTATCACTGACCGATGCTTTTAAATTTCAAAGACAAAAAGGAAACATAAGATTATTTTAACTTTTAATTAAATATTACATCAGATTTTTTTAGAATTATTATTAAACGAAATTTAAACAAAGCAATAAATACGAACTTTATAATGCAAAATAAATGATTAAAATTATACAAAATTATATAACTAAAAGAAATCTAAATTATATTATTTTATCCCTATTTATTGCGTTTAATTTGAGATCGAAATGTGTGCGTGTTTATGCTGAATTCTACATATATTTATACATTTTTAATATTGTTACACACACAACTCGATATCAAAAAGTTTAAATTTGGGCGGGATAGACCGGTCAGTGAGAGACGACAGAAAAAGGTGAAACTTAAGATTCGAATACGAATCTTACTGTTTCATTGTATGTCAACCACTTGGAGGCTCTTCACTTAGATTTCAAAACTAGGTTCGAAAATATTCTATCATTGGAAATACCAGACTTGAAAATAAACTCATACACTACTAATGCAAAACCAAATATAATTTTGCAAGATGACCTGATAACCACCAGTATAAATGAGGATCTCAAAGTACAATTCAATCAGGGTTATCAAAAGTTTTATTCCACTTCTGTACCCAACTCTATGGACTGTTGTACAAAAAGTGGTGCTATTTCCATCATCATATCTGGTAGAGAGAGGCTTCGGTGTAATTTTAAGTTTACTTCAGAACTAGGGTGACCAGACCAGTTCAATCAAAAATTGGGACATAATGACCAATCATTTTTATGGCCCAGTATCAAGAATCCTGGTAATGTAGCCTATGCCTACCTGAGGATCACAGTGTTCTCTACATGTGTGTGGTATAATCAATTACACATAGATCGATGACTTTATATCAAAACAGAACAATGCACTTATGTAAGGAAACTGAACAATAAATTTAAAAAAATTTCAATTATTAAAATACATATTTTTTATTATATTTTAAGGTGTTGCTTACAGATTGTAATAAGCTTTTATTGCACCTAATGTAGTCACTAAATTCAACACAGCTCATTTTCATATTATATTTGCATAAACTATACAATTTATAGTTTCCAAATCCATTCTATTTCTTTCCTTTGTCCATTGACTACTTATTAAGAAAAAAATACTTTCCACATCTGTATTATGAGCAGGTAATGCAAAGTAATATTGGCATATTGTTTCAATCTCCAATATTTGTTCAGTAAATTTTACAGATGTAAAAAATTTCAATCAATGTTTGCAAGCCAAACAGTTTCATTGTTTTCGAATTTGCTTGAGCCAAAATTTTTTAATACTTCAAACTGATCTATTAATAGATCATCATCGATGGGTATACTAATCTTCCCCAATACTGGTGATAAAGTACATCATTCCATGTTGGTATTTCTTTTAAATCTATCCGGCTAAAAGATGTAAATTTGTTAAAATTTGAAGTAGTTTTTTCCAAATATGCTAAAGAAGTTTTATATAGCTCTTGGGCATCTTCTTTGAAGGAATTTTTTTTTTCCTAACAGATCAATTTTTAAAAACATTTGTTCAACAGAGTGTGAAATAAATTTATTTTCAATTTGAGTTTTTATCATCTGAATTGTTTCATATATTATTTTTATTACTTCTATTATGATGTGACAGTCTGGGCTTTCCATCAGAAGAGGGGCATCTAACTATGGTCAGACTTAGGGTCTTTGGGTAGTATGCGATGAATGCTGCGATGAAGTAACTAACCCATGATCATGCCTATCTCCAATGGGCTAGCTCTAGGTTTATGCACTAAATTCAGACATAATTTAGGCTAGTTCATCTATACATCACTCCCTTTTCGGATTCCACACATGCCTCAGATTCAATCTCAGGGATGAATTTATCTTAGATAGCAATTACAATACCTTTATATAAGTTCCAATCAAATAAAGGACTCATTTAACTATATTATAATGTAAAATGTGTGTGTGTATGCACATATGTATGGTTATGAATTGATGAACGAATGGATAAATAACTTTGATCAACTAGAGAGCATTTAATGAAAATCAAATTAACAATGTTTATTTACAAACAAAATAAAAATTGTAAAACTCTTTTAACAAAAAAAAATAATTATATACATGTGTGTGTGTCAAGTATGTATCCCTACCATATGTTTATTACTCCAACCCTCCACATGGTAGGTGTACATAAAGCCACTACTTATTTACAAAGTAGATCAGAATGATGAAAAGAAAAAATATCAATTCACTGTTACAATGATTGTGAAGCTAACTAACTATTTATCAAGATTATATGAAGGTGTGTGCAATAGCTTTGAAGTATAATTCCAACTGTAAAGGTTCCATCAACTTGAAGGATCCCCCTTAATTATGTACAAGTTTGATAGAAAAAAAAGTTTACACATAATATTAGTCATTCATACTGAATGAACAAAATAAACAATCATCAATTAACAACAACAAATAAACAACATAAACTCTGTCCTGTAGCAAGTGCATGATTTTAATATGGAATAATATCAAATAAAATCTTACTTTTATTCCATATTCCTTACAATAATGATGATGATAATACCTAATATCATGTCACTATGGAGGGAGAGTTACTTAAACTCTATTTAATAAAATAAAAAAAATTGTCTAACTTAACAACTTTCCTCTCTGCATTTTCTTGACTTTAACTACAATTGACTCTTCTAAGTTATAAAGATTTAGATTAAGTTAAATAATTTTACTTTTGGGAAATATATGTATTCAAGCACGAGTGCGTGTGCGGCACAACTGTTCCCAAAAGCTATTAATACAAAATAGCTAACTAAAAATAATAAACTAGCTGAGCGCTTGCTATGATTATAAAGGCAAGGTCCTTTGAAAGTGCTCAGCTAGTTTATTATTTTTAGTTAGCTATTTTGTATTAATAGCTTTTGGGAACAGTTGCGCCGCACACGCACTCGTGCTTGAAAGATTTAGATTCCAAGTGTGGAAGTGAAATAAATTAAAAAAAAAAAAACAACAAAATACAGAATTCTACAAACATATACATAAAATAAAAAAAAGATTACACAACAAATTAAGACTTCCTTCAAGTTATCTTGCATAATGTTCATGAATTAGGCAACTAATGTCTCTGATAGATACAGTTTATCACTGTTTCAGTCACACTTCTATGGCAAGTCATGCATTACTTGTGGGGACTCCTCGGTGATGTATTGGAAATGATATTACTTCCATCTTCTGTTGTTGTTTTCGTTATATCCATCGTGATGTTTAAGACAGGGCATTTGACATTTCAGCAGGTGTTACACCATTGAATATTAAACCATCGCACTTCCTATGGTCAGGGCTGATAACATTTAGCCCTATGACACAATTGAATTAGCCAGATTGTTTTGCAGTTACAATTAAAATTATCTTAATTCAGTGTTTGGTATTTAATAATTTTTATAAGAACAGAATTTATTCCATCATTTATATATATAACTATGCCGATGACGGTCTATTTTGTTATTTTATCCATATTTGAAGAATAGCATGGTCCTTTGTTTAAATCAGTTCAATTATTTTATCCAATTGCAAGAATTTAAGCGAAAAATTTGAAGTGTTTGAATAAACTGTCCATGTTCTCTAAAATTTGAACATTCGATTTTCTGATGTTGTTATACAGCTTTTGCATTCTTTGAAAATAGTAAAAGATGACAGAAATAAACTTGGTTTGTTTTTATACTGGATTCAGCTTCCATTGTTTACTATACTCGCATTTTATTTCCTCTTCCATCGCTGTGTGAACCCTAATTGTATTTATTATATTGATTATAAGTAAAATAAATTATGGAGTAGAATTATGCTTTCACCTTCCACATTTGGTTACCTAGTGACTGATTTGACATTAGGCCATTACCATATTTGCTTAGTCTAAGTCTTGTGTAATGATGTACAATACATTGACATTGAATTTATTGTTTGCATACATATATATTAGTATAATTTCTTTTTAATTAAGGTTTTCATTTTTCTAATAGATAAGTGAAATTAATCTATTGTGATATTTCTTTAATATAGTGGAAAATGTTTGTTGCGTATATATTGTGCCATTACAATTTGGTCACTAGTCAAATTTATAGTAATGTGCATGTAGAAAAGGTAAAACAAAATCATCATCACATTTTTATATAATCATAAAGGAAGTTGTAGGGCATCCAAGTTTAAATCCTACAAGGTCCAGTTCTAAAAGCTTTAAACAGAGAGAGAGTGGGACAACAATTATATGCTTTAGTTGTTTGTGTGTTAATAAATCTCAAAAAGAGCAGCACACACATTTAATATTTAAATTTTCTGTTAAAAAGCAAAGTTATAATGCATACGTATAGGCAGTGTATGTGTAAACTATTTAATTGTTTTATATTTCAAATATTCAACATTTTAACTTTCTTTAAAACTAACTTATGCTTGATCAATTCTAATATCTTATTCTATGCTTCTATTTTTCTTTCTATAATTGTAATTTAAAAGTTACAGATTTAATTAAATAATAGGGTTATAATTACTAAGCTAGCAATTATATTATTTAATGTTAGTTTATGAATGATTTGAAATGATGAAGTATGTGTGTACATTACATACAGAAATTTACATTTATTAAATATTGAAAGAAAAGGAAGGATTAAATCTGTCGAATTATTTTTTTTTGTACAATTTTATGTTAAAAGAGAGAATCAGATATCTATTTTTGTAGCAATTTTGTTTTTGTAAATGATTGTTTGTCACTTTGGGAGCTTAATCTAATTTTGAAATTGTCTTATCTTAAGATCTAAAGAAGGAAGCTCAAAAATTTGAAATGTTACCTAGGTTTAAAAAGGAAAAAGGGATTAAGTCTATTTTTTTTTTAAACAAAAGTGTCTGGAAAAAGGATTAAACTTTTCAGTTGAAAAATAATTTAGTTGAAAATAAATTAGAGATCTAATTAAAACGAATTTGTCCAAAAATAGCAAGTGACGCTATCTCTGATTGGTTAAGTTAGCTAAAAATTGGATATAAAAAGCTGTCTGGAATTATTATTATTTTTGTGATTATGATTCAGATTATTAGACTATTAAGTTGAATGTTGAAAATATAAGAAATGGCTGGCTAGAAAAATTATATGTATGTCCCATCTTTGCCAGAACATCTGGGGAAGCTGCACATCATATAGGAAAGAAAAGATGTTATGTCTAAAATAATATTCTACACCTTTCAACTGACCAGAGAAATAAGATGTTTTTAATAGAAGGAAAAAAGCATTCACCTGCATTCGATAAAAGATGAATTAATCTACCAATAAATATTAATCATCAAGTCCAATTAATTGTTCCAACAACTGATTTTAAACTCAAGAAAATTTATAAATGTGAAAACAACCGCTGTATTTCATCCACTAAAAGAATCGTGCTTGACAGGAAGAGAAGAAAAATTAATATAATGATTTCCAAATTGTCCACTAAAGCAAATAACCTCAATAGAGTCATCATCATCAAATAGTTATACACCTCAAGAAAGAGATTGTTCCCACATAAAATGGAAATGGTAGCTGCAGAAATATAGACATTATACAAGACAAGTTTGAACCCTTGGAAATTCGCCACAAACAAAAGATCGGTAATATGACTTTTTATATCTATTTTCTTTATGATATCAGAGTCTTAATAAACATTTTAGCAATAAAGTGGTATATTTTATTTAAAGAACTTTTAAAGACTATTCAGATCGATTAAAACAAGAATGTCTTACTAATAATAACTTTGAGCTTCATAAATGATCTTGAATGTATCAAAATTATTTGTTTATTAATTTTACAGTTATGAAATATGTGTAAAACAATTTTTTTTTATGGTATTATGATTTTAGTTTTAACCAATATATTATTATTATTTTGGTTTTAAATAATATTTTATTATGGGATAAAATACGCACATACATAATATTTTTATATGTGTATAATTGCGAGTGAATGTGAAGTAACAAGTAGTATTAGAATATTAGATTATTTTGTTTCAAGTTAAGTATAGCATTTCAGAGGTAGAAGAGAGGGGGAGAAAATAATTTAAAACTGGTTTCTAAAACTTGCTCTTTCAATTCTATTAACATTTTTTTTTAACATTCTACTTACATGTTAGATTTATAAAGTATGTGTGCTAATGAGCGGATATTTTTTTTTTTTCTTGAAACACTTTTCTCATGGAGTGAAAATCATGGTCAATGTGACATCCAACTTAATACAATATACATTTGAAGGGAAAGAACTTGAAATTAATCTGAGGATTGTTATATAATCAATTATTATCATTATTATTATTCATGTCAATTTTCATGTTTACCTAGAAATTTTTATGTATATGTTAGAAATGCAGTAATAAATATTAGTTTGTTTTATTAAACGAGGCGTATATATTTCATTAAGTGTAGTCTTTGTTAAGTGTGATTATTCATCATCAATGGTTGAATATTAGTTATTTAAGATATAAGTAAGTATGCTAAAATTAAGCAATAATTATGAATTTCTTTATAAAAATTAGTTTTATGTTTAGGCTTAGTCCTAGAGCTGTAGTTGAAACCCTGATCATTATCGTTATTATTATCATCATCATCATCATCGTCATCAATGTTTTAATTAATGAGCTGTTTAACTGTTTAAAGGCCATAAATAAATATTAATTTCATAATATTTAGTGATCTCTTAGTATTATTATAACCACATCCCATCATCTATTTCATGCAAGGATGAGTGAATTGCCATCCTAAATTAGTTATATATAATCTGAGCTAGTAAACTTATAAAAATATTGAAACACATTTGTTATGCTAAGATCTGAGAAATGATTTATGTCTAATATACTCCACTTTGGTTTATAGATGTTTTACTTTTACCTAAATATTAGTGCGTATAGTGATATGGCTCAAAAAGCAAAATCTCCCATTTTATTAGAAATAAAGTACCAAGAAGGGATTCAAACCCGGTACATGTGAAAAGGTTATTAGATATAACTGTGTCTAGATTCAAATAATCTAGTGGCGCCCTGCTAGACCATATTCACTTAGTATTTGTTTAAACATGCACTTAACATCAAACCAAGAAATGAAAGTGGAGAAGATCTACTGTATGTATACCTGAGTTATATTTTATTGAATTACTAGTGTACTCACCTCACGTGATTTCATATACCTGAGTCATAATACTTGTTGTTAATAATTTGCTTATAATTATTGATACTGGAATATTTGAGATTTTTACAATACTTGAATTTTTTGATTCTTTAATAGACCAGATCTCATTTTGTTACCCTGGATATTTGGACTCCTTTAATTTAGTTACAATATATATATGTATATGTGTGGGTTTATTTACTCCATAAATGAAAATACATGCTTAACTACCTATTAATTAAATTTACATTAAAAATGAGTTTGATTTGGTGGTGAGAGTGAACAAAGGTTGGATTGTAAGCTACCCTTACAATGGTTATATTATTCTTTTCAATTATAAGAATTTGTTTATTAAAAACAGACAGAAAATTTTGCACCAATAAAAGATAACACTCTTTATCGGATTTTGAAAAAATTGTAGTAAAATTATCAGTGGCTTCTCTCCAGATAAAAAATAAGATTTCAGTCCATCGTACAATTCAATGATTTTTTGAAACAAATTTATATAAACTTAACCATCTAGTTTTAGAGTGTGAAACTAGTGTTGAATATTGTATTTGTACGAAATCGCAAAATTCTTTTAACTTTTCTGTTCAGATTGTAAATATGGAAAAATAGTTAAAAATTTTTACTGCAATGACTTCAATATTATATGGTAGCCGTTCAGTACCAGATTGCGCAACATTATGCAAAATGTGAGCAGTACAATCTACATCCATTAAATTTTTGTTAATATTTTCACACAATTTAAAAAATAATTATTTTTTCTTTTCTATTCCATCTGCCAAAATTTGCATTAGTGTTATCGACTCCATAAGCAATACATTTGCTAGAATCAATATTTAATTCTTTGAAACTTTTTGCTATTAATTTATAAATAGCATCTGATGTTTCATTTGGTAAATTATATATTTTAAGTAACTTTACTTGAATTCTGTTTTCTTTGAAATAATAACGTACAATCAAAGGGAACATTTTAGTTGCATTATGATTACTTGCATCCGTGGATATACTGAAGAACTTAGCATTGTTTAAATCATTTTTAAGTTGTTCTTCGCAGTATGGTCCCAATACTTGCATAATTAACATGGTAGTTTTAGTTCATCCACATGAAAATTTTTGCGCAATCTTAAGAATCCGGAAAAATCTTACTAAATAAATTATTAGCACAATGTGCTGAACAATATAATATGCTGATGTTAACTCATTTGCTGCAATGCTGTCTCCTTTTGCGTTTTGTCTTTTATATATGAAACAGTCTAGTTTTTTCAACGTTGATGCCCCTAAGAAATGTGTTTCTCATTGTTTGTATGAGTTTTTATGTCAGATTTGCCAGTGTGTCAAACACTAATGTAAACATTACACAATTCACATCATAATCATTGCATCCTTTTTTTTTATAAAACTCCATTCCTGTGTATATTCATCATTGTAAGTACACTTTCTCTCTGGCATGTTGTCTATTATTTTAGTTTATTAATATTCCTATTAATTTTATCACTGCAGAAAATTAATATTAACAAAGAACTAGCAAAACTACATGGTCAATCGAAGCATGTGCAAGCGCAATTCAAATTTTAGCCTACAAAAATACAATTGTGCATGCTCCAAGACGAAGTTGGACGTGAAAGCGCATATAGCTTGAGAACACTGCCATACAACATAATAGAGATTTTTGTTTTGGTATTGAAATTTTCCTGAAGTTTTTGTAATTATTAATGTAGAGACTGAAATGAACAGAGAGGGTCAAGAAACTCATTTTTTGTAATGAATTATTTATATACAACAAATAATAAATATGAATATTTGAAAATCGGGACATACAATCGTCTCGAAAAGACATTTCAGAGACAATGGGACATCTAACCAAAAATAGAGACAAATCCTGAAAAATTGCACCGTCTGGTCACCCTATTCAGAACAGACATCGATTGCATATCACTGACATGGAGATTTGAGAATGCAACTCACTAATTTAAACTGGATATAGATAAATTGATGACAGATCACCAGGTGCACCCATTTCATTAAATTCAGTTTTCCAAGCTAATTTATTTAGTATTCTTATTTTATAATTCCGATTAAAATCTTTCATTGTTGTAATTTTAGTGATGTTTAATTCTGTCTGAATATGTCAATTTTTTCACTTCATTTTTATATTTAATAAAGTAATTTCAATATTTGTACTTATTTTAAATTTACATATTTATTTCATAAATGTCAAAAATTAAAAAAAAAACTGCTTGTATTTTTTTGCTTTAATTTTTGTTAGTGCAGATTTCGATATTAAATATTGCACAAGATAATGCCATATTCCTTAGTCCTTTTATCTTTTTCAATCATTAATTAGAAAAGAATAAAATGAAAAGTTTGATATCTAGTGAAATATTTAATCTTGAGTACTGTACTAAATTTATTAATTCGAGTAACTAAAGTAAATAACTAGGGGATAGATGGTTTAGGAATTCTTGGTTTAAAGCAATATTTTCAATCTACTAGTCCATAAAGAAATTTGACTGATCTACAAAAAGTATTTTAATTTTTATAATTTTAGATTAGAAAGATGGCACAATAAAATTGAGATATTTGCTTTTATATATCAATGTGAAATACATTTACCATACTACTTCAAAGATAAGATGCTCCCCCGCCCCCAAATTTTGGACCCTTAGAAGAGGGCTACATCTTAAATTGGGAAGAAAAATTTTTAACATCTTATTTTTGCGGATCTTTGCTTTACGCTATACATGCACATTATGACCACTGATATCTAATAGTATGTTAAATCTTTTGTAATCATAAGAAAAACGATTTAACATTAAATGTCAATATTTTCTGGATTAATTTCTTAAATGTTTTAATACTCTCTCAAAACACTACTTTTTAACAATATTTTGCCAATTTTATTGTTATTTTATCGAAAAAATTGTACTAACCTGGCTTTCATGATGATTGTTTGTTTTTTGTTCTCTATACAAAAGAGCATCTATCTACGATTTTGACAATTCCATATCCAAACATAAATTAAACAAGACTATTTCTTTGCATAAAGTTTAATGCAATAGTGGATCCTAAGTCTCAAGATTCATGAATCATGGCTCCCCTCTATCAGATCCAATGCTTAAATTTCTTATGAATTCCCAAGCAATAAAACAATTCGATTATTTATTTATTCTAACAAGCATATTAATCATATCAATTAAAAATTGAGTTATCATAAATAAATTCTAAATTCAAAAGACTTAGTTAAAATAATGCAAAACAATGTAACCACTAGACATAAGGCACATTTGTGCAATAATTACTTTAGCATTACTCTCCATTATAATTTTATTTAATGAAAATATTTTTTAATGAATATCATAAATTGTTAAAAATAGAAAAAGGTTTGGAACAATCATAACTATTTTTAATTATATACAGTTTTAACAGCTAATATTCAAAATAGCACATAAAGAAAAAAAATACAAAATTGTATAAATCAATATTAGCATTTTTTTTTCAAATAGTAAATAACAATAAAAATACATTCAACTTGATTAGCATCAATTTTAGAGAATCATTTTCATTAAGTAAGATATTATTTTTTGATAGTACAGATAATCAACTAAGTAATAATAAAAAATAATATATTATTTAATATGAAAAACAATAATTAATATTGAAAAAATGCTAATGAATATCCCACCATCATCAATCATTATCGATCCACTGAATGGATAGATCAAATTAAATATTTTAATGATTTTGACAAATTACAAATAGTTAATTTTCTTATCTTTTGATTAATAAAAAAAAGATTAAATCTTAAATATGATCATTATTTAAAAAACAATAAAATTGCTAAAGAAGCATTTTCCATATTTACATTATGCAGTATTAGGATCTCCATGTGTTCAAAATTAAAAATAAATATACTCTAGAAGTGAATATATTCTTATATATATATTGATTTAAGCATCTTTCATGGATATATTTTCATGTTTTACCTTTTTTAAAAATTAATTTGGCACTCATTTTGTTTAGCATCTTTATGGAATTATACAATTTGCATATCTGCATTCAGCGATTCTGAATATAGCATACTTTAGATTATTATGTATTGTGTGGTAGTTATAAGTGTTATAACTATCAATACATTTTTTTTTTTCATATAAAAACTTCAATTTTTCAAAAAGCTATTAATATCATTTTTTATTATATATTTAAATGAATATTTCTTGATTTAAATATGATTATCTTAGCATTATTATTTAGAGCCTCTATTATTCAATGAGTTTATTTTTAAATGATTGATGTGAAATTGATGAGGTTTTTATAACAATCATTTATCAAATATTCATATTTAATAAACATTAAATGATAAGAATGCAAAGCAGTTATATCTGTCAAGCATTGGTGGTCGAGAGGAAAGCGACAGCTGCTTTACAAGCAGTTGTCCCGGATTAGCAGGTCCGCTTCCTGGCTGATGCTATGACACATGAGAAAAAAAGCAGTTATATCTTATTTATTCATATTGGTTTATATAAACAGCTTTCTTAAAATATAATTTCTTGACTAATTTAGCTATTCCTTATTTGAATGTATGAAACTAAATTATATTCAGTCAATCTTCTGGTAAAGATAGACAAAAAATAAAAAAAATGTTATGCATCTTTTGATACAAAATCCAAAGTTTCTGATGCTATAACAATAATGTTTCAAATATTTTCAAGATAAAATTTACATACACTTTTTGATCTATTAAATTTATTTAAGTATTATACTATAACATATTAATAACTTATTAAACTTTTTTATTTCATAATAACCATATTAATATATTGCTGCATCTTTCAATTTCTTGATAATTATTATTAAGGAGCATTTATTCAGTAATTTGTTTCCCTCTTATGATTAAAGTTATTTTTAATGTATCAGTTTATTCACCCCACCCCCCCCAACTTTCTTAGTAATTTAATATTTGAAACCAGGCACTCTTCACAAAACTGGGAGCTTAATTGTAAGTATAGAGGATTTGAACTCAGATTTTCAAACACCCTTCAACTATCCACACTACCTCATACAACTGATACACATGACCATACACATATAGAAAAGATTAATAATCACCAATACACGTACTTCGTCCTAAACCAGCACTCATCAGTTGGTCCAGACTATCATATCTCACACATATATATAATCAATGCTCAGTTTATATTAAGATAGCAAATCTTTATACTTTAATGGACAGGCTTCAATCCACTGCAACCTCCAACTTTTCAGCCATCCATATCATTGAAAATCTGATGATGAAAACTCAAATCCCATGCTGATGCTAATATTATTGCCATGCCCATGTTGACCTAAAGTCACTCTGACCCCTCATATATAGAACAGTATCCATTAAATGCATATAAGAGGGATGGACAGAATACAAGCTTAATATGTAAATATTTGAAACCAGGCACTCTTCACAAACCTGGGAGCTTAATTGTAAGTATAAAGGATTTGAACTCAGATTTTCAAGCACCCTTCAACTATCCACATTATCTCATACAATTGATAGACATGACCACACACATGTAGAAAAGATTAATAATCACCAATATAGGTATTTCATGCTAAACCAGCACTCATCTGAGTTCAAATCCTCTATACTTACAATTAAGCTCCCAGGTTTGTGAAGAGTGCATGGTTTCAAATATTTACATATTAAGCTTGTATTCTGTCCATCCCTCTTATATGCATTTAATGGATAATGTCCTATACATGAGGGGTCAGAGTGACTTTAGGTCAACATGGGATGGGCATGGCAATAATATTAGCATCAGCATGGGATTTGAGTTTTCATCATCAGATTTTCAATGATATGGATGGCTGAAAAGTTGGAGGTTGCAGTGGATTGAAGCCTGTCCATTAAAGTATAAAGATTTGCTATCTTAATATAAACTGAGCATTGATTATATATATGTGTGAGATATGATAGTCTGGACCAACTGATGAGTGCTGGTTTAGAACGAAATACGTAAATTGGTGATTATTAATCTTTTCTACATGTGTGTGGTCATGTATATCAGTTGTATGAGATAGTGTGGATAGTTGAAGGGTGCTTGAAAATCTGAGTTCAAATCCTCTATACTTGGCAATTTAATATAATTTTTTTTTTTTCAATAATAAAGTCTGCCATTGAAAGTTAAAAGATTACCTTCATAATTTTGTCTAGATAAAAAACTTTTACATTTTCAATTTTAAATTAATTTAATCACTTTAAATATTACTTAACAAATTTAATCTTTAGGGAAAAAACTTACCAGTTTTTTTCTTTCCCAATGAACCACTTAATAAAGCTGCTTTAACAAGAGCTCGTGTATTCATAGAGATCGTTCCTTTTACACAATTTTTTTTATTAAGTACATTTTTCTTTTGAATTTGCATTGGAGATAAAGAATTTACAGAAGTGGATGATTCATCACTTTGATTTTGTATATGCTGATTCACCTTAGACATATCTGTACTAGTGTAATTAAGATTATTTGAAGTTGATTTTTCTATTGCCAATCCAATAGATGACAAGTGAGAATTTTCTAAAATTAACCTAACTTGCTCCAGTTTTTGATTAAAATCTAAAATTTCTTGAAGAACTAAGCTTTTAAGCTGGTCACAAGTATAGGCAGGATGATCAAAATCAAAATTAAAAGCTGGTATACAAACTGGCTCATCATCCGGATCATGATACTTATGAAGAAAGGGGTGGTTAATGGCTTCTATAGCTGAGCATCGTTCACTTGGATCAAACCTAAGCATTTGGTGAAGAAGATTTATGCCATCAGAAGATAAGTTTGGGAAATGAGAATGCCATGGTATAGGGTAATAATAACCTAGTCCTAAAAAAAAAAAAAAAAATTTTTTTAATATTAAATTGAGTTTAATTTTAGAGCTAAAACTATTTTAATACACACAATTATAAAAATTATTTAAATATAAAATATTTTAAAATACCTTCAAATTAAAAAATCATTTGAGTTTTCTTAAGAATATGTTAATAAAATCCAACAAACTGAGAACATAATTTTAATACAAATAGCAGAATTTAAATTATGAACACTATCTTAATAATTAAAGTGCAAATATATATACATGGCTAAAAGCTCACTAAAATATAAAACAAATCAGATCACACACCTTAATTAAAATTTAAAGGAAAAATTAATGCACAACACTCAAAAATGATACATTTTGAAGAAGCAACCTTGACATTTAGAAAAATAAAAAACAAGAAGAAAACTGACATAAAAATCATACAATTCCATGATAAATATATAATATAACCTGAATTAATATTAACAGTAGATATATAACAATAGTAATGTGAATAAAATCAATATAAAGATTAAAGTGCATGCTGTGTACACAGGATATTTAATGCCTGCTGTATCAGTGAAAATAAACCAACACAAAGACGAAAATATGTTTCAGCAGGATTATTTCTCAATGATGAAACTATATATAAAACTCATAAAACAATAAGCAATATGATAATTGCAAAAATTATCCCTTAACTTTGAGATTGATTACATTACTATAAATATAAAACAGGCAAACATCACTATACGTATACACAAGCATAAGAGATGGTGGTCATGTGATGTTTATTTACTATAAATATATAGTTCATTAACATTAAAGTTCGATTATGCTTATAACTAAAAGTCTATAAACAAGTTTTTTTCACTCTTAGTTTTCACCATTTCACAATTACATATATTGCTTGCACTTTACTACTGTCATTTCTCCTTTACGAGAAATATATTAATTAACTTTCAACAGATCTGTGCTCTGTTTGACTGACTGAGACTTTTACTGCACTGACTCTCCAACTATTCTCTCTATTCTCTAGGTGCACTTCCAGTTCGTCTCTTTATTAGCTATGGTAATTTATATAAATTAGTATTCAAATTCTTTAACAATATTGTTTTCTAGAGTGATCTACTTTCTAGGAGAAACAATACAAAGTACTATTTGTACAATTTACACAGTTCAAGAACTAGCTTTAATTACATAATTATAAGTGCATGTTCAGGTAGCGCACATCTACTCTAAAATAATCTATATATTTGTCAGATTTTCTTTAATTCCTATGAGGTTTGGGAATAGATTTATTTCTGCTTTCATGATCTGTATTTATATTGATTGGTTTTTCAGATCTTTATCGACTATCATTGCTTAAATTGACAACCTCTTTGTCCATTTTGACATCAGTTTCAATATCCTGCTCAATGGGCAATTCATCATTCTGTTTAATTGAGAAGTATTGTCACATTCTTCATTTATTGTAAGTTCTGATTTAAGATTAGCTGTTGTAGGTTTACTATTCAACACAATTGACATAAGAAGAAATATTCACATAAGTGATTTTTGTGTCTTCGGCTACATAATCCATTTTTGAGATGAGTCACTCTTATAACTTCATACGACTTCCATTATAGTACCAGGGATCCATTTCTTTTTTATTATATTTCTAACCCAAACTTCTTCACCAATCTAAAATTTCATTCTTCTTTGGAAATATTTTTTTCTGCTCTTTTTTTAGATGGTAACAGTTTCAATAAATGTCTACAACATTTACACCCAAATAATAGCTTTACTGTTTGAAGCACTCAGAGTAAAATATTGGTAGAACAACTTTTATCAGTGCATCTTTCATATCTGTAACTCTTATTTTCTTTAAGGCAGATTTTAAACTTTGAATTGCTTTTTCTGCAAGTCCATTAAAAATTAGATGGTAAACTGGAGTAAAAACATGAATTTTCAAAATCAGCAGAAGTAATCCTGTTCTATTATCAGATATAAAAATCTCAGGATAGCCATGAATAGTAAACACTTCTTGTAGGCCTTTGAGAGTACATTCAATACTCAGGATTCTGACAAGCTCATATTTGGGTTATCGGAAATATGAATCTATTATTATTAAAAAATAAATCTCCAGCAAAATCTATATGAATGCTTGCCAAGGTTTCTTAGCCTCTGTCCAAAAATTATGTTTTCCTTGGTAACTCAGCTATGGATTAACAATTACTCCAGATTTTTACCATCTGGATTTCAAAATTCTTATTTTCTGCATTCCTTTCATGCTTACTGGCCCAGACTCCTCTCACCGATTTACAGTTCTTGTATATCATCTTTTTTTCTTTTTTTCAATATGAATTCCAAAAGTTCTGAACCAGTTTTGCCTGACAATGGACTGATGTCTCTCTTTACAATAAAAAATGGCAATATTCTCAATTTGTTCTTTACTTTTGCTGGAAATGAAACTTTTCCACAAATAAGTATTTTGTTCCAATTTTACTCTACTTTTGCATTTAGCATTGACTTTATTTCATTTGTTAAGAGATAGGATAGTCCAACACCACTGTCAACTTCCATATTAACTTCATTACCATAAATGGTGATGTCCAAAGTAATTCGGCCATTATCTAAATTGTTAAACATCTTTATTTCTATATTTCTACAAACTCTACCCACCCCACCCCCGATATAAAGTCCAGGCATGGCTTGTCTTTTACATTATTATCCTTTTTCTTACAAACTCGAGCAAGCTAGGTACCCCTTAATACCACAAATATGACATTTCTTCAATTTAAATTTGCACAACTTCTATGTGTGTCATTTGATTCTGCAACAATAACATGTTACTTTATTCTTTTAAAATTTTTTAGGCAATTTATCCATTTTAGCTCTATATACATTTGTCAAATTTTCGTTATTCGGCACTGTTTGAAATTTTGACACATTTTCAGTTGTTATCTTGTGCACTATATATTTTGCAATGGCCATCTCATACATTAAATCCAAATTCACTTAAATATTTCCTAAAATTATGGCTAATATCCCATACAGTAATTGATCTGGAAGTATATCCCCTAAACCTACATTGTCAAGCTAATGTTCACAATGTTAGGTTGTAATTTTAATAACATTCATGAGGTAATTATTTTCCAATCCTGAAATGTAAATGAGTTATTCTTTTTATTACCACTGGCTGAAAATATGCACTAAGACATTCTATTAGTTCCTTATATGGTATGTCTTCTGGGATCTTCGGATCACACAATTGTTTTCACTATTTGCAAGACATCACTACCAACAAAAAACTAACAAGATTGATTTCCTCTTCTACTTTATTTATCCTCATATAATGATCAATATGTTCAACATATATAGTCCATGATGTAGGATAATTAATATCAAATTCTTGAAGATTTTGAATGTGAATTGCCATTTTTATATATAGTTATTTCATATTTAACTTTTTAACTGCACCATTTTACATCCATCTTGTGTTTACACAGGTTTTTTCATGCTGTCGACTAGGGGCACTTTGTTGTGTTTGCACAAGTTTTCTCATAAACTGTCACCTGCAGCCAATTGCTGTTTACTGGGGGAGGGGGTCTAATCCAGCTGTATCAGTGAAAATAAACAAATCAACAAAGAAATAAAAATATATTTCAGCAAGTTTATTTGTCTGTGCTGAGACTAAATAAAATGTGTAAAACAAATAATAATAATAAGCAATAATAAGATAATGACAATAAATATCTCTTAACTTTTAGATTATGTTAGAATAAGTTTGGTGAATGAAAATACTTTATTTACATCTTAATTTTCTAAATATCTTGGGTCTATATCTTTATGATCCAAATTTTTAATCAAATGGCTTTTCATAATTAAAAAATCTAAAGCATAATGGGAACTCATATTTGCTGTTCCTTTTTATAAAGTCTCTCAATACTTGGATGTGATCCACTGTGCTAAAACCATTTTTAAATCTGGTTTGTTCTTATTGTTTAGTTAAAATCCAAAATTCGCAGTAGACAAGTTGTAAATTATCTTGGTAAAAATTTTGTATAGAATTGATAGATTTGCAATTTCTAATATTTTTTTTTATCATTTTTTAAATATTAAAATTAATAAGTCATTCTTCCAATCATCTGCTACATTATTATCATTTAGATATCTGGTATATAATATTGACAACAATTTTTATATTTCTTCACCTACTTCTTTTAAGCTAAAACAGGCAAAACTCTCCATATCGTAGTGCCACTCAGTGCAAGCCAGAGTAATCAAGGGATGCTAGAAGGCTTGTGCATAAAATCCCTATCTAGTGCCTACTCGTCCAATAACCCCAGACTAGTTTCCAGCTTGTGGCTTTCATCAGTAAGGAGCCTTAGATCTGAGGGTACTGCATCTAGATCTTATGATCTAATGCAACCTTCCAGTAGCCACCTTTTATTTCTATTTAACTACAAAACTATGAGAATAAAATTGGAAAAATACAATAATATTTTCAATCCAAGCACATTAGCTTATATAGTCATATAGGTCTAAACTCAGTTCAGTACCCATACATTTTGGTGTCTTTGGTTCTTTAATAACCATAGCCACCATTATCCTATTAGCAGGATTGGTATTAAATTACTAAACCACACGATTTCCATTTCTTATGCTTGCTCATAACTGTTATTAAAACAGGCAAAACTCTCCATAGCCTAGTGCCACTCACTACAAGCCAGAGTAATCAATGAATGCCAGAAGGCTTGTGCATAAAATTCTTATCTAGTGCCTACTCATCCAATATCCCCAAATTAGTTTCTGGTTTGTGGCCTTCATCAGTGAGGAGCCTTGAATCTGAGAGCACTGAACTTAGATCTTAGGCTTGCACTGAGGGGCACTATTGTATGGAAAGTTTTGCCTGTTTTAATAACAGTTATGAGCAACCATAAGAAATGGTGATCATGTGATGTTTGGTGGTTTTACATATATATAAAAATTTTACTTTGATAAAATTTTGCAATATATAAAACCGGCAGGATTTTAATAAAGAGCCAGATATTCCCAAATGATGTAAATACATGTACACATTCTATCTATTACACATATACATATAGATATGATATAAATAAAAACATTACCTTCAATAAAATTTCGTACTATATCAGATTGACAGGATTTTAATAAAGAATCAGAAGGTGTTCCCAAATGATGTAAAATCAATTTTAGTTGATGAATATAGTTTTTACCTATATAAAAAAAAAACAAAGGTAAAGTTTAGTCTTATTATATTATCTTTAATTTTATAAATCTATTTTATTTTAAATAAAGTAATATCAAATATTATAAAGGTCAGAATAACAAGTATGTTTTAAATGTTACAATAATTAACAATTTTTCTTGTAAAATGTTTTTTTTTCATGCAATTGTTTATAAAGCAGAAACACATATCTTTATGGGTAAAAGGTAGATTGCTATTAATTCATAAATTTCTTTTATCCAAACAACAATTGCATTGTTTTAATATATGGTCATAATTAGTGCCTCATATAAGTTTTATGTGATATAAACAGAAGTATATTTATATAATTTAGAGTATATACATATATTAAATCGAATATTTTCATGGGTTACAGATATAAATGAAATATTAACAAACGTGGATGATACATGCAAATTACCTTCTATTTGGAATTTTTTTTTTAAAAGTCATTAATCTAAATAATCTCTCATAATTATTATTACTATTTTCTATTAATAGAATATTCATTATTGTTATACATCAATGATTGCAGCACCTTTACAATTATTTTATAGTGTTTGTTAGCTAATTGATAAGCAGCGCGATCTGATCAAAACATCATTTTATATATATATTTTAAATAAATTATATCCGGATGTACCTAGATAATATTTCACTTATATATATCACCATCATCATCATCAACAACCATTATCAATCCACTGCAGGATGAAGGTCTTTCCAAGTTCAAACCATCTTCTCCAATCTTTAGTTTCTCTTCTCCACATCACCCCTGCACACTTTCTTATTTCATCCATCCATCTCACATGTGGTCTCTTTCTGGGTCTCATTTCAGTCTTTTGATTTTTTCAATGAAGTCAATAACACCTGTTGGTTCTCTTACCCATATATTGTGTTTTCGATCTCCTCTTGTTACTCCTAACATGCATCTCTCCATACTTCTTTGAGTGATTTGAAGTCTCTGTATTGCTCTTCTATTAAGGGTCCAAGTCTCAGATCCATAAGTAAGAACTGATAAATTTTTTTATTAAAAACCTTTCTTTTCAAATACATAGCCATATTTCCTTTTAGTATCAAGTTATTTCTACCAAAAGCACTCCAAACAAGTTTAATTCTATGATTAATTTCATCCATTATGTTTCCATCTGTATTAATAATCTGACCAAAATATTTGTAGCTGTTAACTTCTTTTAACTCATCATAATCAATCTTTATTTTCATATTTTAAGAAAATCCATTGAACATTACTTTAGTCATTTTAACATTTATCTTTAGTCTTACTTTCATCTGATAACTGCTGCAACATCTGTTATTAATACAATAAATTTATATAATGTACCAAAAGTATTTCAATATATACAAATAATGGATAATAAAATTAATGATTAATTAAATTTTCAGTAGTTTAATTTTATAATCGGGGTAGACAAGATTATTGCTGGAATCAGAAAAAATTACAAATCCTAAAAAGTTTGAGAACTATAGTTATTTCAAACTAATGATAGACTATCAATATATGACTTAACTTAAAAGAAAAACAAGTATTAATTATTGATGGAGAATTTAATAAAAAATATATTAGTCTTATGGATTAATGATATCATCAAAAAATTGAGAACATTATTTTGATTTTTTCCATTATCTAAAAAGTTTTATTTTTAATAAAAGATGTAATTTTATTAACTACATAAAAAAAAATTAGTAAGTTAAACTTTGTATATTTAATAATATATAATGTTAACAATTCAATATCGTATTTAATTAATTATATCTATTCTCTGTATTATTTGTCACTAAACTTTGATATTGACTTTATTTCATCTCAGTATCTGGTTGATCAACTTTAAAAATGATTGCGAGGAATTTCTAATTTAAAATAAATTTTTAAAATAATAGTTCAATCTATAACATCAGTAAAATTGAAAACAAAAAAAAACCCTAAAGCATCCATGTAGCAGACTAAATGTGTTATTAACACAGTTGTTCCATTGTCTGGCATGCTGTTATTTCAATAATATATTATTTTATGATTTGATGATATTTTTGTCAAATATAATATTTACTACAACTGTAAGCACAATCGTTTTATGTTATAAATCTTACTTTGTAATGAAAATCATTTAAGGCCAGATTTTAAAAAATCACTTCAACAATCTCATTGTTATAAATCATTTGCTTGAAAAAAATTCCATAGATTCTTTAAAATTATTTTTCAAAATAGCTTAAAGTTTTTTGTTTTAAAGTAACGCAATTACCTTCTTGTTCGAAATCATCTGCAATAATCAGTTCAACAGTCTAAATGCACTAATTATTTAAGAAAAATCTTAACTTAATAAAGAGAATTCCAACAAGAATTACCAATTTTTATCACAGTGTATCATATTGTCCATTTTCAATCTACAACTAAATGGACACAACCAAAAGATCCTAATTCACAATAATTAGCAAATTAAGGAAGTACAACTTCAGTCTGTATTTCAGTATCCATCTCATATATCGTGTTAAATTTTCTAGTATAGTGATTATCGACATGTCTTATAAAGTATGCATTATCCCTTGTATTTCAAATTATACTGGAATCTATGTATATTTAAATTATGGGAAAAATAACAACATAAAAATATTGAAGCAATTTTCACTTTATGTTTTAAAGAAAGTTATAAATATGTACAGATTGTAGAAACTAGCAAAGTAACTTTATGCATTAAACTGCACTTTGAAAGATAAAAAAAAAAACCACTTTTCCCTATATTTATTTTTTTTAAATTAATTCATTGTTTTATATATATATATAAGTTAAAACTTTTAATTATTTAAAAAAAATTACATGAATTTCATTTATCAAAATTTGTCTATTAAACTATAATAATGACAAAATATATTTGCAATAATTCTCATAGGTTTAGGAGTTACAAATCAAATCATTTCTAGGCTGAAATATAAAAAAATTATTACCTTTATTTTTGGCATTTTTTTTTTTTTTTCATTTTATATTTTTTTCTTGTATTATTTGGGCTCTGTTGTCTGTAATGTTTTACATTTTTCTTATGTTATCTTGGCTCTGTTCTCTATAATGTTTTATATTATTACCTGCAACATTTGACAAGTTGACATTTTTTTTTTCTGGCTTTTTCTTTACTTCCTGCAGTTTTTTTTGTCCCTGGTTTTCTATTTTAGTTTTTTGCCTTCTTTGAATTTCTATATTTTCCAGATTTATGGTGATTTGTCTTTCTTTTAATTGCTTTTCTATTTTCATTTTAGATATTGAATCATTTATAGTGATTGCTTCTTTATCTTATTTTTTTAAAAATATTTTATTAAATTTGAATTACCATCTTCTATCTCCATTCAATCCTTTATTCTTCTCTAAAAATTTAGGACTTTCATTTTTTAACCATTTTCCAGAGCATTATTTTAGCTTTCCTAATTTGAATCTGCCATTTTTTACTTAAATCTGGGTAAAACTGCAGTTTACAGGTCTCAATAAAATTCGAAATTTGTTTCACATTTTTCTCACCAGAGTATTTCTTGACGAATTATTTAAATAAAAAAATAATTAAAAAAATAACAATATATCCTACCAATATTCGTAGTTACTGTCCAAAGTTTTCTCACCACAGTGTTTCTTGTCGAATTAGTGTGGAATTGTTACATTGTCTTGGCGCACATTTTACAAGTTTTCCAAAGTTGTAACACGTGTTTTTCAGTGTTTTTTAAATTCCAGCATAATTCATAAAATGAATCCTTTAAATGGTAATGTAGTTGTAGTACCAAAAATTGAACTGTTACATGCTTCAGATATTCACGTAGAAAATTGGACATCGTTTCTGTTGGCGAATGAGCTTCGAACTCCGGAGTTAGCAATGAAGTGGTTAGCAAGGAGGCGCCTGCTTAAAAATAGTACTCTATGCCAGCATTGCGGCGTGCAGTGTTCTCTCATCAAACAGCAAGAATGTGGATATGGTCACAGATGGCAATGCAGGTTATGTCGCCATCGTGTATCTATCAGAAAGGGTTCTTTTTTTTTTAGAAGCCATTTAGATTTCAAGACAATTATGCTTGTAGTATATTATTGGGCACATAATTTTCCACAGTGTTTTCTTGTTCACGAACTAAGTGTAAGTTGGCACACTATAGTAGACTGGGCAAATTTTTGCCGCGAAAAGTGCGCAATGTATTTTCACAGACATCCAACGCAGATCGGTGGATTTGATGATAATGGAGTGCCTAAAATCGTAGAAGTTGATGAAACGAAATATTTTCATCGAAAATATCATAGAGGAGCAATTCGAGAAGATCATTGGGTCTTTGGTGGAATAGAGAGAAATTCAGAAAAGTGTTTCTTGGTAGAGGTCCTTAACCGATCAGCTGCAATTCTCGAAGCAAAAATACAAGAATATATTTTACCATGGACCCACATCATTACGGATGGATGGGGTGCATACAACAACCTAAGCACAATCCGTAATGGAATATAATCAAAACTACCCCAAATCCAAAATTAAACAAGACCAGCTAAAAAATAATATTAAAACACAACCTAAGGTTTCACTGCTACAAGCAGACTTCTCAAGTGTAAAGAACTACAAAAACTACACAATATATATATAATATTAAAAACTACCCACAAATCCATTCACTTCCCATCCACCCTTAATATTAAAAGAACTCTTAAATAAGTTAATTGCTTCAGAATAATAAATTTTCAATAATAAAGACTCTTTAATTCTTCTTTTGATTTCATTTCTCTCAAAGAAGACAACCTTAGCTTCATCAAAATCAATAGTGTGGCCTGTATCTTTTTCATGGACATACAAAGCAGAACTAAGATATCTATTTTTAACTCTACTTTTATGAACCTTTAATCTTTCATTTAAACTCAAACTACTCTGACCTATGTAAACCTTCTTACAAAATAAACAAGGAATAAAATATACTACACCAGGAATAGTCTTTCTATCAAAAACTTCTTTTGTATTATTTAATAAATTATTCAATGTAACCCTCCTTTTCCAAGCAATTTTCTTATTTCCAAACAATTTAATATTTCTACACACAATTTTGGATTTGGGGTAGTTTTGATTATATATTGACTAGTTTAGCTTTATGCTTGTAATGTTTACATTTTAATGAGTTTTTTGCGTTTATGGGTAATGGTATATATATGCACTCTGTCGTCATACACCAGGAGAACTTTGTAGATCCTCATGACTCTGATATCCACACACAAAATGTGGAAAATATGTGGATGAGAGCTAAACGCAAGCTGAAACATCAGTGCGGAACCAACAGTACTTTATTCGAATCATATCTGCAGGAATTTGCTTTTAGGACTCTCTACACGACTGATGCAGTCTTTGCTGATTTTATCGCTATTGTAGGCAAAAACTACAATGGACAGTAATTTTGAATGTTGGTAGGATATATTGTTATTATTTTAATTATTTTTTTAATTATTATTAATTATTTTCTTATTTAAATATTCGACAAGAAACACTCTGGTGAGAAAAATGTGAAACAAAATTCGAATTTTATTGTGACCTGTAAACTGCAGTTTTACCTAAATCTGCTATTGTTGCTTATTTCTTTATTCTTTCATTCCGCACTATTAATATGTTTGTTATTATTTATTTTCATTAATTATTTTTACATCATGGTCATTATTATTATTTTTTTCTAAGGTAATTTTATGTTTAGTCCAAATTTGATAAAGACAACTTTATCTATTTGAGAAAACAATAATAATAAAAAGACATTTATTTTAAGTTATTTAGGAAATGGTTCTTAGAGGAATTTAATATAGTATTGTAATGGAAACACACTATTGAATTCAAACCCTGTAACTCAGCTAGCAGATAAAGCAGAGTAAAATAATTACAAATGGATATCATTTATTACTCTAATGGGAAATACACTACACATCACTACCGAGTTCAGCTAACAGATAAGGCAGAGTGAAATAATTAATCTCACTAATTATTATTATTAAAAAGAGGATGAAACTGACAGCTATTAGTTATATTTCCTAATCCCTTTATTTGGATAACTATCTCCATCAGAGTCAGCCAAACATAGCCAAAATAGAGTATTTTATAAAGCCAAAAGCTTTAAGCATCACTTTCCTGGAAAGATGCCCTACAAGACTCTTATTGAAAAACACACCCAGCAGTCCCTTACAGGTTATCCTATATGCTAGCTCTCTTTACTCTACTTTTCAAGATTAATAACCTATCTTACAATAAATATGCCTATAATTCATTAACTATGGAGTGAGGTGAGTGAAATATTGAACACCAGTTCTTATCAAATACAACAAAAAATTATTTTCTTAATTTTAATTAGAAATATTAAAAGAAACAAACAATTAATAATAATAATAATAACTGTAATAAAAATATATCACAAAAAAAAAAAAAAATTCTAATCTATAATACATTAATGCATAATAAGAGAACACTCTCTCCCTTATAATTCATTACTGTGCAGTAAAAGTGCATTCCCTCCCTTCTATTAGTTTCTTATTGTATGCACACCTATCTCAATTTTGTAGGCATATAATATACACATATAAAATAATAAACACAAAAAAACACAGATGTATAATATGCATGTTGATCGATGATATTACACCAGAGGAATAAAAAATATCAGTGAGATATATTTCAATTCATGTTTCTATATACTAACAAATAAATACAAAAAATATATATACATCTTTATCTAACTCTATGTGCATAGATACATTCACATATGTATAGCTAAGACATTAATTTCTTAAATAAATACAAAAAAAAAAAAATTATATACATCTTTATGTAATTATATGTATACATACATTTGTATACGTGTAGTTTAATTTAACTAAGACATTAATTTCTTAAATAAATAGAAAAAAAAAAATTATATACATCTTTATCTAACTCTATATGCATACATACATTCATAATTGTATAGTTTTAATTTTACTAAGACATTAATTTCTTAAATAAATACAAAAATATATATATATCTTTATCTAATTGTATATGCATACATTTGTATACATATAGCTTAATTAGGACAAAATGTTAATTTCTGAAATCAATATATTTAAAAAAAACAAAAAACAATAATAATAATAAATTTAAGTGCTCTTCCCTTACTTATAACAATAGAGGGGTGTGTATACACAGTTCATTTCTGCTCTTTAAATATTTCAAAGATTCATGTGCAATACTTATTCATAGGAGACATTACATAATGCTAGCTACTATGATTACCATTTTCCCCTTGTTCTCAGCTAAAATGAAATTTCCCTGGCATGCTCTCAGTATGTGCAGTAGTGAACAGGAGAAATAATGATTTTAATAAAGCTACTTTTCTTTCGAGGCAGGGTTTTAGTATAACAGTACATTTCACGGTGATCATTTAAAGATTAGATCTGGTACACTTGGTAAACTTCTACTCCATTTTGTGTAGTTTACTAAACTCTTCTGGTTGCATTAACTTTTTTTGATAAATCTATCAAAAATGGATTCCAAGAGTTATCCAAGAATTCTTTTTTTTCCTGGCTCTGTACTATAGTGTAATCACCAACCGCTCACTAATTCTAATGACTGACTTTCACTGCTGGCTTTCTGATTGCTAACTGCTCTATGTCTGCCAGCTGCCCACTGCTGGCTTTCTGATTACTAACTGCTCTATGACTGCCAGCCACTCTTTCTGACTGCCCACTTCTCATAACAAAGAACAAAAATGTTTAATCTTTTATCTTGATCTACATTAATTTATATTTCTAATCAGCTTGCAGATAAGTCTTTTAAATCTTTACAAAAAAGAATTTTTTTTTATAAAACACTTTACCAATTAAATTTTGATAACATATTTTGGTACATCTAAAAAAAATAATTAAAACAAAATTATATCAAAGAGATAAATTCTTTAATTACCCACAAAAAGGAATTATAAAAATTTGGATACAACAATGTCTCTAATTAGACTCCAATATAATTAAACACTGTTAACATATTTTTCTATGAAATATTTGTACCCAAAGACATTTGATGCAACCTTTTTAGTATACTTTTTTTTTTCTTTATTTACAAATTTGATTAAACAAACTAACATACATTTTAACTTTTTTTTTTGTCTTATTTTAGTCACAAAAAAAATGTAAAACACATTTTAAAAAATTAATAAAAATTAATATCACAAATGAAAACAATAAACATATTTGCAATATGCACATATTCTACTGATTATCTGGCAATATAATATGTGTGTGTATACATATACACCTGGGTCTCGTTTTACACGATAGATAGGTTCCTCAGAAAACATGCGCAAACGAAATCACGCAAAAATAGACGTAACTTACATTGAAAAAGGGGGGATGCGGTCTGTGATTTTTCAAAATTCGCGTAAAAGCAAAGCACCAACGTAAAATTACTTTAAAATTCGCGCAAAAAAAAAAATAAGGAAATAAAATATGACTAATAAAAAATTTCAAATTTGAAAAAAATTGTTACAAGACAAACTTTTTTTAAATATAATATTTAATTTTATTCAAAATAATATATTTTTATGCATAATTTACAGTACAGTAATTTATATTTTTTTATACACGTTTTAATTATTATGATTTTCTGATGACAACGTAATTAGTAATTAATCTTTGAGATGATGATTTTATTAATTGTTTATGAAGCTCGCGATATCCAGACATAAAACCATTTAGCTCTCATTGGAATTTAAGAGCAAGTTAATGATTAGTGTCATTAATAAGAAAATAATAATTGATTACATTCTTTTTTAAAAAGCAAAAACAGAATGTGATTTAAAATGCAAAATTAATACGCACAATGTTTGAATAAATTTACATTATAATCTTGTAAAATTTAATATGTATATACATAAAATGTGGAAATCATGATTTTAATTTCATTATTGCATAAAATCTTACTATTATAAAGCACTGAAAATATTGAAATTACTAAGATGAAAGTCGAATTCCAATAATGTGCTATTACTTTCAATATAACGTAAGTGCGCGAAATTTATTATTTAAAGTAATAGTGCATTATCGGAAATTGACTTCCGGTGAAACAAGAATTGCGTAACTTCAAAATCGTGTTAAATAAGTCTGCGTAAAAAGAGACCCAGGTGTATATATTCTAACGGTATGCACCCTCTCAACAAGATAAGTTAAGGCAGTCGCATCCCACTATAGTCAGATTTAAGATCTTCATATAGGATGTCACGAATGATGTAATTTAATTTTGATAAAAAACTATATTTGTTCCTAATAACTAATGTATTATTAATAAATTATTATATCTAAACCACATCAAATCAATTTTCACCTTAATTAACTTTACCGTTATGCTCAGATTTCGAACTCAGGGAAGTTTAACAATTTGCTCTCTTCAAGGGTTCGTATCAATATTCTAAAGTAATATTAACAACGAATCTCACTAACTCTTTAAATTAAATAAAACAAAATTGAAAACTTCATTTAATTTAATATAAAAAACATAATTATTTATTTAACAATTAAATAATTTAAATTTTACAATATATAAAAAATATTTATATATCTACTTCCTTATATTAAAAATATAAATATTCTATTTACTTACGATAGATATATTTTCTAACCTATAACACTGTGATTTTACAATGTATATAAAATATAAATATCCAAATATTAAGACTTTTATATTAACACTATTTTACAATAATTAGATTATAGAAATAATCCAATCCAATCATTTGTATATAATACCTTCATTCGTTAAAATGACTGTCTGTAATTTATATTTATTAGTATAAAATTATATACTTCACAACAATGTTAATCATTTATTCATTTATCATACATTACAATTATTAGACTATTTGGGTTAGTATAAACAATGTAGTGTCATGTCATAGAAAATAATAGCATGTGGATTTAAAAATAATTTAATCTCTTACCTCAAGTTCACATTATCCCTTTCCCATATTAACATTTCTCAACCTATATTTAAATCTTTATTAATCATAAATAAAAATAAAAATATCTTAAATTATTAATTCTCTCTTATTATTCATAAGAAATGAATACGATGATAAAGGAAATGAAATTAACTTTTCCCAATTATAACTCTCAAAAATCTTAAATGGTATTTACAAAAGTTAATACAATAATCTCAGATGTTCCTCGCGAATGAAAATCCTTTGAAGACGCAGTTTTTGATTCCTTCGTTGTTAGACATTAAAGAAAATAGGATATCCTAAGTTGACATTTAGTTTCCTCTTTATACGTAGATTTTATCTTATTAATATACAGTTCCTTTATTAACAATTATAATTACATTTTGAAGATCTAATTTTTTTATAATTTTAAGGTATTCATAATTCCATTTTGAAGATCTAATTTCTTTATAATTTTAAGGCATTCAGCAAAAGATGTTATTCACACATATATGTTTAATTAGGCAAGTGCATTATATCTATCCCATGATAAATTGGTGTTCTACCTGCTTTGCATTTTCTTTATAATGTAAAGTACATTAAATTTGATTGAAGTTTTTATAAACATGTTCTTTTTTTAAAATGCAGTTTAGATTTTAGAACATGTAATTCAAACAATTTTTATAGAACACAAAAATATATTCAGATTACTTTCTTTAAAGAAATATTAAAAAATTTCTTCTAATAAGTATTAAATTGTTCAAAATATAGACTTTATCTTACACTGTTCTTTGAAATGAAACATAGTATAAATTTTTATGAGGATATAGCTGACAAAAATAGAATCCTTAGTCTTCTAACAAAAAGAATAGAATTATTATATTATATCTTGCTCCATCAGCTTGCTGAAGCATACGCATTCTACATTGTTGCAATAACAATTCGATATTAAAACACTAAGTTAATTTCATTTCCTGTAATTTGATAACTATGTGAACCCAAAGGTCATTTATAACCTTGTCAACCACCTTTTGTCAATGTCTTTTTTTCATTTTAAAGAATGAAAAATACTAACTTAACAAGTTATATATTTATTTTCATAAATATAATAATAATGCAAATATAATGTATACATATTAATTACATGTATGTATGAGTATATATATACTCCTACAATATATATATATATATTGCCCACAAGTGTCCTTTTTGGATTTTAAATTATGTTTATACTCTTACATTTTATGAATCAACTAACAACACTTGAATACAGTGTTAGCTGACCAAAACTTTTGATGGGATTTTGATCATCATCAGTTATCATCATAATATATTTAGACTGTCTATATTAGAGCCAAATTATGAGTTAATATAATAGAAAAGCAACTGAATATATTCATTTGGTTGTACACCCTAATGTTGAGGAATCAATTTGTAAGTGATGGACTATTTGCTGTTATGAGATTATTTGAAGAATATGTTTTACCAAGACATTGATATATCAATTTGTTTGATTATTCATGATGGGAACAAAAAGTCATTCTCAAGTAATTAATCCATTTATTGATCACTATTTTATGAAAATGAACTTTTGTGAAGAAGAAGTTATTTTAACTATATATTTGATTGCACAATGGTAATCCAATTTAAAATGTTTAAATAAGGTCGAGATAAAACACATACATTTAACTAATGCTGGACAGAAATCTTAATTTCCAATCTTTCTTGGACATAATCCAGATACCCACTCATATAAGGCAATATGAGATTTGTATATATTTACATTATATGACAAAATTTTGCGCTTATTTCTTTTAAAAACAGCTTCAATCAATGTAATAGAAAACCATGACAATTTTTTATATAGGCTGTCTTCAACACCATCTATAATATATCTCACATCCCTTGATTATTAAATCCAGTTCTTAGAGCATAACTCTTTGATTACAATGAAACAGATAAATCACTCTCATATAAAGAATGTATAATGTAATATAGTGTATTTCAGAAAATGAAAAGCTTATCTGGTACAGAATTCTAAGTCACTAAAAACTTATTATTATATAACAAACAGAACTTAATAATATAACAAATATGATTTACCATAAAACAAATTACAGCAATATCTCATTATTTGTAATTGAAAACATATTCACAACATACCCACATGCATTATAAATCAATAGGTAAACAAGAATAGTAAATATGCTATTAAATTTATTTTAGTATTTTCTTGTTATGAGATATGTTTATGCTATATGAGATTTCATTGTAGAAATATTTATATAATAATAAATCTCACAAATAAATTTATATATATATATAACAGTATAACACCCCCCCTGTCCCTCCAAAAACACATATCATGTTGCCGAATGAATTATGTAACAAAGAGTAATAGTAAATAATATCCCATTTATTATAATTTAATATAAAGCAATGGCATGGTTAGTTTATGTGCTGCACATGCATTCAAAGATTAAATCAATAGTATTTTATGACATTTTTAAAAAATAATATATTAAGACCTTCTAAAAATATATTTATGTTGTATAAAATTGAATTCTCATATATAGTTGTTTATATTTGTTGTTCATGCACTTCAAAGGATTTTATGAGAGCTCTCAAATCTAGAATAAAAATTTTAAGTTAATTCTTTTGTTACTTTTCAGAAAAAGTTTTCTTTTATTGCTGGTTTCTTTGACATAAGTTTTCTTTTATTGCTGGTTTCTTTGACATTTATCCTTAACTTTTTTTAACATCTTCATTATTCAATATCTTGTAATAGATAAAACATGATAGATAATCAAATTCTTTTTTTTTCAGGCAATATACTGTAAACAGAACAATTAGTTTCAAATTCACAATTTAGCAGACAATGACATTTTCTTTGTTAGATATTATAAATTTTATTAAACGCTCACTATTATTTCAGTAATAGTTTTAATAAGGCTGTAAACCTTAGCAATGAGCGTCTGAAAAAATCGTCACTAGATATTAAAAAATTTAGGTGGATATAATAATTCTGTAGTGTAATTTTCACTATACCCCTCTCAAAAGTGGATAGAAACCAGTCCCTACCTTTGTGGAAGACTGTAATAATAAACATATGATCAAAGACATGTGAAAAAGATCTATGATTCCCAAGATGCACATTTCATGCTGAACCAGCACTCATCAGTTGGCCCAGACCACAATCACTTTCACATATCTTTATCATTGTTCATTATATATATATCAAATTACTATAGTTTATTTGATAAGTGTCAAATGTGTTGTGGTCTGAACCAACTGATGAGTGCCGGTTCAGCATGAAATGTGCATCTTGGGAATCATAGATCTTTTTCACATATCTTTGGTCATATGTTTATGATTACATCTCTCCATAAGGTGTTAAAAGTGGATAGAAATCAGCCCTTACCTTGACTGAGAATGGTATAGTGGAAATTACACTCCAGAAATATTATTCCTTATTGGATAATCTATTAATATTTAGGTGTATATCTTTCTTTCACACTTCTTGCATGGCTACATGGCTGGGAAAAAGATAGAAATACTAAGAGAATGCCCTAATAGATTACAACATATTTATTTACTGCTTGATAAATTTCAAGGTTTTTCTGCTGCAGCAATTTAGCTATCCCATTGGCAACTTCAGCTTCAATTTGCAAATTTTGCGAAATTATTTCTCTTTTTTCTGCCTAAATTATATCTACAGTTTTTTGATTTGCAACTATAATATGATGAATTACATAAAAGTTAAAGATCAGAACTGGAAAAATAACAATGCCTAATGCTGACTACAAACAACATTTCTATTTATATTAAATCAACTGCCCACGTAATCGATGTTATTTTGGAAACATATTGCAATCGACATTTAATCCATTCAATATTTTATTTAAAAGCTTGTTTTTTTCAAGATTAAATGCAAATAATCATGTTCTTGTTTTTAATTGACTCATACATTCAATTTGTATGAATCCAAATATTGTATAATTTATATTCATAAAATATCTTAATAAATTTCATTTTCTAACACTTTTGACATCATAAAAATTAATATTCATAAGTAGCAAACACAACAGTATCTCTCATAACTTTTTTCCTCTTGGATTTTTAGTAAATATAATATCTTCAATAAGAATAAATGTATTTAATTATTTTAGATTTACATATTTATTTAAATCTATTCTTAAATAATTTCTGGAAGACAAAAAATAAAAAAAGCTTTGATAATGTACAATAACACATATTTATCATATTAAAGCTCGATTTAAACCCAAACATATCTAATAATACATTACTTAAATGTTATCATGGACATATACATACATGTATAAATATGTATACTAGTCTATACAAAAAAAATAATTATCTTTTATAAACAATGCTTTATATACCAAAAATAAAAGAAAGCAAGGAAAAAAATTACCAGGAAAAAGTTGTTTTCTACCACACATTTCAGCAAATATGCAACCAACAGACCAGATGTCTACTCCAGCAGTATATTCTAATAAAGATAGCATTAATTCTGGTGCACGATACCATCTTGTAGCAACATACTGAGTCATAAAACATTTATGTTGTTCAGAAGTTGAAGATATATTTCGGGCCATTCCTAAAATAAAAAAACATATAATTACTGATAATTTTATATTTCAAAGTTGTATTTTAATTAATATTTCCTTATAAATTGATAATTACAAACTAAATGTAACAGTACTTTTTTTTTTTACTTATGTATTTATCTTTCAATCTCTTTTTATAAACCTTAACATATATGTTTCCATATTTTTTTATAAAATCTGCAATATCTATATTGCTCTTTTATTAAAAAATTCAAGCTTTAAATCCATTTATGAATTGGTGGAGCATATTTTTTAATAAGCTTTTCTATTCAGAACAGAAGCATTTTTTTTTTTAATGTTAAGCTATTTTTATTAAAAAAATATATCATCCAAATTTATTTCTGATTAATTCATCAATTTCATTTCCATTTACATCAATAATTTGAATAAGGTATATTATAATTGTTATTTTTTCCAAAATTGTTACTATCATACAGTAACATTATTTTAATATTATTAGCATTTATATTTTATTTTTACTTTTAACAGATAAATCTTATAGCATTTTACAAAGACCTGAATTTTATTATGCAAAAGGAACTATATAATTTTTTAAATCCAGAAAAGTTAGATAACTCCATTTACTATTTTATATTTACTTACTTTCCATTTTAATCCAGTTTAGAGAAGTCCCTCTATAGTCAAAAGAGACATCGTTTGACTATTATAAACATTATGATAAAGGTTAACTTTTCTCTATAAGTATTTACCTACTTCCTATGTGCTTAATAAATAATCATAACTTTACATTCAAACATTAACTACTTTCTGCAACTTAAATTTTGATTTGTTGAGGATAGACCAACCATCAATTTACTGTAAATCCAAAAGCAAAGATGAAAGTTTTGTTTTGTTTTAAATCAGTTCAATGTAAAAATTTCATCATCAAATCTGTATTGCATCTCAAATTGGCAGCATCAATCACTCATAAATGAGTATGGCTATTTCAACTTCAAGAAATAAAAGACAGAGATGATGATGATGATGACAATAATAATAATAATACAAAATGAGTTTTATCATAAATATGCAAACTAACCTATTAAACAAAGATTAAAATAAACAATCCATTATTATTTCAATAAAAAAATATTTTTTTCCTCTAATCAATCAAAGTAATATGCAAATTTTTTTAAAGAAAAAAAAACAACTGAAATGTGTTGTTCCAAAATGAACTAAGTTTTATATAAAATCAGTTTGTCTTTTCTTATTCAATTGGACTGGATTACTTTCTTCATTCAGAGTTATCAAACCTTCACTATGTTTAATAAAAGGAAGACAACCAGATAACTACATATCATATCTCACCTTGCTTTCAAATGATGGGCTACTCGAGATTCCTTTCTTACCACATTCAAATTGAACATTCATTGCCATTAACAAATATGTATAGATAAAGATAACACACAGCCAATGGCAAGAATAGGCTAGGCAATGATGCTCATTGAATTTGGATGTTTTTGTTAAGGTCGGGGATCTGGCAATAAATTAGCATTTTTGAAGGTAAAAAGGAAAATGACTGTCAAATTTGAAAGACCACTAAACATCACATGATCGCCTTATGCTTGCTCATAACTGTTATTAAAACAGGCAAAACTCTCCATACAGTAGTGCCACTCAGTGCAAGCTAGAATAATCAATGGATGCCAGAAAGCTTGTGCACAAAATCCTATCTAGTGCCTACTTGACCAATATTACCAGAACAGTCTTTAGCTTATGGCTTTCAACAGTGAGGAGCTTTGTATCTGAAAGCACTGCACCTAGATCTTAGGATCTAATGCAACTCTCCAGCAGCCACCTTTTATCTCTATTTAACTACAAACTATAAGAATAAAATTGAAAACACCCTAATATTTTCAATCCAAGCTCATTAGCTTATATAGTCATATAGGTCTGAACTCAGTTCAGTACCCATACATTTTGGTGACTTTGGTTCTTTAATAACCATAGCCACCACTATCCTATTAGGCAGGATTGGTTTTAAACCACTAAACATCACATAATCATCATGTCTTATGTTTGGTCATAACTGTTACTAAAACAGGCAAAACTCTCCATACAGTACTGCCATTCAGTGCAAGGTAGAGTAATCAATGGATGCCAGAAGGCTTGTGAATAAAATCCCTATCTAATGCCTACTCATCCAATATTCACAGACCAATCTCTAGCTTATGACTTTCGACAGTGAGTGGCACTAATGTATGGAGAGTTTTACCTCTTTTAATAAATTATGAGCAAGCATAAAAAATGATCATGTGATATTTAGTGGTTAATACCAATCCTGCTTAATAGGATAGTGGTGGCTATGGTTATTAAAGAACCAAAGACACCAAAATGTATGGTACTGAACTGAGTTAAGACCTATATGACTGTATAAGTTAATGAGCTTGGATTAAAAATATTAGGGTGTTTTCAATTTTATTCTCATAGTTTTGTAGTAGAGATAAAAGGTCTGGAGGGTTGCATTAGATCCTAAGATGTAGGTGCAGTCCTCTCATATCTAAGACTCCTCACTAATGAAAGCCTCAAACTGGTCTGGGGATATTGGATGAGTAGGCACTAGATAGGGATTTTATACACAAGCCTTCTGGCATCCATTGATGACTCTAGCTTGCACTGAGTGGCACTACTGTATGGAGAATTTTGCCTGTTTTAATAACAATTATGAGCAAGGTTTAAGAAATGATCATGTGATGTTTAGTGATTTAATACTAATTCTGCCTAATAGGACAGTGGTGGCTATGGTATTAAAAAACCAAAGACATCAAAATGTATGGGTACTGAACTGAGTTCAGACCTACATGACTACATAAGCGAATGAGCTTGGATTAAAAATATTAGGGTGTTTTCAATTTTATTCTCATAGTTTTGTAGTTAAATAAAGATAAAAGGTGGCTCCTCAGTGACAAAAGCCACAAGCTAGAGACTGGTCTGGGGATATTGAATGAGTAGGCACTAGATAGGAATTTATGCAAAAACTTTCTGGCATCCATTGATTACCCTAGCTTGCACTGAGTGGTACTACTGTATGGAGAGTATTGCCTGTTTTAATAAACCTAAAAGACTGTATACATTCTTCAGAGCACAATTGTCAAATCTGAAAGACAGAATATGTTCTCCAGAAAACAACTGTTAAACCTCAACAACAGTAGCCTAGTTCTCCATATATGGTTGAAGAAAACTCCTGCTAACCTGAACAGCAGTGATCACTCTCCAAACTATAGCTATTTAAGTTAAGAGCGGAGTGAGGCAATTTCATGTTTCAGGACTAGAAGCTGCCAGAATCAAAGCCGACTCAAGGCAAGCTGTATACAGCTACAAGTCACCATAGCTACTCACATGGCAGGCTATCAAGTACAGTCGGAAGTGAATAAAAAAAATCTATGAGCACATACAGACCCATCTTCAACAGTTCACATTAGAACTGGTAGCTATACCCTGCTAGACAGTAACGGTGAAATATAGCCATCATTACTTAAATCTGTAAATATAATACAAATCAAAATTATGTTTCTATCTTTATATTACTAATAAATATATTATTAAAATGTATGTATACTCATTTGTGTTTATATGAGCAATCCAGACTAAACACAATACTATATATCTAACCTGAAATATTTTGATTATTTCAAATAAGTCTGACGAAAATGCAGAACAATGCTCATTTCAGATGGAGAGATGAAACTTGTGAAAGCATATTATAATCCCATATGAACTGTTTAATATTTATCAGAAAGAAAAGTTTGATATTTAAAAAAATGTTTGAACTTTATCCTAACTATTTGAGTTTGTAATCCAGATGTTGTGTATAGAAATTGTCAATTTTAAAAAGGGGAAAAAAGGAAAAAAATTGCTCTGTTATTACATATATCATTAAAAAGACTTCTTTTTAATACCTGTTAAATATATTGAAATGAACTCAAATTATTATTTAAAAAGAGTAAGAAATAATGCTAAAGTGTAAAATGCAACACTCGTGCTTGAATTATCCAAGTCTTAAATAATGATAGTTAATAATAAAATTATATCGTTCATAGTTAACCCTATATTTGATAACTGAAAGATTAGATTTTATGTAGATAAATTTATATTATATACTATATGCAATTGTTTGTTCACTGTTAAATTTATATATATTCATGTCCATATGGAAGAATACATTCCTACCTAGTTTTTATAAATTAGCGATCAGTTTAGAGTTAGGACCTAAAAGGTCACCCTCGTAATTATTGTTAGATAAAGATATTTTATTGAATTAGAATAGGACCAAAAGATCACTCCTTATAGTTGTTGTACTTTATTGAATTAGAATCTAAAAGGGATCATTCCTTATAATTATTGCTATGAAGATAGAGTTGATGTCTATCCCATATAGAATATATGTATGTGTTGATACTAGAAAAAATATGAGTCAGAGAAATGTTTTATATTTATGAATTCATATTGTGTTTTAAATTTATCAAAGTCAGGTTCACTATACAATGAATGTACTCTGTTATCTATAAATATATTAATACTATAATGTAAATGAAGATTAAAATTAAACTTATTAATGAAATCTTGGGCATTTATGTGTAATAATTGTCTTTCTGCCTGCATATGGAATGACTATAATGTATAAAGATTAAAAGAACTTTGTTAAAGAAAAAATACATTGCATATCAATTAGTAATTATATTTGAAATAAAACTATTGTTGTATAATTTGTTAATTTCTTTAAATGTAAGATTGTGTGGTTTACCCCCATTCATTGCGAGTGACTTATGTTCTCCTCAATCCAGCCTGGCATTACAAATAGGGATTGTTTGTGGTGGTCATCATTCTTTGATAAAATAAACAAAATATTGTTTTAAATATATATATGTTTTGGTTTATTTCCTGATGCTTAAAACCAGATGGTGACAATATAATTTATATAAATAAATAGACAAAAATATAAATAGTTGAAACATGTTAGTCTGACCATTACAGTAAGTTCATGGATATAACATGTTAGGTCAATTTATACGATATTTTGAGATATTGTTTTTCAACTTCTTATGCAGTAAACTTTTCTTTCTAAAAATCTTCCAGCAATTGGTCTAGTGAATAACTATGATATGTTATTGTTTAATATTAGATTTTATTCATGTTCTTGAAAATGTATTTACTATAATGAATAACAATGATTTATATTGTTAACAATATTTCATAATTGAAATTATTTTTATAAATTGGAACAGTAGAAATATCCTTGATCAGACAGCACAATTTTATGGTTCCATATCTTCCTAAAAAATCCAATAGTTTTGAAGCTAAAAAAGTAGATCACCTCCATATTTTAAAATGTCTGCTTACCTCATCATAACCTGCAATGTTTCCTTTTTTAAGATTAAAAAAAAAGTTGTTTTGCAATGTCTGACTAAGAAATAAATATATATAAAAAATATTGTAAATAATATCTTTATGTTTGTGTATATAGTAGTCAACCATGAAGTAAATAAAGAAAAACCCTAAATAAATTTATACTCTAGAAAACTAGTAATGTACGTAAGTAAATTATGCATAGTGGGACTAATTAAGCAGATCAGGCAAATTATGCAAATTAAAATTAATCTTGCAGAATAATGAAAATTGCAGCATTAGTTGTATGCTTGTGCAATAGTAGTGGAACTATTTAGTGCATACTTAGGACAAGCTATACAGAAACATATGGTGGAAATTCAATAAGATTTTCTAATTTGTAACTGCTTTTGGGTTTGCACAACCAGCAAGCTAGTTGTGATACTGAAGATATATGTTTTAGTTATACATATATAGAGTTATTAAACTTTTGTCGTTAAGTATTTATTTCTAATAATATTCACAATACAGCTGGTAAATGTCAAAAATGCCCCTGCATATTTCATATTTAACTTCACTTAACTGAATATCGTCTAAATAAATGAATATCAAGATGAACATATTACTGAAGGCCACCATTGTAGTACCTCCACCACTATTCAAAAGATGATCAAAACACACCCTTTCTCCATTTAAAACATTATCAACATGTAAAAAGATTACAAAAAGCTGTTTTAACTTCATTAAACCAATTATCTGTGTCCAAGTCTAAATGAGCGGAGGATTCATAAAGCCACTATCTCAATTCTCCCAATGATATTCAAAAGATAATCAAAACCCAGCAATTTTCATCCAAAATATATCATATATAATATAAAAGAGTGTCATCCATGGATTTAACAGGATATCGTTTTTCTGTTCCATATAGTATTTTCAATATATCAAAAAAAAAAAAAAAGAAGAAAGATCTTTAGCAGAAAAATCTATGTTTCCTTTGTAGTTTTAATCTATCAATTATTTTTAAATCTTGTCAATTTTTTAATTTCTGCTTTCAAATCTCTATACTCTCAAGAAGTGCCACATTAAATTTATTATTCTATTAAATAAAATATCTCAAATCATTAATAATAGAATTAAGAACCAATCAGAATTCTTATTAGTAAAATTAAAAATTGGCTTAAGCTTTAATCACAGTAGGCAGAAATGTTCACAAAGCAAACTATCTTTTATAATCTTAAATGCAATATGGCAATCAATGAAGCATTAATATTTTCTAAACACTTCTAAAATTCAGCTTTTTTGAGGAGGCTGGTTTGAATCCTAAGTTCTCAGTAATCGATAAGTAATGATTTTAATAAGTATCTAATGTCAACTGATACATTTTAAATAGATAGGGTATTTTATAATTTCTTTTTACTAATTTTTATTAAATATCAATACTATTACAACAATCTTCCAGTGATTTACTATATTTTTATCATTTAGACATTTTCTATAAAACCTCACCAACAAGTCATTAAATTCTTCACACTCTTCTTTGAAAATATTTAAAATGATTAAATCATCTTTATATTCTTCAATATTTATTTCCATGTTTTCATCTAGAACATGTAGCCTTTCAATAGTAATAGCTTTTTCCTTGTTATTCAATTCTTTATTACTCAATTCTTTGAAGAATTTTTCCACACTTAATGATATTATATCTCTAAATTTTATATACTCATTACATTTTTGCTACTTTCTTGTTATATTGCAGGTACCACAGCCTTCATGGTTAAATCAATCAATCTGTCATCAAGGCAATACTATTCCTAATTGTAGTACTTTTTTGACAACAGATGTGTATTACATAATAGGAAAACTGGTGAGTTATTGTTGACAAGTATAGTTTAATTGATAAACATTCAAGACCACTCCCCATCCATCCATTTTGCTAGAATGATCAGACAGTTCAAAATGAAAAAAGAGATCTGCATTAGCTGCCCTGGATATATATATATATACAAATATTAAGTAATTAAATCACCCCACATGGTTAAGAAATCCAGTACTGCCCTCTGTGAACTAATATATAAATGCACTAGAGTTCGTATTTAATATGAACTCTAATGTATTTATATATTAGTTCACAGAGGGCATGGATTTCTTAACCATGTGGGGTGATTTAATTGCTTAATATTTGTATATTTATTTCAGTATAGCATTATGCACCGGGATTATTTTTTATATATATAAGGATTAGCAAATCTATTTTTCAAACAAAGGTTGAGCAATCTAATAAAGTAGTGGGGGTAATGAAATATTTAACACCATTTAGTTCATTAGTCAAGACTGAAGGTTACATATAAAATGGAAAATAATACATTATTATATATACATAGAGAAAAAAGAGAGAAGAGTAGGAGGAAAAGATGATGAGAGAGAGAGAGAGAATTAGTAGTAATAGTAATAATAAAAAATAGGAGGTGGAGAACAAAATGATACTGGCATCATGTTTCGATAAACACTTAAATATAATAAAAATAATATTTCGTACTTACCAAAATCTCCAATTTTCAAATCACAGTTTGCATTTACAAGCAAATTATTTGGTTTTAAATCTCTGTGAATAATATTAGCAGAATGAATATATTTTAAGCCTCTAAAAATTTGATACAAAAAGTAACGAATGTGTTCTTCACTCAAACTCTGCTCAGAGTAAATAATCTGGTGCAGGTCACTTTGCATTAAGTCTTGAATAAGATAAATGTCATTTAAGTCTTCTTTTTGAGGCAATAAAATATCCCTAATAGCAATAACATTGTCATGATGAAAATGTCTAAGAATTTTTATCTCTCTAAAAGTTCTTTTAGCTATAGTTTGGACTTGAAAAGCATTAGCTATTTTTTTAATTGCTACTTTTTGATTAGTAAGTGCATTCACTGCAGAGCACACAACCCCGTAACTTCCACTCCCAATAATCTCCAGTAATGAGTAAGAAGTTCCTTCAAGATCAAAATTTCCATTACATGCAATTTTTTTCAATTGCTGTATATTTTTATTTGTGGAATAAGTGATGTTAGATGCCATACTAAAAAATAATTAAAATAATTATTATCATATCAAATATTAACAAAATTTAATAAAGTAGGTTAATCAAACCATACACAAGCATGTAAATAAATAAATGGTTAGTAACTAATATCGACAGATGGATAAAACCATCTCTATACAGTTTTTTGTCTCAAAACATGATTCTCAGCAGGCAACCCTGGATATTAATATCCACACCTGCCCTCATTCATCAACATTTATATTAGAAATGCGTGATTCTATTTAAGACAGAGAGAGAGAAACAACAACTAAAACTCTGGAAAAATGCATATTTACATATATATTACAAATCGAATATCAGATATTGTATTCTATGAAACCAATTAATATATATGTTTATTATGTGAAATTATTAAAAATAGAAATGTGTGAATCTAATGGATGAAAAAAGCATATATCTTCAATATATTATTTACATCTACGTGTGGATTTTTATAACAATTTATATATACATTTAATTGTTAAATTCCATTATATTACAAAAAACAAACTAAAGCTCATTTCCCCTACTACAGTAATGTTAACCTTAAAAATGTTTATTAATATATGTAGGATATTTCAAAGTTATATCATCAACGTCAGCCATTATCAATCCACTGCAGAATGAAAGTCTCTCAAAGTTCAATCGATCTCCAATCTCTAGCCTCTCTTCTTCACATCACCCCTGCTCACATTCTTATTTCATCCATCCACTTCACATGTGGTCTCTTTCCAGGTCTTTTACAATATTCTGGAATCCAGTTTAAGATTTTAACTGTCCACCTATTATCATCTCTTCTAGCAATATGTCCAGCCCAACTCCACTACAGTCTTAATTCTTTCAATGATGTCAGTAACACTTGTTTGTTCTCTTACCATGTATTGCTTTTCGATCTCTTCTTATTACTCCTAACATGCATCTTTCCATACTTCTTTGAGTGGTCTGAAGTCACTGTATTGTTTTTCTATTAAGTGTCCAAGTCCTAAATCCATAAGTAAGAACTGGTAAAATATATTTATTAAAAACCTTCCTTTTCAAACACATAGGTATATTTTCTTTTAATATTAAATTATTTCTTTGAGTGGTCTGAAGTCACTGTATTGTTTTTCTATTAAGTGTTCAAGTCTTAAATCCACAAGTAAGAACTGGTAAAATATATTTATTAAAAACTTTCATTTTCAAACACATAGGTGTATTTTCTTTTAATATTAAATTATTTCTATCAAAAGTACTCCAACCAAGTTTAATTCTACAATTAATTTCATCCATTATGTTTCAATCTGTAATAATAATCTGATCGAGGTATTTGTAGTTGTCAACTTCTAACTCAAAATAATTAGTCTTTATTTTCATCTTTTGAGTCAGTCTTTTTAACATTTGCCTTTAGTCCTACTTTCTTACTTATATCTGATAATTCTTGCAACATTTCCTAAAGTTCTGAAGCACTATTTGCAAAAACAACTACATCATCTACAAAATCTAAATGACTTAAACCATCTCCATTTACTTTTATTCCTTTAGCTTCCCATTTTAATCCACAAAATACATCTTGAGAATTGCTGCAAAAAGTTTTGGAGATATGGAGCCACCTCATCTTACACCATTCTCAATATTAATCTTCATAGTATCATTGTGTAATCTAATTGTTGCTGTTGCACTTTTATAAATATTCTTCAGGATATGACAATATTCTGAGTCTATATCCTGATGATTCAATGCTTTAATCACTGAAAAATGCTTGTAGAATCGAATGCCTTTTTATAATCTACAAATTCAAAGCTTAATGGCAACTCATACTCATTGGTCCTTTCTATAACTTATCTCAATACTCGGATATGATTTATTGTATTAAAAATATTTTTAAATCCAGCTTGTTCTTTTCTCTGTAGACGAGTTGTGATTATACCTGGGTCTCGTTTTATGCGGATTATTTTAATGTGATTTTGAAGTTATGTGATTCATGTTTTTTCTTAATATTTTTCATATTTCATTATATTTATTAGATATCAAGAAATTAAAATTATTAATAACTTATTTTGACTTAAAATACTTTTTCCCCCCAAAAATATAACGTTATATTAGCAGCTAACGTGAACATGGCCTGAAGCTATATTTAGAATAAATAACATACTTATACTAATGAGTAAATAATAATAAATTTATACTTACATATAAAAATATTGTAATAAATATTCAAAAATTTTAAACTTTTAAAATGTATTTTGTTAGGTATAACAGAAACAAATAATCTAGATTTTTAAAATAAATAATGAAGATTTTATTGATTTTATAAACTGAAAATAATATTTTTAATGATAATGTATAATCTTTTTGTTTTGATTGCGATCCTCATTTTTTTAATATAGAAACAAAATGTGAACATTTAAAATTTATTTCAGTAGTAAAAATCAGTTGTCAACAGAAAACCATTAACACAGCACAAGACTGAAATTGGCACTAGTTGTGTAAATGGGATGGAGCAGAATATAGTAAAAATTAGAGTGGGGAATGGAAAATAAAGTGGCTAACAAGTTTCTCTGGGCATAATTGCTGAGAGAGTCTTGACTTCGTTCAAGAAAAAGCTACATCACATCACATTGATGAATCTGATTTCTTACCAGTTTACAAACAAACGGCACATTCGAAAATAGCGATAATGATTAAAATACGTATGAAAAAATGTCAAATTAAATACTGTACTTAATAAAAAAAAAGTTTGTCTTGTACCAATTTTTTTCAAATATTTGATATTTTTTATTAGTCATACTTTATTTCCTTATTTATTTAATGCGAATTTTAAAGTAATTTTTCCTTGTTGCTTTACTTTTCTGCGAATTCTGAAAATTACAGACCTTATCCTCCATTTTTCAAGGTAAGTTAAGTCTATTTTTGTGCGATTTTTTTTTAATGCATATTTTCTGTGGAACCTATCTACCGCATAAAATGTGTCCCAGGTGTATCTTGGTAAAAATTTTGTATAAAATTGATAAAAGACTGATAGGTCTGTAATTTCTAATATCTTCTTTATCACCTTATTTAAATATTAATACTGCATTCTTCCAATCATCTGGTACATCTTTATCATTTAGACATTTGGTATAAAACTGCCAAAAAACTTTCTATTTCTTCTTTTAGTATATTAATTCCATCATTACCTGGAGCTTTTCCTTTTTTCATAAATTGCATGTCTCACTTTTTCATTTAAATTTTTGTGCAATTCAGAAGATATAATTATAGAAGGTATTTGCTTTTTATTACTATATAACTCTTGATAAAATTCTTGTACTCATTTCATGTCATCTCTCTTTTTAGTAATAGTTCCATCTTTTTTTCTTTTTGCAGATATAAGTTTCTTACCAATACCAAAATGTTGTTCTACACTCTTGAGACTTTTATTATCTTTTACAGCTTTCATTGCCAGTTCACAATTATACTTTCTTATATCATTATCAATTTTTTTTTGCACCATTTTACAAAATTCAAGATAGTCAATCCTTCTTAATGCTTCATTTTTATATATCTTTATATTTATTATTTTCTTCATAAATGCTCTAGTCTTAGTAGAAATTTTATTGGTTTATTGCTGCTTTTTTCTGCCAGCTATCTTTGTTGCAGTTTTTAAAAGTGTATTGGTTACTTTCCTATTAATTTCATTCAAGTCTGAATCAAGTTCAAAATCTGCTAATATTTGAAAATGATTTGAAAATTCTAATTGAAATTCATTAGAATGTTTCTGAAGATTAGGAATATCAACTGTGAATATTGTTTTTCTTAATAATTTTTGTCTCTCTAGTTTTGCATTAATACGTATCTTACATCTTACTCATCGATGATCACTATCTTAAGAACATTACAATTTCAAAATATGTATTTTCTGTTATTCAAAATATAATCCATTCTGCTGTACCTTCATTTGGATGCTTCCACGTCCATTTCCTTTTAACACTTTTCTCAAAAAAAAGTTATAAAGTTTTTCTTTTTCTGCAAACTTCACAAGTCTATGATCTCTCTCATTTCTATTACCATAACCAAATTTATCTACAGTAGTTTCATCTTTAATTTGTTTATCAGTTCTAGCATTAGTTTCCCATAACAATTTTAAAATGTTTGGTCTGATCAAAAGCCTTTTGTACAACCATATAAAAATCTTCTATTACTCCATTACTATGAGAACTTGTTGGCGCATAAAACTGAATTATCTGCACTTTATATCTGCTATTAAGTTGAAAAACTAATCTTGCCTTTCTGTCCAATATATCATCAATCTCCACAATGTTGTTCTTCCACTTTTTATTTATAATGATACCTATTCCACCTGTACTTCCAATATTTGTGCATTTGCAGTAGAGTACATATCCACTTTTTAAATCAATTGTCTCTTCACCTTTTCTTCTAACTTCACAAAATCCAATAATGTTCCATTTAATATGAGACAGTTCTTCTTCCAAAAGTGATATGCAGTTGTAAATACCTAAATAAAAAGTCATCATCAAATAACAGCCTGGGTCCACAATCAGGGCATTCTTATCACCCTCTGCCACCAACCTATGCTTTAGCTGGTGACTTTGCAGCCTATTGGGAATAAGGGCCATAATTTATTTTTATTTGTCATGACTGTAAATATCTATTAGAAAAAAAAAAATTTCATTCATATACATTCATTCTGCCTTATCAAGCAACTGAGAAGAAAATCCATGGTATTTTTTGATCTTGAACTCGGAAGTAAAAAGTCAATAAACTCACCATGCTGGCTAATGTATGTTGGTGAGCAGCCCATCCATATTGGTATACTATATGAATAATCACATAGTAAAAACAGCTGCAATGACAAGAATGTATGAAGTGGACATTAGAAATTTGCCCTGCTCGGTTTCTTTAAGGCCTCCAAGAGGAATCAGTTAATAGCAAACTCCTTTTTGCAGCCAAAGTTATATATATTTTAAAATTTATGTAAAACTTCTTCTAATATAAAATTATTCAAAAAAATAAGCAGGCAACTAATGCAATTTAAAAAATAAAAAAAACTTTCACAATCACAATTCTTTCTTTTTCCTCTTACAAAAAATAAGATGATTTTCTAATTATCTAATCTGTTATATATTTGTGAATCAAATATATAATTTTCATTTTTACATTCTTTTAAATTGAAGTTTAATAACATGCAATTTTCTTTTTCATAGTAAAACTAAATTTCGGCAAAAATATAAAAATGTCTTCTATACTTAAGCAATAATTCTTTTTCAATAGTAAGTAGAAGTGAGAGGTGAATGTTGAGGAATGCTCACCAACATGCCTCAGACAACGTGAAAAGTTTAATGGATTTTATCTCAGTTTAAAATCAAGAAGCATCATAGTCTATATTCTCAGTTTTCTTAAATGAAACATCAAGTGTTAATATAGAGAGTGTATCAATAGCTCTAACAAGATTTTATTGATAAGTGCAACAAGAGAGCGCATTTAACGCTTCCTATATTACAAATTTGTAATACAAGCTTGAAAAGCAAAGTTATGCAATATGTGACTTGCTTTATTGATTATCAAGTGATAATTTTGAAAGCAGGACAAATGTGTGAAAGTACTGTGTTTCCTCTAAAATAAGATCTGGATTTATATTAATTTTTGCTCCAAAAGTCACCATAGGGCTTATTTTCAGGCGATGTCATATTTTTTCATGTACATTTATACAATTACTTCTTGTCTTTACAGAAAGTTGTAAGATTCTTACCCTGGGACCCCCCCCCATTCTTTTCTTGTATTCACAGAATAGCCTTTTCTTTTTGCATTCATTTGATCAGCAATCAGAATATTGTTCCATTTAAATTTACCATTAAATTGACTGTTGATTGAAGAATGCGAGACAGCAGTGGTAATAAAAATGATTCCAGTTAAAAATGGTTTGTCAACACAAATGCAAAAAAAAATTCATAAAATGTTTCTGTATTCTTTTTTAAAACTTTTCTTTAGGAGAAAAATTATTAAAATAACTTCCATTACTTACAATCTTTTAGAAGAGAGAAAAAAAATGTTTTTTTTTAAAAAAAATCAAACTAATTTTTCTCATTGTTTATAATTTACAAGCTTAAGAGAATAGGGTCATGTGGTCTATGACTCTTATTTTGACTATTTATAGTCTCTGCCTTAAGTCTTATGCATTCTAAATCTAATTATTAAATATAAATAAGTACCTAAAAATATATAAATAAAATTATAAATTGTCTGATATACAGACTTGTGTAGATAAATTGTTTCTCTATATAGATAGAATTATTTTTATCGAAAATGATCGATGGAAAATACAAAACCCCATATACTTTATATTACCATTTATTTACAGCAATAATGTCAATAATATTATTTATTTATACATTCATTACTTTATAATTCAATACATATGATGATCTTAACTAGGCCTTATATTATAAGCATCCTGAAAAATATCATAAGGACCCACTTTCTGGTTAGGTCATATTTTCAGGAAAACAGGGTATGTATGATTATTCTTTTGTAAACATCAATCGTAATATACAAAAATAAATTATAACTCTCATATCACAGAAGTTATAAAGTTGTAAGTCAAAGCAGCAGTTGCAAACAAAAACAGAAATTATTAAGAACATCCAGAGGTTGAAGTTACCATTCAATGATGATCTTTTATTTAGCCACCTATAACTATAGATTTTTATGTAAAGAAAGATTATGTGAATTGAAAAAAAAAAACTGCTTAATATTAAATGGGATATTATCAAATTTTGTAAACTTAGAAGAAACAACACAAATAACTAATACTTTACTATAAAGACAAAAATATTGGAAGCACAAATGAAATGGGATTCATAATATATAAAAATGGAATAACAACAATGTGGAGATCAATTGTACAACTTAAAAGTATTTTCCTGAAGGTTAATGATAATGGTATATTAGATGTAATTTTACGTTGGATTATTTCCATGACTACAATTAAATGTTTATTAACTAAAAAATTTTAAACTTTGTTTAAACTTTTCAAATACAAACAACTGTTAAGTTTAAATAAAGTTCAAAATTTTCTAGACATTTAATGGTAGATAATGGAAATAATCCAACATATTATCAAAACTTAATAATATATATCAATTGTAGGTGATTCAGATTTATACCCCAATGTTTTCTATTGTTTCAGGTAGGTTTTTTAAAAATAACTTTTGTTTACATTGAAAAAATTTAACAAATTGAATATTGTGAATGACCAAATGTTAATCAATAGTTCTTGCCAGTTTAATGTTATCATTTCCCCCCTCCCTTTTTAAAATTATATTTCTAGTAAAAAAGCTAATATTCTTAACATTTAAAAGTTTAACAAATTTTTTCAATTTTATACTACTGTGATTCTTTTAAATTCTTGTTAAAACAAGTTAAAATGTCAAATTATTTAGTTTATTTGATTGCTTAATTAATATTTTGAGAATTTTTATTTAGATGTGTAAAATGCTTTTGATAAGATCAAACAATATTTTAAAGTAATATGGAAAATTTGTTGCAAGAAGAAAAACAATTGAAAAATAAAGTACAGTACACTGGATAAAATTTAGATGTAAAGAAAGAAATGAGATAGGAAAAGATTTGAGGAATTTTCTGGGATTTTTTTTTTTTTTTGGAAAAATATAAAAAGAATGGATGTGAATTCTTTTCTTTTTTTGAAAAAATAAATAAATCTAAAGACAGATGGATACAAAATCAACCAAATAAAGATTCAGCAGAGCTGGATTATAATTTAACAGAAAATATACTTTTCAAGACTGTAATATAATTAATAGATTCAATACAGGGAGTTATCACCAATACAGAGGTTAGAAATACATTGAAGAAATTTATTCTGCAACTTGAAAATCATTTTAAAATATTAATAATTTCAATTATGAATCACATTTGAAACAAATTAATATGAAAACTAATAATCTACTAAGAGCTGCTACAGAAATAGCTGGTACAAAACAACTGCAATTCACTATTAAATTTTCAAATAAAGCAAAACTATATATAAAAAAAATGACTAAAAATAAGTGAATTTCTAGAATTTATAAGAGTCAGAAAAATAATTATTAGTGATATAGAAAAATATATAATTATGAATTGACAAAAAAAAGCTACAGACGAGAATAAAAGTCTTAAAAGTATAAAACAACTACATATTGGAAAGAAAAAAAACCATAAAGAAATTAATAAAAATAATTGAGTAGTTTCTCGGAAGTTAATAATAAGTTTGAGCACCAGAAATGTCAAAACTGGAATTGATCTGAAGAACTTACGCTCCAGAATCTGATTCTTCTACTACTGCACTAAATTATTCTAGGTAAAAAATATTTGAAAGAGTTCTACAAAAAATTATATGATAATAAAGACCCATAAAAAAAAAAGTTAGCCTCTAAAATTACAACATTTTTTGAAATGTAATAAAATCTATGAAGAATAGAAAAGTTTCAGAAAATGATAAAATTCCTCATTTTCAGCCTTTATTGATCCCTTGCAGGATGAAGATCTCTCCAAGTTTAATCTAGTTTCTCTTCTCCACATCACACTTCCTAATTACATCTAACCATCTTGCATGCGATTCCCTTTCTAGGTTCTTTTACAATTTTTGGGATCCAATTTAAGACATCTACTGTCCATCTATAATTATCTCTTCTAGCAATATGACTTCACTAGCTACACTTCAATTTTTTAAATTCTTTCAATGATTAATACAACTGACATGTGTCACTCTCTCATTCGCATATTTAGTTTTTGATCCCTTCTTGTTATTCCTAAAATACATCTCTCCATAATTTTGTTGAATGGTCTAAAGTCTGTATTTTATCCAAATCTCAGTTTCATAAATAAGAATTGGCAAAACACTTTTATTAAAAAGCTTTTTATTCATACACCTAGGTATATTTCCTTTTTTCAATAATGATAAAAATACCTGTTGTTCTCTTATTCATGTGTTTAGTTTTTGATCCCTTCTTATTATTCCTAAAATGTCTCTCCATAAATTTGTTGAGTGATCTAAAGTGTCAGTATTTTATTCAAATCTCAGTTTCATAAGTAAGAATTGGTAAAACACATTTATTAAAAACTTTCTTCTCATATATCAAGGCATATTTCCTTTTAATAAAGTTATTTCTATCAAAAGTAATTCCATACAAATTGAATTCTATGATTAATTTCATCCATTATGTTTCATACTGTATTAATAATCTGTTCAAAGTATTTGTAGTCGTTAAATTCTAATTCATCATTATAAATCTTTATTTTCTTCTTCTGAGAAAATTTATTGAACAATACTTTAAACTTTTTAGCATTTACCTTTAGTACAATTTTCTTAATTTCATTTGATAACTCTTGTAACATTTCTTGAAGGTTTAAAGATTACTTGCAAAAACCATCACATCATCTGAAAAATCTAGATGGCTTATTTATCTCCACTTACTTTTATTTCCTTAGCTGCCCATTTTAATCCACAGAATATTTCTTGTTAACTGCTGTAAAAAGTTTTGGATATAGAACAAACCTTTTTAGTACCAGCCATATAATCATATCATTACTATAACATTTTGATAAACATTCTTCAGAACAAGCCAAGATTCTGTGTCTATATCTTAATTAATCAATGCTTTAATCATTATAGAAATATTTATAAAATCAAATGCCTTTTTGTAATCTTCAAATCCAAAAACAATGTTAATTCATATCTATTATAATGTCCTTTGTATAACTTCTCTCAATATCTGGTATATTACCACTGTGCTAAAATCACTTTTAAATCTGTGTTCTTTTAGTTGGTTAAAATTCAAAGTTTATTGTAGACAAATTGTAATTACATTTAAAAATTTTGTGTAGAACCAATAAAAGAACTGTAAGTTCTGCAATTTCTAATATCACCTTTTTAAACATTGATATTCCGCATGCTTTCATCCAATCAGCTGGTACATCTTTATCACATAAATATTTGGTATATAACTTTGCCAACAATTTTCTATTTCTTCATTGGCTTCTTTTAAGATATCGATTACAATTATACTACTTCTTGGAGCTTTTCTTTTTTCATAGATTTAATTGCATATCTCACTTCATTTAAAATACTGCATAATTTAGCAGATGTAATAACTATAGGAAATACTTCGTTTTCTTATTATTATAATTCTTTATAAAAATCTTCCACACATTTCCTGATGATATCTCATTTTAATAATAGTTCCATCTTTTTTTTATATTGCAGAAATAAGTTTCTTACTAATATCAAGATACTGTTTTACACTTTTGAGATTTTTATTCTCTTTTATAACTTTCCATGCTAATTCAAAATTAAATTTTTTATATCATTATTAATTTTTTTTTTATACTGAAGCAATGGATCTGAAGTCCGATCCATGCTTCACAGCCTTATATAAACTTGGTTAGTATTATAGACCTGAATTAAGTTTATAGTCCAATATCAGCAGGGTTTTGCATTAAAGCTAAAATTAATTACGTTTATATAATTTGTATTTGCACTTAAATATTTTGTTAAATAAATTCCATTCTAAGATTAGATTTCTGTTAATAAAATTACTTGTAAAACCTATTAGTCAAACATATATATACGTCAAGCGTATATATATGAGTTAATGCAAAATTCTGCTGAAATAAAATGCTTATTTTATTAAAAGAAATAAGAATGTATTTTTCTTTTTAAATCTTGTTAAAATATTTAGTATGATTTGATTTTGAGATAAGCCCGCCAACATTTTCTAAAAGAATGTATATTTTTAATTAATTAGCCCATTCAAGGCAAATTAAAGATGGCCTTCTCTTTCTTTTTTAATTAATAAAATTCAAACTTTAAAGAAAGAAATTTAGAGTAAAAAAGTAAGTTATGTTTAGAAAATGTTACCTTGAAACAAAGGAGCGGGAGGGGCTTATCAAGATCTAAGATCATACAAACAATAGAAGGTAGCTGACAAAAGAGGGTATAAATAAAAGTGAGAACAAAAGACTTGATTATTCAGAGTTTTCTTGCTGGCATTCAGATTTCTCTTTGGAGAACTCTTTCAGATTTTTGTTTGTTGAGATTTTTATTCCAAAAAGTTATACAACTGTCATCTTCAAAATCATGGAGAAGTTTGAACATGCTCAAGCTAAAAGTCATATGAATTTGATGGATTCTACTATGCTTGGCTAGGCAAATAAATAGCTTTGCCTATCGCCGAGGTTCCTAAATACCATCCAAAATGCCGTAGTATCCACCTAATAGTGATCTGAACTCTGTGCCGTGTCTGTAGGATTTTTCGTGAAACCATGCTACATATTTCCATTTTCATTGTCCGGACAAATACCTATCGATGGACGGATCAAGCTACGCTCGTCGATGGAACATGACCAAGGAACCAGGACAGTAATAGTATCTCTCCTCCATTGAACTATTTACTTTCTATTTTTTTTGTTCATACCCTTTTTTAAGTGCTTCACTGAATTATATTATAAATTGTTGTATTTAATTATATTTGTAATGTAACCATTTTTTTATTAGACTAGTCTTAGATATATATATTGTGTGATCATCTATCTATATTTAACCTTTTTCCTTCGCTATTCTTCATTACTAACATGTATATATATTTTGTAGTCCATTGCGGTTAAGCTTAAAAGTTAATTTTTTCATTTAAAATCTCTTTCCAATTTTATTTACGTTTCTAAATTCCGTACCAGTAAGTGTCCTTTGTTTGCCAACTTGATCTCCTCGATAACGCCTCTTTTGTCCGCCATTGGCTTATTACGTATATCAGATTTAGCTATATACGTTTTAATCAATGTTTAAACTCTGTTTTAGCGCAAAGCAATTAAAAAATGCTTTGTGAAAGATTTTATTGTACTTTATCGAGGAGATTCGCGTTGACAATTTTAATAAAATTGGGAAGAAAAGATTTAGACCGCAAACATATTAATCTGTTTTTATTGTCTAATTAGTTTTCATTAATTTAGGGGAATAGCGGAGGCCATTAAATCATTATTCATATTTTAAAGTTGTTAATTAAACATATTATTTAACTAAAATAGCTTGAGTTTTCTAATTTTATTGTAATGCTTTAGTTTGCTTTTCCAATGATCCAGGCATGCAAAACACATTTTTCGTAGCACTTTTATGCACATTTAACTATTTAGCTCCGTAGGTGTTCCCGTCCATGTCTCTACCTCTGTTGCTAAGCTTTGTGGCCGGTGAGAAAATAATTTATGTGTGTCTCAGATAATGTTGTTTGTTCGTAATTAGCTTCGAGAATAGGCAAATAGGGCAGAGGTCATAGTATTCTTGATTTAATATCTCGCGTATGGATGGCCTCGAGGTACTTTCGCCTAGTATTCGAACTGGGTTAAACCAATATACATCATCTGACTGTCACAATACATTTTACAAAATTTTAGATATTCAGTTCTTCTTAAAGAATTATTTTATATATTTTCATAGTCTTTTTTTTTTCACACACCATCTTCTCTCAGTAGGAAATTTACTGGTAAATTGCTGCTTTGTGTTCTTAATGGTGTATCAGTTATTTTCTTATAGATTTCAATCAAATCTGCACTATCTTCAAAATCTGTTAATATTTTTAAATGATTTTCAAGTTCTAATTTAAATTCAATGGAATGTTTCTGAAGGTTAGGAATAACAACAGAGAATACTATTTTTTAAAATAATTTTTGTCTTTCTATTTAATCACTTCCTGTGTTGAATCTATTAAGATCATTACACTTTAGATACATATTTTTCTGTTAATCACAATACACAGCAGTTAAATTCTCTCTATCATCATTTGTATGTTTCCATGTCTATTTCAGTTTAGCATTTTCCTAAAAAAAAAAAAAAAATTGTAGTATATAGTTTTTCTTTTTATGAAAATTCCACAAGTTTGTATCCTATCTTATTTCTATCACCATAACCCAATTTACCAACAATACTTTCATCTTTCAATTATTTACAATGACAATTTAAAATGTTGTTTGTTCTGATCAAGAGCATTACATTCATATAAAAATCTACGAGAACTAGTTAAAGCATCTATTAAGTTGAATAACTAATTTTGTCACTCTGTCAGATACACCAACAATCTCAACAATATTGTTCTTTCATTTTTTATTTATAATAAATCCCATTCCAATTATATTTCCAATATTTGTGCTTTGTAATAAAATAGGTATTCATTTTTAAATCTATTGTCTCTTCATCTATTCTTCTAACATGACAAAGTACAACAATATCCCATTTAATAGATAGTTTCTTCCGATTCATGCAATCTTTTTTCATTTTAAAGTAATCTGCAATGGCAAATAGCTAAATAAAAGATCATCAGTGAATAGCAGACTAAGTTTGTAATCAAAGAATTCTTAGCACCCTTCATCTTTAACATATCGACTGCTGCCTTAGCTGGTGACCATATCACATCTTGAGAATGAGGATCATAATTTAGTTTTGTCTATCATGATTGTAAATATTTATTTAAAAAAAAGGAAGACAAGATTATTCACACACACATTTATTCTGTCTTCAAAATAATTCAATACATATTTCGATTAACAACTATCAGGCAATTGAGAAGAAAGACCATGGTAATTCTTAATCTTAAACTCAAGAGGTAAAAAGCCAATAAACTCAACACACTGGCTGATGCATGATGGTTAGTAGCCCATCTATATCCATTTATTATAAGAATAATCATATAATGAAAACAGTTACAATGACAAGAATATATGGAATGGACATCAGGAATTTGCTCTGTTCAATTTCTTTAAGGTCTCAAAGAATAAAAAGCTCTCCTTTCAGTTATCAGCAAACTCCTTTCTGAAGGTGATGGAATTATTACAGACATTTTAAAAAAGAAGAACATAAATAGAGAAATTGTTGGCAAAGCTTCATACAAATGTCTATGCAATGTAACTGCTCCAGATAATTAGAAGAATAAAGCAAAAATAATGATTCCTAAGAAAAGTTCCCAGTCTTTTACCATTTCATACATCTTTAATATCATTACAACTTGTGTAGAAAAAACTTTGATTCCTTCCAATCAAAAGTATAAACTCAATTATATACAAATATTATGAAAAGTTGTAGAAAAAATTAATGAGTTCCTATTTTGATTTAGGTTTGTAGGTTACAAAAAAGCATTTCCCTGTTGATTAAAGAAATTTTGAAGACTATTTATCAAAATGCAAATACTGCAATGATTAGATTAACTGGTTATGTTAGAAGAATTAACACTGACACAGGTATATGATAAATACATTCAATATCTCCAAAATATTTTTTATTGCACTTTTACAGGAAATATTTTGAGGATTAAAATAAGAAGGTAATAAAAATAAATGAATATTATTTGTCACATAGATTTTGCAAATGAGCTTGTTTTGCAAATAATGCTTAAGAGCTTCATGAAATGTTATAAGAGATTTCATATGAAAGCAAAAAAGTAGAACTGAAGATAAATGTAAAGAAAGTCAAGCATTTTTTAATTGCTTTCCACAAACTAGAAAATAAAAATGGATAATAATGAATAAGAAGTGAGCAGTTACAAACGTCTTGGTTAAATTATTAATGCAGATGGACACATTACAGATAAAATTATTATAGAATTAAACTTGGATGGAGTGCTTTTAATAGAAATAATATTAAAACAATGTCTGATAAGGAATTTTTTAAAATAAATGCTTTATCAATTTTTATTTAAGGTTCTGAGTTAACAGAAAAGGAAAACAGAGATTTTGAATTACATAGTGAAATATGAAAAAGATGATTGTTGGGAGTAACAAAGTGAGATCAAAAGCAAATGATAAAATAAATATGTATTATTGACATCATTAAAAAATTGAGAGCTGATCTTAAGATGTTGCTAGACAAAATGACTATTTAAGCCTTAAATCGGATATCAAGAAACTGCAAAAAACTGAAGATATACATAAAATAGATGGATAAGGAAGTTTTCTGGAGTGGTTATGGAGAAAAATAGTTATGGATCAGAGAAACTAGATTAAACTTGGACAAATACTTATTGAAGAGGAAATTGATGAATGAAAATGATGATGAGGTGAAATTCTGTGGACTTGTTGCTATATTATGATCAATTCCATTAATGATTGATCTTTCTTAAAATAAATTTGATCATTGAAATATTTTCATGCAAAAAAAAACCTCACAAATGTTTAGTTTTAATGACTTGAAAATTTTCACTGTTATTTAAAACCATTCTACCTCAATAAAACTTAATTGCTAGTGATTCTTTTTTTAAAATCAATCACGAAGTGCAGATTTTAAAACTTTTTAAAAAACAAATAAACAAAACTATAATAAAATATAACTCACAAAATATAATATATTAAAATATAAATGTATAATTCTAAAACAACTTTTGTACTGTATGTTTGTAGAGTATAATAAATATAAAATATTATCAAAAATTTTATTCTTACATTTTTGTGATTAATTTTTCAATTTTGCCATGTTTTGATTGGTTTGTTGGTAGTTATTCCCCGTAAAAATGTATCAAAAATAATAACAAGGATAAAAATCAAAACAAAAGATTTTTTGAAAAAAGTATTATATAAAATTTGCTATTGTATAATGTTTTAAAAAATACATACATAATATAGTAACAAGTCCTTACCTTACATAAAAATGCTGTGATGAAAGGTATCAAATGTCAATATGGTTATAAAGATTCAGGTGTCTGATCCATCTACTTTATCTGAACAGCAAAGATTGTTGATGAAATACACGTGTAGAGACAGAAAGTGTTTGACTTTCTACATTGACGAATAGTTGTGATATGTTAGAGTTGAGATAGGGATGCAATAATAAAACCAAAAACCCCAGAAAATCTATATCTATAATGCAATGTTTGATCATCCTTCTACAGCGTGTTAAAAATGGATAGAAACTAGTCTCTATCTTGTGAGAGAGTAAGGTGGTGAAAAATATCAAATTGCCAATATGAGTGTGAAGATTCAGATATTTATTATCTCTAGCTCATCTAGAGAATGAAGATTGTTTCCAAAATGAATACATAGTGATAGACAGTAGTCTGATTTTCTGCATTGGTAAATGTTTGCAATATGTTGGAATTGAGATAAGAATTGTACTGGAAAAAAAAATCTAGAAAATATATATCATAAGTGTGCTTAATATATAGGTTAAATAAAATAAAGAATATACTAATAAAGAGATATGAATCTGGTTAAATTAATATATTTAACTATCTATTTATTTAAATAAGATCCAGTAGAATATTATATATATACTCACCCAATATATAGCATTGGCAGTCATTTATAACTATATAAAACCATCCTAACAAAACAACAAAATGGAAAGAGAAAAAAACAAAACAAAAATTTAAAACATATCTTGCAAAAACAGACTGTAAAACAAATTCCATCACACATATTGCATATTGATCATTTAATCTCTTTGACATTTAATTTGAAAATAATTGCAGATTTCCATTTTTTCAATAAAAAAAAAAAAAAAATCAAAGTTTTGCCCCTTTAGTTTCTTTGTAATAATCTTTAGTGCAATAAATGGGACCAACTGTCTTTTTCACCACAAAATACATATTTCAAAATGTGTTCATCTGCTGGGCATGCTCAAATATACAACTGTACTTAAGATTGTAGGGGCAATTGTGAGATCAATTTGTTCATGTTATATTGATTAGGGAGTACGCGTCTAATTTCAATACAAAAAATGGCAGCTTTAAAGAGTTTGTCAATCGTTTTTATTCATAAAAAAAAAAAGGATAAGCACTTGATTATTAAAGATAGGTTTTCCTGTCATGTCAAATTCAGTTGAATGACAAAATTAAAGATAATTTGAAAGAAAAAAATTAGAGATGATCAATTCCAGCTGAAAGAGGAAATTAAATACGATCAAACCCAGCTGAAAGATGAAATCACAAACATTTGTTGGTAGCATTAGATATAAAAATAAATGAAATCCAATAAAATGACAGACAGAATAAGGAAGAGCAGGATAAGTCAGTTGCAAGAGATAATAGAGTTGCTGAAGGTAGAAAATGAAGAATTAGTATAAGAAATCAAGGACTAAGAAAGATAAAGAAAATTCATCTTAAAGATAACAGTCAGCAGAAGAAAAATAAGTGACAGATAGGGAAGTTAGAGGCTGACCACAGAAAAGATGGAAACAGGTTAACGGACTGAATATAACTTCCCCAAAAAGAGAAGTTAGGGCATTATATTAGAACAAGATAACAGTAGTTAAAAATAGAGTTTTCACTTATATCATAATATACTTGGTAAAGTAAACTAGTTTTTAAAAATTGGAAGCTTTCCAGGAGATGTAGGTGAGGCAATAAGTCCGTAAAGTTATTTCAGCTTAAATTGGATGGTAGAAGAGGCAAAGTTCACTATTGTCTGCAGCCTCCTGCTAGGAACATCCCAAGCTTGGTGCTATTCATATTCATCCGGTCATAGTTTTAATAAATTCACGCAAACTTGCTACTTGGAGTGAAATGTCACAAGTGCTAATTTGGTAAGCGATACATTTTATTCTTCAAAAGTGGATAAAATGAGAGCCCTTATAGCTGATTTTTATCAGAGTCCCAGATTATCAGAATGTTGAGGCTTTCCAATTCATATTGAAAGGATAAGTATTACTGAACAGATTATTGAGCTGTTAAATGAGTTTAGTACAAGCAAACCTGCAACATCGGAAAAAAAGGGGAAATCTAAACCTCGGTAGAAAATGCTATAGAAACAGTAAATGCTTCCATACCATGCCAACCAGTTTCAAAAACAAAAAGGAGTGCCATCATAGATGTGAAAAATTTAGAATGTGAATAATCAAAAAACTGGAAGTGGATCATACATTAATAAAGAGGAGTATTATCCCCGATCCGATCATGAACTTCAATAACCTAGATCGGAGTGCAGTTATGGCTCTGATACAGAGGTAAAGAAGAAAGAGGTTAAGGTTCAAAATGAAGTAGATCTTTTTGGAGACTGTCAGTAGCTTTTAATGTTTAATGTGTTTACTGTATTGGTAATGAATAGAGGTTTTGTTATTGGCATGAGGATGCAATGTACTCATGATATTCCATGGAATAGTATATATCAGTATTCCATTGTAAAATTTATGTGAACTAATCTGTAACTCTCAAAAATAAACAAGGCTTAATCTTTATGTTTTTTCTGTGTTTGTCATGAACAATACTGTACCATAAGCCAGAAACTTCTAAACTTCATAAATTCTCCCATGAACAAGGCTTCAGTCTGCCAAAGATTTTTTTTACATTTTATATTCTGGGTTGCTTTAAGTGAGATAGCTTTCTTGATACTCATGCAGCCTTGTTAATTTATGGGTTTAATTTGGTGATAAAATTTTTATAACTATCCCAAGATTGTCAATTGGTATTTGTATCATTTAAATTGTTGAAAGCCACTTAAAAAAAACAAAAAACAAACCAACACAAAAACAAAATAGTGAAGACTGCCCGACTAACCATGTACATCTTCTAACTAGCATAATAAGATATATTTATATGATAGTTTAAAAAAATATGATATCTGTTTATAAGACTGGAAAAAAAAATAGAAATGAAAGTTGAGCATGATGAGAATTAAACAATTAAACACAAAGTTGAAATAAAACTAGTAGAGATAAACATGTAAAGAAGATAATTTGATTCAAATTTATTCCCATTTTGCATGAGGTATTATAGCTTTCCATAATTAGTTACAAATTAAAAAGAAAAAACATTATAATAATGCAGAGACTAGGGTAGAGAGGAGATAAATTAAATTCTGATAATAACCATAGAATGTGACAATACACTCACTTTTGTATATTTTATTTCTCTATGTAAATAAAAAAAAAATTATAAATGTGTTAAAGAGAAAAAGAACACAAATTGGGTTTACTAAAATTAAATATTAAATAAAAAATTATTGAGTTATTAAATTAAACACAGTTTGTTTTCAAAACAAATTCATATTTGTAAAAGCAGAATATTTTTTCCTTTTCTCTCTTTCCTGTTTTTAATTAAAAAAAAAATGTTGTTAATAAAGGAAGATGAAATCAAGGATTGCTTGATTAAAATAAATAAATTAATTTTGGAGTTAGACATTCTTGAAATGTTAGAAATTTTTTTTTGAACAGTATGTTTTGAAATATGGTAGTTATAAATTGGCTGAGATAACTGATTGAGATCAGAATGTCTAGTCGAATAAACTAAGAACTTTGTATCTTCCATAGTGAAATGAAAAAAAAGTAAGCTGTATATTAGCCAGCGAAAGAAGTATAATCTCAAGATTATAGGAAAATAATTATTAAATGACCCAAAATTTGTGTTTCCCTATGTAATATGCTCACATCTGTCTTAGTACAAAAATACATGAAAGAAGAAAGTTGCAAAATTCGGTGCTAGTCTGAAAGAAAAAATGATTCCTATCATCATTTAAAAGTGCTTTCATTGCCAAGTGAATGGAATGATGCCGATTTCCTACAACATTGTACCAATTGATGATGTTTAACATGTAGATAGATCATAGCAAAAGAAAAAAACATACCGATGCTGACCACCCTAATTTAGAGATAGAATAGAATTTACCAGCCGAAGGATAAAATAAAGAGACCATTTGTGATCAGACTGAAATAAGCAGAAAAATAATTAATGATCTTAAATATGAACAAATATACTTTTAATAATCAACCTGCAATACTAATTGAGATTTAAGTTTATCAATTGATCAATAACTTTCCTAGGATTGTCAAAAAAAAAAAAAATCAAATATCTTGAAAATTAGATATTTATAAATGAAAAGCAATGTTGATATATACATTCTCATGAAAAGATCTTAATATGGGAAATGCCAAACCAATGTTTAGTTAGTTCTATCTCTATATTGGATTATTAATTATATTTATACTGCTTTAAAGTGAATTATGTCGTTGCTTGCGTAATTATATTGATTTAAATGTAATCATATATATATGTATTTTTGATTCTTTTGGTAAATTTATTTGATTAACTTTTTTATGCTTAAAACATTTGACTAAGCATTTGGGGGAGGGGAGAAAATTAAAGTATTAAGAAATAGAGTACCAAGTCCTCATGAGAAATGCCTTATCGATGATCCTTTATTTGTACCTAAACATTTTGGTGGAGTTCGTTGTGTAATGAGGAAAACGTTGGCACACTTGTTTACACGTATTGAAATAAAGCGATGTTAAGTTTGAAACTTGTCTTATGTTTGAACTCACATTTCCTCATTTTCAATCGGGAATCAAAAAAATTAAACAATTAAATTGCGCAATATCGTGTTAAATTTAATGCTCTACAAGCTATGGTTGGAGCTTATTTTTTAAATAAATCAACAATTGTTGACAGTGCTTAAATTAGGGCTTGAATTTACGAGGTTAATTTTCAAATCGGCATATTATTTGCACAAGTTTATGTATCATAGGGAAGAGAAAGTTTCCCATTTTTGACTACTTGTGACAATGAATCTTATTAGTTCGTATATGTAATATAGTGGATTCAACTACTCTTCACCCATGCGCTAGAAAATTGACATGCATTCCCCCACTCTCTTCCCTCAACTTTCTTAAATATCAAAGCACAAATATTTTATACAGACAGTAATTACAATAGTTAATGGATGAATTCAAGATTTCAGTAACTAAAATTCTGAAAATGCTATTGAAAACGATTTCAAGAAATGAAAACTATTGACTATTTTAATGAAAATGACATTAATCGACTGTTTACTATTAATTAAAATAATTGCCTTTTTTATTTTTCAAATAAAACTAATACATCAATTGATCAGTATTTTAAAATATATTTTTAAGATTAATATTTAAAATAAATTATGCACGTGAATACATAAAATCGTCTTTAAATATCTCATTGTTGGACAAAAGATCTCTACAACACATCCCTTAGAATAATGAAGAGGAAAGCAAAAGTTGAATTGGTGAAAGAGTGAGATGTTTTTCCATTCATGTTTTATCCATTAGCTAAGAAGAGCTAAATATCTATTTGTCAATCAATATCACTTTAAAAAAGTAAAATGACCTCTTTTTTAAATCAAAATTTGAATATAGATTGAATTGTATATTTATAAATTTATTACCTTTTCTAAAGGACTAAGACATCATCATTCTTATTCCCAATTATCAAAGAGTCATAGCAACCTGTTCGTAAGGGAATTTATAGTCCCGTTAGAAATTAAAAATAACTTTTGACGTCAAATAAAACTTGAAAATAAAGTTTCTTTCCTGTTTAGCGCCATCTAGAGGAGTTTTTATTTACATAAACTTCGTTTAGTAGTTGCTAATTTTGATGCAGTGTTATCTTTTTTCAAAAACAATTTAAAGACAGTTTATTAGCAAGAGTTTTTTTTTTTTAATTGTGAAATTTTCCAGTAATAAGGAAAAATAAGTAAACACTAAAACTATAATGATAATATGTTTTAAAAATATGCAAAGAGATTTAGGAACATTTTCCATATGTCCGACTTTAAAGTCAAAATTATTTTCTGCTGGCTTTACAGTTGTGGAAGATCTTAAAGACTTTAAATCTAATGAGTTATGTAAAGGTAAATTATACTGATTTATTTTTCACAATTTTTTATATTAACATATTCTAATATAAATAACATTCGTAATCATTATTGTTATTTTCGCCTGGTTATAATAAAATATATACAAAACATATTACCAAGTTTGATGCATATATTAAATAAACGTAAATAGATTTAAATGTGATATGTATGTGTAAATGTGATATGTATGTGTATGTTTAAATACACCTACATATATAGATAGATATAATTGTAATAACTTGTGGAGAAAAAAAGTAATAAGTTAAAAATATTACAGAACTTGAAAAGATTTATTCTTTTAAAGTAGAAATTAAAAATTATAGACTTTAGATTAGAAAAATATTAATTTTTAAAATGAACAATAGACATAAGTCGTTATTCAAGTGAAACAAATTAATCTCGACTTAGATTCCTTTTTAAGATAATGACAATCTACAAATAACTAATTAATTAAAAAGGCAGAAAGATAATACTAAAATTCGATGGAACATGGAAAGGAAGAATCACCTGATTGTATGGGCAGAGACTAACCAATCATTTGCAGGAATTCAGAGACAATGAACTGCCTTTAGTACTAATCGGAAGAAGAAAAGGGAGATTTAATCCTTGGAGCTTCATCTGTGCACACAGACATATGTTGGAGCCGATCGTCTCCCATGGCACAGACTTCAAGTGCGGAGAGCTGACCTCTGAACATGAGAACAGTCAGCTAGGACACTTAAAGATCATATTGATCTTATTTATTATTTGTATATGCATTTGGGCTTTATAATGCAAATAATTATATATATATATGTTATTAGTTAAACACTTTAAGGGATCATATATTAAAATATATCTTGGCCGTTGTCATTATTGACCCTGATGGAAGTGCATCCTATCATAATTGGCGCAGTCGTAATTCAGACCATTAAGGAAATAACGGTTAAATTGGGTAAAAGTATAAGCAATGCAAGTAGCTACCGGGGAATTTGACATCAGTGAGGCAAGTAGTTGGCCCCTGTACATTTAACGTGGAGTAATACATATTTATCAATAAAGTTAAAGATAAGAAGTATAAGATTGCTTCATTATAGTGCTTTGCAGATAAAAGAGTTATTGAGATAGCCAACAGGCTCACTGAACCGCTAACTCTGGAAGATTGTACATACGATCACGTTGAAGAGCATTTGGCAAACCATTTTAACCCCAACACTTGAGGCATGTAGCAAGACTGAAATTCTGATCCAGGAACCAAGATTGGGAGGAAAGTATAAAAGATTATGACAGTGCTCTACGTAATTTAACAAAGAATTGCATCTACGAATCTTTCCTAGATGAAGCTCTCTTGAAACAATTGCTTACTGGTATTTGCAATGATAATTTATGGCAGCAACTGTTGGCTGTAAGCAATTTAGATTACACTGAAATTTATAAAATGTGGACTAACTTATGAACTCATGATTGAGCAATCTCGTAAATTTTCAGAGTTCAAAAGCAACAGCAAATCGCAAACAGATGTTTGTAGAGCCATAAGCAAAGATTTGTAGAAAAATAATGAAAAGATTGCTAACAATGAAACCAAGTTTATATGTTTCTGCTGTGGGAAAAAGGGCCACAAAGCTAGCAATTGCTATTATAAAAGAGAATGCTGTAATAAATATAAGAAAATAGGGCATTTGGAAAAAATGTGCAAAAAAGACTTCAGCATAGACAGAAATGATACTAATAATAGTAATCATACAACAAAGAGTAGAGAAAAGCACTTGACTAATATTAAAAAGATGGCAACAACCAAGAAGAATAGTATAATGGTCAAAATTAAAATATGTGATCAACCTATCTCCATGGAGGTCGACAGTGGCAGCGGGATATCATTGATGTCAGTCTGTGATTGGTATACCATGACTCCCAAGATTAAGAAAAGACCCATTATACTACAGACTTGTCTAAAGGTACTTGATATAAATGATAAGGGCATTGCAATAAAGGTTGTTCAAGCGATGGTATGTGAAAGTCAGGACAAAATTATCATACTACCACTATATGTAGTACATGCCCCCATAAAACCTATACTAGGTCGAGACTAGTTCAGCAAAATGGGAATTAAAATATTCTCTAAAAAAATAGAGATAGTCAAAGACAAAAAACCTTTCCAGTAGCTAATAGGTTATCAAAAGCAGGGCTGAGAAGATCCGGATTGACCAAGAGAAGAAACAAATGAGCTACAAAGACATACTAAAAGCAAGATTAAAAAATAAAGTGGTAATTTGTTGGATAGCTGAAGACAGTGGCTACAAATGGATTATGAAGCAGATTTGTGAAGGTTGACCGAATCAATGTCCCACTTTCCTTAAAGAACTCTGGAACATCCAGGAACAACTGTCTGTACACAAAGGCTGCATTATGAAAGGCGATTGTATGCCAATTTAGTCAATGAGACATTGGCAGAAGAAAAGCGTTAGAGCTTAGTCTTGTCTGGTGGCCAGATATTAGAGCAGACCTATGGAACATAGAAATAATTATGGTGATACTCAAACAACTACATCCCAGAGTTTTCACCTAGTGAGTTAAAACATAATGCACATTAGCATTCTACAAGGAAGTTAAAGAACCCCACATTTTCTATTAACTCGTATTAAGTTCAGAAATTAGAACCTCATCTCTGTACTTGGGGGAAGTAATGATATGTATGTGTATGTTTAAATGCATATACATAGATAGTAATAATTGTAAAAACTTATGGAGAAAAAAGTAATACGTTAAAAAATATTACAGAACTTGAAAAGATTTATTCTTTTAAAGTAGAAATTAAAAATTGTAGACTTTAGATTAGAAAAAGTTTAATTTCTAAAATAAACAATAAACTAATTAATACGAGTAAGATAAATCATTATTCAAATGAAACAAATTAAGGAATTCGACTTAGATTCCTTTTTAAGATAACGACAATCTACATATAACTGGTTAATTAAAAAGGCAGAAAGATAATACTAAAATTCTGATGGAATATGGAAAGGAAGAATCACCTGATCGGATGGGCAGGGGATTAACCAATCATTTGCAGGGATTCAGAAACAATGAACTGCCTTCAGTACTAATCGGAAGAAAAGAGTTACTTAATCCTTGGAGCTTGAGCTGTGCACACAGACATATGTTGGAGTAGATCGTCTCCCATAGCCCATTGACTTCAAGTGCGGAGAGCTGACTTCCGAATGTGAGAACAGTCGGCTAGGATACTTAAAGGTCATATTGATCTTAATTATTATTTGTGTATGACTTCGGGCTTTATAATGTAAATAATTGTATATATGTTATTAGTTAAACGCTTTAAGGGATCATATATTAAAATATATCTTAATATTAACCATTAGTCGTTATTGGCACTCATGGAAGTGCATTCTATCATATTTAGACATAGCAAAATGTTCAAGAGATTTCGTAATAAAATAAGCAATAAAAATATTTTTAAAAATATTATTAACAATTCGCAGAATCTTGCAAAATATCTCAATTAACTTATTTTTCTGCCAGTTTTATCAATCACATACAGTTGTTTATGTAATGGTTAAAATAAAATAATATAGTTCGAATACTTAAACAATTGGTTATACTGATTGCAATTATCTTTTTAAATATTTGTTGCTGGTTGGATCTTTGTCTTTTGTTAATTCATCTTCAGATAAGCCTCTTTAATAGAACAAATTCTAGATTCTCTACATAGTTCTGTGGTTTCAGTATTTTTCGCTGTGTTTTCTGTAGTGTTGCAATATGCTATAGCAAACTTTGTAATAATGTCTATCCCTTATCGTCAACAGGTTCACCAAAAGAACTTTTATGAATTGGAAATACTTTATGTAACTATAATTGCAAAATACAGTGAAGCTGCAAACTACATGACTTCAATTATATGCTATCCAAAAAAATGTAAACAACAAATGAAATCCTTAAATTTAACACATTTTATGATATGTAAGCAGTCATTTTTTGCCATATGTGGATCATATTAAAAAAATTAAAATTTTCTTGCTTATTTAAAAAAAGTGTTTACAAATGTATTCGTTAAACATTGTTTCATTCACTTATTTAGTTGCCAAAAATGTGAGTAAACAATTACTATCAACAAAATCATAAGAAATTTATTGACTGACAGATTCTTTGGAAAAGGTTCTATTGAAAATGATGAAAAATTCATTCACTCGTTACTTCATATAGAAATTTATTGGCTATCAAAAATACCTGTTTGGATCGATTTTATAAATTTTTGATTCAGTGCTAGAATTCTTAGAAAACCAAGATTATACTTTTTGAGCCAATTTGTTTGATTTCAAAAATAACATAGTTTATTTATTAGAATTGATTAACAAATCTATAACTCCAAGGCAATAAGCTGAATACAATTCTGCCATTATTTAAAAATACTGACCTGTAAGTTTTTTTTATTATTATTTGTGAACACAATCAATAAAATACGTGTATATATATATGAGGATATGTTGAAAAGTACTGTACACTTGTGATTCAATAAACAATATATATTCTAATCAAAGTTTATTAACAAACCATAAGTTATTGTACATGATAAATGTGAAACAAAATATATTGTTTATTATGACACCAATATAATTGTTAAAATATTATGTAGTATGTTCTTGGATATGTAAGAAATAATTTATGAAGCTTTATGGTCCCTTTATAATCTGAAAAAAACATATCAAATGTTTTTATTTTACAAAATTTTCTGAATATAGCATTTCAGTGAAGTAAATTACAATTTGTTAAAAGTTAAATTTATGTTGATCTTCAATTTTGCTGGCTTTATTTATTTGAACAAATATTAGTAATATTTAGGTTCATAACATATAAACATAATCATAAATTTCGTATTCATTAAGTTCAGTTTTGTATTTGATTTAAAAGAAGAATAAAGTAAAAATGCTCTCTCCCATAATTATATTGAAAAATGAAACTTCATTTTTTGGTATTAACCTATAGTTTATGAGTCTCATTTTTGGTAATGTTCATAGTCTCAAATTTATTGAAATTTTAGTTAAATTTTCTTTTTCATTTATTGATGTCATTTACAGAAGTAAACACTATATTGAAAGATCTTTGAATCCAATTTAATTTATTGGAAATAAATCAGTTTTAGAGATATTAGCTGAAAGTTTTCTTGATAGCTACTTTCTGTGTAAGAGAATCAGAAATATTCATTGAAGAAACGAGTAATTTTATCAACATAATCATCTTTTTGAGCTTATGAATGAAACTTTTTCCACCCCACCTCCTTATGAAGAACAAATTTATTCTAAGATAATAGGTATTTTCAGCGATTTTTTTTTTTTAATTTGAAATTTTATAGCATTTTCTTGGTTTTTTTTTATAATTTGTACTTTCGCTGTATTTTTTTGGATATATATAGCCTCAGGCATTTTTACTTGTCAATTTAAGTGAAGAATTCTTGATTTGGGGGGGGGGGGGTTTGTTGTATTTTCAGCATTTTTTTTTTTTTTTTTAAATTTGAATTTTATAGCATTTTCTTGGTTTTTTTTTTTATAATTTGTACTTTCGATGTATTTCTTGAATATATATTTAGCCTCAGGCATTTTTACTTGTCAATTTTCAGCCACTTTTGGATATAAATTTATCACTTGCAGGCTTCGGACTGGTTGTAGTTTTATATATTTTTGATCTTGCATAACTATGATGACCAAGGTTTTTTTTTGCCTTTACAAATGATTCATCAGTAAATATGTCTTATTTAAATATTCAGGTTGAGTACTGTAATCAATAAATTCATTAGTTTTTTGCCTGAACTTGGAACAGGATTTATCAAAACTCACTTGCAGATTCAGATTCTTCAAAAATATGTATTTTTAGAATTTTTTTGACACAGCGTATATTTATGCCATCTTTAATTTCAAAATCACTTAATAAGAACTTCCAACTGGCATATTGAAATATAGTTTTTATGATTATGCTATAAAAAACTTTAACAATATAAATGAAACAAAATACACAAATTCCAACAAAACCATTATTACTTGGAACTGATCTGGATGCTGATTTTAACAAGTCACAATCTTACAAATTTTTCAAATGAGATTACAAAAATAATGAGTTCAAGTTTCATACAAGTTCATACATGTCTCTAAAATAAATGATATGTTAACTTGTAAATAGAATTATAAGAATTAGTTAATTTGATATGAACGACACATCAAGATAATCATTTAACACATTTTATATGGGCAGGTATCTAAAATAGAAGATAAAAATGTCAATGTTATTGTGTATAATGTGGAAAAAGATTATAGAAATAATCAAGCAATTACAGCAAAGTTTTTGAAGATATATCTTACAAAGCAATAGTTGAAAAATTTAAAGAAATTCTTTAAAATTTCCTGTATTATGGCATAATGCTAACCTCTATTTTTGAAATATCAAACACAAACCATTTTTAGGAATACTAGCTATTGACAAACATTAGCCCATTTGAACATATATATGTACTGTTTGATGAACATACTGCCATCTTATGATTTTAAATTTTGTCATTAGCTTGGCAAAACAGTGCAACATGTAGATAATCTGTCAAAAATCCCAGACAGCAGAGAATCACACCAGTTCTGAATCATAAGTCACATTAGAATGATGATATTAAGTGATTGTACTATTATCAAATGGATGAGTTGGCCAATCTATTAATAGGAATTGTTTCATCCGTATTTGAACTGTGAGAAAATCTGAATTTACAAAGATTGTGTATTAATAAATTTAGAGAACAAATCTGAGCTGAAAAGGAGAAAGTGTTTGGTCTATTTCATAGGATATTCTAGAATAATAACAGCAAATGCTATAGCTAGTATATAAAAGAAAATCCTGAATGTTTACCAATCAACAGTAATTCATTTACTTGAAATGAAGTTAGTATCAAAGCTAAGTGGAGCAAAGTCTTGATAATGGATCTGACCATGCTAGGCCAATAAAAGATTTCATCTTTTCTAGTAGTAATAGAAGTTTACCCTGAAGAAATAATTGAAATATTATATTAAACATTAGCTTTCCTTTTTCAGAAATATGTTTCTAGCAATGAAATAGATTTCATATCTCAGTGAATGCATATGTATCATTCAAAAAGGAGGATAGGCCATATATATATATACACCACCTTATTACACAAAATCAATTGGAATCACTGAAAAGGCATACCAATAATTAAATCATTTACTACATAGAACAGAAAGAATCATGAAAAGTCTACACTTTTTCTGTAATAACATTTATCATCCACTTTAGAAAAATCCCAAGATAAACTTTTAATAAGCCCAAGGCTGTGAACTAATCTCTTTTTTCTGATTCTTAGTCTTGAGAAATTAACAATTGTGCTTCATTGGAATAAGGGGGGGTAATGTTGATAAGAGATAAGTTTAGAAATTGTAGCAAGAAAGCACAATAATGCAAGTCCTATCAATATAAATGGAAATATATAAATCATTATTAATGTTGAATTGAGACTACAAATAAATCAGCAATTTTAATTATAATATCAAAAATATCCACTATCTTAAAACAATCCAAACTATGAACTTGACTAGAAAAAAATGCTGATCAAAAAAAAAAGAAAGTAAAATTCAAGATAAATCACAAAAAGTTGACTTCAGATCAGGAAACTCATTCTGTCATGAAATTGAAAGATCGGTCCTAAAAATTTAAATAATCATGTGTGTGAGGTGGCTAAAAAATAATTTCTTTGGAATAAAAGAAATGCTACTTATATATTGTAACAGTTGTGTTACATGGCACATGATAACAGTGTGTGTGTGCATAAATATATATATATAAAGTTTTTTCCAGAAGTGAGTTAGTTGGCTAGAATAGTTTTTCCAGTTGCAGTAGTGGTTTTCCAGAGTTAGAGAAGGACCATGAAATAACAAGGCAGGATAGTGGATACAGTGGCAGCTGCTATGAGTTCACTATGCTGGAGTTCGTATTCACCTACAAGGAAGACTCATCTTCTCTGGTTATCCATAGCTGATATAGTATTAGACAATTTGCTTGCCTGAAGTCTGTCCAATCCTAGACAGAAAGGAGATCACTGCAGACTGAGCTACCTGGACTATATATGTCCTGATGATGACACCCAGAAAATTCATGCTAGTTATACGTATGCTGCTTTATCTATATGCAAGGAACCACAGATAAATATATTGAATTGTATTTATATAAAGTGCAGCTGGTAAGTTCTTTTTAAGTAATTCCTTGAAATGACATTTTAAAGTATAAGTAAATAGTTTTTACTTAAGTTAAATGTCTAAAATAAAGGATTTGATGTATAGACAATTTTATATTTGTTTTTTCAAGAGAATAAATGAAATTTTTATACTTTCAATGTGGAATTAATAAAAAGATATTTTAATAATCGACAACAATATTTTAAATAATTTCTTTAGTAAAAGTGACATTTAAAATCTATATATTTTAAAAGAAAACAAGTAAAATTTTGCTTGAATAAAAAGATATTTTAATAATTGAGAACAATATTTTAAATAATTTATTTAGTAAAAGTGACATTTAAAATCTATATATTTTAAAAGAAAACAAGTAAAATTTTGCTTGAATGAAGTGATTGATTCATTGACGATCCTATAAACAAAAAACTCGGAAAAAAATCTTTTTAGATTAATTTAAAGGCACTTATAAATTTTAATCAACAGTAACTCATTTAGATACTGTTATAAACTGTCGATGAATTGATAGTATTTTGTTTTTTAAGGAAAAAGAAAACTTTTTAAGAAAGAATTTAATAACTGGTTTATGCTACTTTTTTATATATACATACGTATGTGTGAATTTTATGTATTTTCAACAAGGAATTAATTAGGAAAAGGGATCTTTTTAATAACTTTATTATTTTGTCAAATCTAAAATATATGATGTAAATGGCAATGTATGCACAAATTGCTAAATGCCCACATATGTGTTAAATCTTATCAATTATGTACTATAAAAAGGAAAATGATTTTTTTTCTGTTATTAAATGACAATTCAAATATGTTAATAAATTATTATATCGCATATCTGTGTCATTATATATATATGTGTGTTTTATGTAAACCCTAGTATAAGGCATTTGTATTATTAAAATGGTATAACTAAAATTGTAATCACTTATTGTATTTTATATGTCGATAGAAATTTATTCATCATTTGTACTGCACATCTTTGTTCAAATACCAATGTGTGTCATATAGACTCATATAGTTAAATTTTAATCATGTATTTTTATTTTATGGCAAGTCAAACATGTTTAGAAATTATTTTGTCACGTCTGTGGCCTGGCGTATATATCAATGAGGGTCAAGTAAACACATGTAGGATTTAATTATTTTTTAAATTTTATTAAATGTCAATAGAAATATATTTATTGTATATTATACCGCATAATTGTGTGCTGATATATATATGTTTATGTAAACCATTTAAGAGGTATGGAAAATCATAATGTGATTTTTTGTATATTAGTCAAAATCAAAGGATTAAATTATATGTGTATAACTGTGTTCTAGAGACCTTAATGTAATTTTTTTATTGTTATTAAAACTTGTATTCATTTGTTAAAATTATTCCAGTGAACTTGATTGATATTGAATGTTGCAACATCTCATGTTCACAGTGACAGTTATAAAGCTTATGCTCTCTGAGCTAAATTCATGCGTAATGGTATGATATGTATATTAGTGTTTATGGGCATCCAGTGATGATATTCCCATCAATGATGATGATGATCTCTGGATTGGTGCAAAGAGAATATTGTTTAAAGTTCATGCACTACATTTATTTAGTTTAATATTTATCAAAGTTTATAGTTGGCCTGTATACTAATGGTACTAAGTGGTCAGAGCATTTATGATGATCAGCATGTTTTAATATTCCATCGTTATTGTTTTTATGGTTCTATATTCTATGAATTAGTACTTAAAGTGGTGCATCCAAATTAATAAGTAAATAATTGCCCCAAGCTGACAAAGGCCAAATAGTTGGTCTGGTGTATAGTAGATCCATTTCAAATCCAGTCACCAGATTGACTGTTGATTTATTTTTATTGTTAAATTATTCATGATGATGAATGAGTATTACTTATACTTGCTTATAATTATTTATAATGCTGGTGTTTATAGTTACTCTGGTGAGTTAACTGGGCTGATCTCAGAGAGATCTATCAAGATCTCATGCTCTTATAATATATAACATTACTTATATATATATATATATATATAATATTAAGCATTATTTTAATATTATATGTTATATCTTAAATATTATTACTCTTTACTTTTATATATTCTTTGACATTTTATATTAAATGTATTAAATTTTAAATTTGTGTTTGATTGGGGTTGATGATGATTTACCATCACACCAGGTTCCCATTATAAATGGCTACCCAATTCAAGTCCAGCAATGATCATGTACTGGTGGCCATCATTATAAATGACTATTCAACTGAGGGTTGATGATAATGAATAATCCTGGGTTGGTTCTAAGAGTATGTTCTTAAAGTCCACACACTACATTTTATTTAGTTTAGTCTCCATTAAAAAATTAAGCTTCTACTTGGCCAGTACATTAATTGTACTAAGTGGCCAGAGCATTGACAATGATCAGCACGTTTTAATATCACAGCATTATTATTTTTATGGTTATATATTCTGATGGATGAGCACTTAAGTTAGTGCATAGAAGTTATGTTTAAGTAATTGCCCCAAAATATTTAGTTTGGTCTCCAGTAGGCCCATTTCAAAACCAATCACAAGATTAATTGTTGATTTATTTTATTGCTAGTTACTCATAAGAATGAGTATTACTTATACTTGTTTATAATGCTGGTGAATATATTTAATTATACCTTTAGTTAATCTAGTGATTTAACTGGGCTCTCTCAGAGTGATCACAAAATCTCTCATGTTCTTATAATATATAACATTTCTTGTAATATTACTTTACTTTAATAATTTAATATTATATCTTAAATATCATTTTTTTTGATATATTAAATTTCATTATTTGAAATATTTATATTTTGTTTACTTGGAGTTGATGATGATTTGCCATCACCCCACCCTCACATCATATTAATTTCATCCTGTTACAATATATATAAATAGATAAGATCTGTCAATTAGTTTTATATAAATATGTAATATGCACAGAAATATGTAAGAATATAATGTTTGCAGAAAGAATTATAATTTTTAAGCAAGTATACAAATTATGGCTTATCAAATATATGATGTTGATAATACAAATTTATGGAACAACTAAGTCTGATTATGTTAGTATGATAATTCACAAAAATCATTTAAATAAACTTGCAGATAATGCTCACAATCTATTTGTTAGATAAAAATGACCAGTTATCTGATTTATTATCATATATCAACATAGAAGTCAATAAATGTAGTTAGTTTTTAATCTAAAATATTGATATTAAAGAAAGTGGGCATTATCTGCAAATTTATTTAAGTGATTCTTTGGAAATCTGTCTTGTGAATTATCATATTAATGTAATTGGATTTTTTTGTTCTTTGAATAAATTTATGCAGAAATAAATAAATACAATTTATATATATATAAGAATGTAAACTATTCAAAATAAGGATATATTAATTAAATTAAGGAATATTATTAATTATCTGAAACTTAACATCAAATTATACTGTATATCATTTAGAATATATACCATGGCCAAACACATATTGTAAATGATTCTCCTGATTCTAGTAAAAAGCTTAGGTTACCTGAAAACAAAAGAATCAAGAGCATAAATAGTCTATGAAGATTTGTAACTCGGTCTTTTTTCACAGGACTTCTATAGAAGGGCTTTTGAATTCAGAGATATCACTTCTAAAAATGTGAAAACAGTTGTAAGGCTTGAATACAGGTCACCATGATCTTTGTTTTATTATTTTAATAAGCTTTAGGATTTTTATTTAGTATCTATCACTATATATCGTTTTTAGTACTTAGTATAACTAATCTAATCTCTTTACTTGGATAATAATTAATTGTAAACTCTTACATTTATAGGTGGCCTCCTCAGGATGTGTTTATAAATTTTTATGAAATATTGCTAGAGCTAATATTTGCATTAAAAGGCTGATGTGTGTTTGTATCATTTTATAATCTCTTATATTATATATTATTCAACTTTACTTTGTGTCTTGGTATTTCCTTAGATAATTAGTGAATTACTGGTACTTGTCTCTCAGGTAGTGATTAGCCAATTTAGTAGTAGCTGCTGCAGATATTAGATAGCTAATAGATTATTGCAGCCATGTATGTATTTCTCACCAATGATCATGTGACTAGGATAGATATAGCATTTACTAAAAAGAAAGACACTATCATGTAGTTTGCAGAGAATCTTATAGAATTATATAATGATAAAGAATAAGTAAACAAAATAATTCCACAATTATGATGTCTTCTGAAATTGGAAATATTTTAAATGAAGAGATGAGAATTTTTAAAGGAATTATTGAATTACTATAAGTATTTTAAAAGAAGCTGATAAATAAACAGAAAAATTGTTGTCAAAACTATATCCAAATAATAACAATATATCAGATAGTATATTTAAGGAAGATAAAAAGGAATTAGAATCTTTTCTTGATAATGTTGCCAATTTTTCCGAGTCCAAATTGAAAGCAATCAGATTTGGTGAAACATGGCAAAGTGAAATAATTGGTTTGTAAATAAAACTGAGCAATCTATATCCTTTGTTTTGTCATGTAATTCTTTATGCTTAACAGGTAAAAAAAAAAAAAAGATTTTCATCAAATACCTATAATAAAACTAAAAAGATTTTTTTAAACTTTGAAATGAAAAGTGAATTTTATACCATCCTATACAAACTATGAATATGTAATAATAGCATATCAAAACTATTGTTCTCATTAACAAAATAGTTCTAAAACTTAGAAATGAGAAAAAAATTATATTAAGTAGTTTGGCACTATTTTCCTAGTTATTCTACGTGTTCAGATAAAAATCTTAACATACATAATATTTTAATGTTTTGAGCTGTGTATATATATACAGGAATAGTTCATGATAGCTTTTTCTTTCTGCCTTTTTAAAAAATATTTTGCCATTAACATGAGTGTTCCACCATTACTAACTTATACTATATTACTCTTTTTATTTTGTGCTGTGTCCAGTGGCACTCTTATTGCCTGCTGGATTGCAAACACAATTAAATAAAGAAATACTAAGAGTAATGTGAAATGACCCGGCAATAATTTAAAGATATCATAGTTTTTTTACAGAAGGTTAAACATGAAGATAATAAATCATTAGCAATTATATACGTTATAATTCGTACTATATATACATATCTCACTAAACATAATATAAGGGCTTGATGGCTTACAAAATAATATTATAGATCAATAGACCTGTTGTGAGTCCTTAAGTTTACTTTCGTATGTCCAGAGGTAAACTTCTCTGCAAGGCTAAGATGAAGTAGATGTGACTGGAGCACCCATCGAATGGCATGTCTACATTCCTGGAGCTTCACCTAGCAAGTCTCTATTCTTGTTCTTCTATATGCTTTCCTGGGTGTTATAGAATGTCTCTTTTGATTGGCCCTCAGCTGCCTTCATGGTGGTCCATATCTAGAGTTCCCATATTTGATTTTTGTGATCAGATAATGCAGTTCTCATTCCAATTATCTATTTTTAGCAATGAGTTTTCATTATCATCAAATCTGATCAGGAACTAAACATTCCAATGTTGCAGTGGCTTTCTTTATTTTAACTAAGATTAATATCTCTGCTAATATTAATTATTTATCAATATAGCTAATCTTTATAAGTATAAGATTTACCCTTTTATTTAAAACTATTTACTAATCTAAGTGCTTTTTAAAAAGGCATACAGACACATACATTTACTTTTACAGATATAATATCATTTTACTAAATACTACTTATTTTATGGGTATATAAGAATATACCCACATACTTAGCATATCTCTCCCAAGTTCAGAGATCAGCGTTTTACTTTTTTCCCATTCTCTGAACTTAAAACATAATACTAAGGTAGGAGGGAATTTTTCTTTCAAGGTTTTTAATATTATCCTTGGGACTGCAATGCTGCTACAGCTTTTCCAAAACAGCTGCAGCACTTCTTCTGTATTTTCATCTTTTTGCAACTGGTTGATGTATTTACATAACACTTTTCTGTCCATCATTCAGACGGTCGCCACTTTCTTGGTTAAATGGTGTACAATTTCAGCCTTTGTCCAAAATCTTTTGATTTTGTTTCTGACCTATATGCGTTTTCTAGGTACAAATTTGTAGTTTGGGACAGAAGATGCTTCGTAATCTTTGGATGACCTACTTTCAGCAAGCTTGGTCTGCAATCTATAACCTAGATATTTCTGTGAGGGTGATTTCTTGACTTCTTTCCAGGACTCAACTTTGACTGGAGGTGCTTTTGCATATGACTGATAGATTGTACTTTTTCAATAAACGTTTCAATGTCCATATTTTTTCCCATTGATAATTTACTTTCCAGGTGATTGAACCAATCATAGTCAATGAGAGGGGTTATCGAGGCATGAACTATATATAACGGCAGTTTTCTACCATTGTTGGAAATAATTGGGACCTGTGTTATGCCTTTGATTTTTATGGCATTACCATTGACATCCTGAGCTTTAAGGCTGGTATGCATCTGCTTAGGTGGCTGTTTCATTTCTGCCCTGATAGTTTTCCAATCGTTAATGGAAACTAAAGACACACATACTTAGTATTTTGTTATTTGCTATGTTCACTTTTGATAACCTTGTAATCTGCCATCAATAAATTTGTTTATAACTTAATCAGACAATTAGAATCATAATAGTACCATATAATAAGATTAAGTATGATTTAAAATATAATTTACTAATCAGATGCACACACAATAATTATTAAAGATGTTTACAGAATTTTCATCTAAGGGCCACAAAAAATTATATTGAAGATCTGCACAAACTGCTTTCAATCCTAGCATTGCTTTGGATCTATGAAGTAGATTGCATCAGAAATTAGTTTGTGAAGTGCACTAACATGGGATTATATCTAGCATTTTTTAATATTGTGTTAGGATTCTTTTTCTGTTATAGCAAGTAAAACTTTCTTTCTAGACAACAGAATAAGATAGATCACAACTTTTGGATCAGTTCAGACTTCGATCTCTGGTATCAGTTTTATTAATCAGTAGTTTTAATAATAGATTTAATGATAGTTTGATTTTACTAATCACGTTCTCAGATTATTTATTTTCAAATATATTTTAACTTAACTTTTCTTTTTACATCTTTCTGAAGTTAGTTTAGCTAAATTATTTTTTAAACTTTAATTAATTTTCAATTTTAACGTTTTTATTTAATATTTATTTGCTAAAACTTTATATATATTTCTTTTTGTAGAGTATATTAATGAATTTTTAAAAAAATAATTCATGCCTTTGAAGTTCTTAACTTATAGATATTACAGAGATTTTCTAAAACTAAGGAGATAGTCATTAAGCTACATGCTGAGAAGCCAGTGCCATGGTTTCATTTAACACGAATCTATTATTTTGTAATATTTAAAAGCAAAGAAAACTCATCCAAAGATTTGAAATGATTAAAATTTGATATTAATAAGTTTAAAATATTTAATCTTGATATTGTGTTAGGCTAATGTACATAACAATTATTTAATTTTTGTTTTGGGGTAATTTATATTGGATCTAAAAAAATATCTTCAGCAATGAGTGAAGACACATTATGTTAGATGTAATCATTATATATATTTATTCATTAGTAATCAGTTGCTTGATGGAAAATACTTTCGCACTTTTGAGACCAGTTAGGATGTTGAAAAAATATAACATTTAAGATTGTTTTGCTGTTAAAATCATTGCTTTTTTTATTATTTTACATTGTTATCATATTAAAACATTTATCTAAACAAATATAAAAATATATATTAAATAAAGTCTAATTAAACATATTTTTTATTATTCAGATTTGTTTTTAAGTAATGATTTTTTCTCCATTGCGTGGCGCAATATTTTAAGTCTCGCGAGAAATTGTGATTTGTTTTTTTTTTTTTTAAAAATGCCGCGATAATTTTTAAAATGTTTGAATAGGGGGCGAAATGAACAGTTTGTAAGAAAATAGAGATGTCGCGAAACATTCAAACTATATTTCTTATAGATTTAACTGCACATTACGTGTATGAAGATGAGAATGAAGCTTGTAATATAATAAGATTAATAGTATTAAAGTTATTAACCAATTTCGTTGATAATCATCGTTTACGATGGGGCTATAAATTTTTTAATTCTTGTTCATTGAACACCCAGATGGAACGATATATTTTAAGGGATTTTAAGTTAGATATTTTTGAAAAATTTGAAAGTGAATTAATACAGAGATGGGATCGAGAGAAACGTCTTAATCAAGAATTACATACGTCGCCAAATCTAGGCGTTAATCGGAATATTTCTTCAGCGAATTGCCTACAAAGAGCTTTGACTGAATTGTTGCACGATTTTCAATGGAATTCACCTGATATAAGTTCCCCTATTAAACCATCTGCATTTTTTGCTTCGGATGATAATTCGTTTTGTCAAAATTTTGTATTTCTAATTGCAATTTGCCCACGATCAAAAGAAGATTTAATTGCATATGTGTCGAAAGATATTGAACATTTTAATTCTGATTCTATTTTAGAAAACTTTATGCCTCGGTCTTTGTATGAACAGTTTTCAGAACTAACAAAAATACGATTATTTTGGATTGATTTAATGAAATCGCAGTCTCAGTTTTCAAATCACATTGGATTAGAACTTATCCATAGAAGTTTGAAGAAAGTTAATGGTGGTATTATTCCCTTTAATGCATTAGTTTGTTTTGAATCTACAGTTTTACTTTCGAAATCCAAAGTATCCAAAGACCAGACTGAATTGAAAAGATTAGTGCATAACGCTTTAGTTATACCATTTTCTTCAATTGTTAAATTTTATTTATATGAAAATCAGAATCGAAATTTGAATCCATTAAAAAATGACTGTAAATTAATATTTCTGAAAGATTCGGAAGCAGTTTTATTTTGTACTTTGAACGTTAAATCTTTGTTATTATCTAAGAAATCAAAATTGCACAAAAGCAATTTTTCAGAAACGACATTTTCTTTTTCAAACTGTAATCAAAATTTATCTTTTACAATGAAATCTTCCAATATTGCAGATGCTAAAAAGTGTTTTACAGTCCTTAATAATGCTACTTCATTTTTATCACCATTGTCTGTTAAATCTTCAGAAATTTTAGTAAGAGCGTCCATCTCTGTTCATGATATTTCTTTGCAAACTGTGATCAGCGATAAAATTTTTGTATGTACTTCAGAAAAAAGTTGCATTGTCTTTCCAAAATTAATTAATGTGATGCATAATGAAAACTTAGCCTTAGTTGTGGATTGGCTTGATCCACTTACTAATTTACCTGTGGTAGGATTACTAGAAGTTTTAACAAAAACTTCACTTTTGCTAAGGATTTTAAATAATAGTATTCTTAGTGCTATTGAGAAGATATTTCATTCAGGGAGTTTGAAAAAAAATAGTTTTACTCCAGATTCTTTAAATCCTGAAGTGACAAGCTTAATTCAGACAACTGTAAATAATGCCTTTATATCATCACCCGTTAAGCGTAAGTTTCATGATATTTTTCACAGTTTAATACAACCTGATTCTGTACATTTTATTCCAAGCAGTGTCTTAGAAAATTGGTATTTAGATAAAAAGCCAATGAAGGATATAATTGATTCAATAAAACTTAGTGTGAATACAACTGCATTTGATCAGGAAAATGAATTATTATTAACTAAATTGCAACAGCATTATCAGTTGCAGTTAACTAGTCTTAATGATTCAGACAAAACAATCGAAGATCATTGTTTAAGTGAAAAGGAACTAAATTTAAATTTTGAAAATGAGCAAGATTTACTTCAGCATCTTCTAAAAATTTATGAAAATTGTCTTAATGGTGAAGAAACTCCTCTATTAGCTGTTCAAGCAATTGTCAAATTATGTTTACAGGCATCAAAATTTAGCGAAATATTGGAATCAAAATTGGCTATAAAAGAATTTTTGCAAAAATATTTATTGTTAAATAGTTCTCAGTTACTTAGAAAATATGAAAATCATCTAATTAATAGATCACATAAATTATTGGATTATCAGTTTCATATTCTTCTTTTTTTAGAAATGGAATGCTTGCATCCAACTATGAACAGTTCAAGAACAATTATGGATGATCTTCCTCATGATCCTTATGACGAATCAGCTTGTGATTTTAGTTTTCAAAATATATCAAAAGATGATGATATACCTGAAATTGTTGATCAGATCTGTAGACTTCTTGGTTCTCTTACTATGTCTGCTGAATTAGAATTTCGACAAACATTTTTACAAGATGTTTTATTGGAAAATTATAGTAAGAAAATACCTAAAATTATGGCTCAGGTATATGCTGAAACAATGCAGACAATTCCAAAAGAATTGGAAGATCTTCTTTCACCCAGTAAGAGTGAAATTGATCAAGATGATATTTTTACTTTGATTTCAGAATCTGATACGTCAATCAGCAATTTTTCCAATCAGCATAAGAAAAGCAAGTCATTTAGCCACCCAAGTTTACGCGATAATGGAATTTCTCGACAAATAATTGTAACAATGAAAAATTCAAAGAAACAAAAAAAAAAAAGTAATGCTGATAAAAAACATCATACTTTTGAAGAGAATCATAAGTCTAAAAAGGAAAAAAGAATTGTTGGAAAAGCTGTTTGCCGAAATCTTTTTAATCCAAATGATCAGGTGATGAATAATAGAGATGAAACTTCTTGCACATCAGTCATGACAATACCACAAAAAATATCAAAGAAATCAGGAATAACATCTAGGTATAAAGTGCTAAAAAATAAACAGGCAGGTGAAACACCTTTACATCGTCAATCTTTTAAAGCAAAATGGCATCGTCAGGAAATATTAAGGAGAATGAACAATGTCAAACTAGACATAACTGTTGTGGAAGAATCACCAATCAAACCAAAGAGTTAAATAGATGAAGATAATAATAGTAATATTTTTATTTTGGCAATGTTAAATGATTTTAAAATAGTAAGTTTTTAAATGTAAAAATATAAAATATTTATTAAAAGAAATTAATTTTTATTGGATCATCACTTACTTGTATTATCTTAACATTTTACAATTTTATCTAAAAAAAAATGTAATAAACCTTAAAATGAAATTTTTTTTCAGTATTTAAAAATCAATATTAAATTTTCATGTCTTATATTACAGTAATGTACTTTTTTTAATGTTTTAAAAATGGAAAATATTAAAAATATTTTAGATATTTTTTTTGTATATATGCATATACATTTGTTTTTTTTTTTTTTATGAAAACAGGTAATTAGGCAATATATTTCAACCAAGCAATAACTACAATCTTTCATCACAGTTTATTGTAGCAACTTAATATTTGAGATTATTCATTAATTTTAGCAAGTATTTAATCTCATCAAATTAAAAATGAAATGTGTACATAAATACATGACTAAAGATGCTTAAAAATGGTTAATAATTCTTTAGATGCATTTGAGGCTGAACCCAGCATTTTTTAGTTGGACCATTTGCAATATTTCATGTCTTTGTAGTTTTTATTCAGTATTATCAATATCAAATTATTCCGAGTTCATCTGCCAAATGCCAAATTTTCTGCATTCAACACTTGATAGCATTTTTTTTCAGAAAATACATGAATGATTATTACTAATCATTATTGGATTAAAGATTTTTTAATTTTTAGTTTACATATAAATTCTAAATTTACTTAAAAATTAATATATCCATTCTTATTAAATACAGTTGTATATTATCATTAAATCAATTCTTAGTCCTCTTTTTCTCCCATGAGTAATACCTTATAGTTAAAACTTATTTTAGTACTTACATTTTGAACACATGAATAAATGAAAGCTGAAAAGGTAAATGATCCAAGATGTATTTCTGAATGAACACCATTCATCAGTTATCCTAGACACATTCTTTCAGAGGGAAAAAGGGGAATGGAGTTGATTTATTGATACCATGAAGTTGTATTTAATAAAAATTCTTATATTAATTAAGTTTATATCTAGGCTAAAAATAATGTGACAGTCTAATAAATGATTAATGATAGTTAATGTTTTTATGTAAAGATGTTGAATGCAAGAACTTAAATTGTAGCAATTGATATTGATAGATTACATTTAAAAGATATGAGAGATGGTGACTTGGCCAATTGAAAAGTCTTGGTTTAGCATGAAATGCATTTTGGGGATCATATTTTTTCAGATGTCCTTTGTTCATGTATTTAAAATATATATAATAAAGTAGAAGTTTTAACTAAAAGATGTTACTCATGGGTAAAAGAAGAGAAATAAAAATTGAATTAATGATAATATATTAATAAGAATTGATCCATTATTCTCAATCAAATTTACAGTTTATATGTAGGCTAAATATAATATTTTGATCTCTAGCCTATTAAAGTATTAGCAGTAATCATTAATATATTTAACTTTAGAGGACATTGTTAAATGTATGTGCACAGTAATTTTGGCACTTATATGTTAAATTATAGTAATTATATAATTATTTGGAACACTGATGATTAAAGTATTAAATAGCTTTAAATAGGTTATGAAATATTGTCATGTCCCAAGCACAACAGTGAAAAAAAAGTTATTAGTCATCAAATGTTGGATAGTGGGAGCTTTAGCAATGTTTGTTCCATGATTTAATCTTATTATTGTGAATGATTGGATATCATTTTATCTAGTTATGACTGAATGACCAGTTAGAATGAAGTTTTGAAAAAAAAAAAAATTAAGCTTGTTTGAAAATCATTATCAGTTAGTTGTTTGAAAAATTTTCAAAGTTTATCCAGATTTGAGCCTTGAATTCTGAGCATGGGCTATCAAATATACAAATTATTTCTTAACAATGCTCACTTTCTGTTCATGTATATTCTCCCCTCTCTCTTTATACATATATTTGGAAGAAACTTGAAGCTCACTACAGCTATGTACTCCATCCTGTACAACCAATACGTATGACCACATGTGAAAAAAATAAATGATCTTCAGTATACGTATTTCGTGCTGAACCAGCACTCATCAATTGGTCCAGATCACCATCTCTCACACATATATACAATTGGTGCTATTGGCATCAACAAGGGCGTTGAGTTCTCCATCTTCGGATTTTTAATGCTATATGTATGGTTGAAGCGTTGGAGGATGGAGAAGTTTGAAACTTGTCCATTAAAGTTTGAAAATTTTCTGTCTTAATATAAACTGAGCACTGATTGTACATATGTGTGAGAGGTGATGATCTGGACCAACTGATGAGTGCTGATTCAGCATGAAATATGTATATTGGAGATCATTTATCTTTTTCACATGTATGTGGTCATCTGTATCGGTTGTATAAGATGGAGTGCATAGCTGTAGGGAACTTGAAAGTCTGAGTTCAAATCCCTTCTAATTACATTGTTTAGTATAGGCAATATACTTAATATTTGAATGTTATAGATATGTTTATTACTTTTGTTAGTGAAATACACAATTATAAAAATTCGGTATAATATTTTCAAATTTCATTCCAAATTTAATGATTGATTAAATTTGTAATGGAATACAGGCAGTCAAATATATATTTGATATTGTTTGAATTGAGTATTATTATTACTACAATTTGAGCTGCCTTATGAAGCAGAATGGTCTGCCTCATGTATATGCATTGTGTGTAGATATCTATAGTAATAACTAATTATTCAGAAAGAAGGAACTATCCTTTTTTAAAAATTACTTCAGTACCCTCCAGTCAATCTCAGTAAAGTACATGAAGCCCAAATTTAACAAAATCATGAATTTAATAAATAACAGTATAAATATAAGAATTTGCTATTTGCATAATAAATATTAAATTTATTTAAAGAATCAATCAAATCCTTAGAATATTGATATAAACAATTGTCTTTCTTTGAGATATTATAATCAATAATTAATTAAAATACCTAGAAAATTTAATTATTTTTTAGTAACATGAATATTTTATTCTCTAACTAAATACAGTAGTAGTACATGACAAATTATTGTAAGGAATAGACTAATGTGATTAGATTACCATAATTAGTAATGATTACAACGTAATGCTTTCAATATATGAAATAACTACTTTAAGTAGATCTTTAAAAATATAGTGCCTGAACGATTTGAGTTTGTGATATAAAAATTCCCAATAATCTTGGCTGTCTGTTTGTACCAAAATAGTCATATGCATTATATAGGTTATCATCATTAAATAAAAGATTAAACTTTCATGGTTTGTAGGATTTGTCTTAATCGATATGTTTGTAGTAATATTTTTTATCTCAGCTTGTATTTAAATGTAATATGAATTTTCCAATAGAAATATTACTGATTTACAAAATTTAAGTTTTAATGGTTGGTTTCAATATGTAATAATTTACTTACGATTTGTGGAGTTTTTATAAATCTATATCTAATTTACAAAACACCTATTATAGTTTATATTGATTTGGATCTGTTTATCAATTCTTTGTTGTTGTTTTTTTTAAAAAAAAAATTAATTATTTTTACAAACCATGTTTTTATGTTTTTACATTTACTTTTGCTAACAGTAAAGATTAATCTCTTCTATAGATTTACTCAAAAATAGAAAAACAAATATGCATTACTTTATATTTCTAACATAAAATAGAAAAATAAATAAATTAATTTACACATGAGAAAGTAAAACAAATATTTTTTTTAAAATAGGTATAATAAATTTATTTATTCAATTAAAATTCAGAAATATCTGGCTTTATTTATTGAAAAAAATATTTAAGAAAAATTTACTTATGGCACAACTCATCTATGTAAATATGTCGATGCTGCAAGTGACTTAAATGTCTTGATATATATATATGACAATAATATTGGCATCAACAGGGGATTTGGGTGTTGCATCAGATTTTCAATAGTGTTGATGGTTGAAGAGTTGGTGGTAAGTAGATTGAAGCCTGTCCATTAAAGTTTGAAGATTTTCTATCTTAATAAAAACTGAGCCCTGATTATATATGTATGGGAGATGATGATCTGGACCAACTGATGAGTGCCGATTCAGCACAAAATACAGATATTGGAGATTATTTGTCTTTTTCACATGTTTGTGGTCATGGGTATCGATTGTATGACATAGAGCGGATAGCTGAAACCAGCTTGAAAGTCTGTGTTCAAATCTCTTATATAATTATGTTGTAAACTCCAGGTATATAAAATGTACTTGTATTCAATCAAACATGTATATATATATCATAATATTTATAGAGAAATAGTAGCCATTATTTAGTTACAGAGTTGTTAAAATTATTAGAACACGTATATCACATGATTCCTGGAAAATTATAGAGGGATAGTAAATCAGAGTTACTTTCCAGAAGTTTACATTGATAATTTAATTTTTATTAATAATTTAATGTCTTTATTGTAAATGAGAGATTGTTTGAAAAGTTAACAAAATTACATTATAAATATTGTATCAATATATTTAGAAATAATTATTTGATGATGAACATGTCTGTCATTGGGCAATCATTTTATGTATCTTACAGTGGTGGTTGTGTAAGACCTAGTCTCTACATACTAGTAGAACACAATTTAAATGAATTTGTTTTTATTGTACCAGATTTATACACACAAAAACATCTATCAATGATATTTCGTGATTGATTAGTGCATTCTTTAGAGCATGATTCGGATTATGATGACCAGATATATTACACATACATGTATATAAAGAATATATGACTTGGTATAGAATGTATTTTTAGAGAATAAAAATTATATTTAACAGAATAAGTTTATATAATAGATACAAAATGAATATAATGCGGTTTAACACAAACAAAAGTTTATACATGCCACTATCTCACAAGTTAATAAAAAAGTAATAGCTAAACATTTATTGAATTTATTTTATTACCTTCCAGTTGCATGACATATATATGCTAACCCCTGATTTTAAAACTGAAATCAGAAATTTAATACGTAGGTATTTATATAATAAAATTTACCTTATAGCCAAAATATAAGGTTGGGAGAAAATAACCCAAAAAGAGGCCCAATCTTTTTGGTACTTTTATCTATTGGATGATATATGGCATATTTAGAAATACAGATTAATTTTAATATATATATATAAATTAATACACCAAACTTCTTTTTAAATCTTGTTTTTATATGACTATTATAAAAATGTAACTACGCACCAATGTTTCAACTATTTTATAATAGTCTTTTTCAAGGACAATTCAAACCCTTTCTATTACAAACAATCTCCTTGAATAAGACTATTATAAAATAGTCGAAACATTGGTGTGTAGTTATATTTTTATAATAGCCGTATAAAAAATAAGTTTTAAAAAGAAGTTTGATGTATTTATTTATATATATTGAAAGTTATGAATTATTTTTGAAAAGAAAACTAGATAATATTTTAAATTCATTAATTTTAATATTTATATATAATGATTAGCTAGTATAAGTGACTGACTTCAACTTTGCATATACTCTATAATTTTATGTAAAAATTTTTATTCTGCAACTTTAGTATGATGATATTTGAATTAGTTGATAATCTGATTAACTAAAGACCTGAACTGAAATAAGAGTATAATCAACACTTATTAGTACTAAGTCAGTTATGCATTTAATCATTATTATTTGAAAAGTGTCTTAATCTGATAATTACTTTGTTTTATTAATTAACTTTAGTTAAACATGTTAATTAATTTACCCATAGCTCATCATTTGCCACAATAGATTCTGCATTTGGTTTTGCCTTTACGTTAATGGAAAAAAAATTGTGATTTTTGATTTAGTAATTAAGATTTTAATTTTAACTACATCCTCATAATGTCTGCATTTAACAATGAGTAATTCAAGAGACGGTACAATTAAAGAGATTTCTAAATTTTTATTGAAAAGTTGCTTGGATAGCATATTGTTTTTGTTGAAATTATATTAATGTTTATCAGTATTATTTTTATAAAGTTATTAAGTATTTGTTTCTTAATATTTGGCATTTATATTTAAATTTTGTTTTATTATAGCTTTTTAGCAGAAAATTAGTCAACTGAAAGTTTATTAATATAGAAATCATTTACTGTCATTAACTTTCTTATTAGAAACTTTCTATTGTCATAACTTTTTTACTACTTTTTATTTTTTGTAATTAAGTTAATTTTTAAATTTTAAAGAATATTTTCATTATTTGAAATTATGTTTTACTGTAAATTGCCTTAAATATACAGTTATTGAATAAAAAAAAATTTTTTTATTAAAATCTTTTTTTTGACTGAAGGTTAAATTATTATTTTTATTTATTTCTGTATCATTGAAAAATTGTAGTAAGTCATATCCCAGAGAAATGTAACAAAACAGAGTGTACACATATGCAAGATAAGCTTTAAATTTGTAAGGTTAACAAAATTTGCCTAGTGCACTTTTGACTAATTAATAGTCATGGCATACGTTTCTGTGTATACTCTTTTGTTATTTATTTCTGTTTAATTAACTTTCTTATTAGATACTTTCTATTGTCATAATTTTTTTACTATTTTTTTTTATAATTAAAGTTAATTTTAAAGAATATTTTCATTATTTGAATTTATGCTTTGCTTTAAATATAGCTATTGAATAATAAAATTTTTTTCATTAGAATACATTTTTTTTTGACTGAAGGCTAATTGATATCTTTTATTTGTTTCTGTTTATAACTTTTTTTGTGTGCAAAGTTGATATTTTGTTTTTCCGGATTACTTTCGTTTTTTGAGTATGCTTTTAGCAAAATTTTTTAAAAATTTATATATATAATGGAGATTGAGATTTTCTTTATTAAATGTAAGTAAATCAGAAAAAAAAACCTGACCTTTTGCAGCAGCAAAAAAATGATTGGTTAAAGATTTAATAAATTGACTTTTACTTTAATGTATATAAATTTAAATATTTTATGATAAAACAATTTCAATGTGTGATCAATCTTAATAAAATTTACTCATATAAAAATGGAATTAGGTAATCATCACATGAATATATTTTTCCACATTTTTAACATAACTATTTGATGAGAATGAGCAGTTTTTCAGTTTCTTTTGTTTTTTAAAATAATATCTTCAAAATATGAATAAATATTTAATAGTTTTAACATAACATAATTATTTTAAATCGATCCCTAAATAATTATAACAAAATAGAAATCAAGAAAATCACTGCTTTGCAATTTGTTGGTCATTTATATTCATACTTTATTCTTAACAATATTTAAGTTTTGACAATATACAACACTGTTGGATTTGGAAAAACAAAAAAAAAGTTCATTTCTTAAGATAAAAATTTCAATTATTTAAAAAGTGTTTTTGGTTGACTATTCAGAAAGGTGGCAATCTTGATTCAGAGCATATAGATATGAAACTATGGGCTAAATTACTTGGTAAATCTGATATACTTAATAGTGAAACATGTACAATAGAGCTAAGAATAATTCTGCCCTCAAATCCATATTTTTAAACCATGAAAATAAACAGTTGATGCAAAATGCAAGGTAAAAGAAGCCTAGCATATTGTCAACAATCCAAATGCTATCAACAAAAAAGAATCCTGTTTTCCCCGTCTCTAAAAATTGATTCGCTTAAACCTACTCATTTACTTATAAATTTGGTAATTGGTCATGTGATTGTGTAAAAAAAACATCTTGAAAGGTTTCCATTAAGGAATAAAAGCTGGGTTGATGTATTTAAATAATTTTATTTATAGCGAATTGCCTATTTCAATTTTGTTTTAAATTGATTATTTTTAACTTTAATATCATTTATGTATTCTTTAAATTACACTATACGCCTCTATTTTGTGGGTGTATTGCTATGATTATGATATTGTTTTAGAGATATTGAAAGCGTACTCAACATACTATATACTAAGGGTATAAACATTCCAGTTTAATCTTTTTTTATTTTATCACTTCCAAAGCAATTATTCAAATTACAATTCTATAAGAAAAAGTATAAGTGAATCAATAGCTTTTCATGCATTTTCTTGGAGATAGTTTGCTTCATGTCATTGAATAAAAAATATATGAAAGACTGACTGCCAGGAAATGGTTTAGAGTATCCTAATACTTAATTGCATATACAAAGAGAAATATAAGCACATTTTTTTCCAGATAGAACATAATATTCAACAAACTAAAGGAAGCTGTTCTTAAAATATTTTGCATTATAAAGGCCAGCCATTTTTAAAGGAAATTGTTTTTGGAATTATTTTAAATTAAATTTTTGTGGAATGGGAAAGACAAACTACAGTCTAAATTATTTCCGAAATAGTTTGTGATAGGCTCTTGTTTTATTCTCTTGCTGGTTTATGTAATGTTTCTGTGTTATTTTGATGAACTCAATATACTGTTCAAGGAACAAGGCTGAATGTTTGAAGATTTTTTTAACTTTTCATTAGTTTATAAAGTCTATTTTCTAATACTGAAATTAAATCAATAATAATTTACTTAAAATTTTTTCTTCAAAGTGAGTAACTAAAGGATAGAACTTGTTCACAGCAAATCCATCTGGTTTTAAAAATAAATATTTTCATTTATAGGCCTAATTCTCATGATTACTTGTTCAAAGTGCTTGTAAGGAATGTATAATGATATTGGCCATTAATTTTTTGGACTGCTGTTAAATTTGAAATAAATTAAGTTATAAAATCAAAGCACAGCTCATAGTGTCAATAACAAGATGTAAACTTGTAATTTCAATAAACATGTACAATGAATGTCATTGGTGCATTTAGGTAGGCTCCAAATAATATAATGGTACTTACATGAAATAATGGTAGTGATGTATGCTATTATAATTAATACCAACACATATAATATTTATTTGAAAAGTTTGAATCCAATGATAAGGGATAGATAGAAGCAATTTGTTGTTCAAAACTTATATGTACACATAATTTCATATACATATATATGATTGAGAAGCTTCCAAAATTATATATGCTGCCGGGTATGATTGAATATCTTATGAAATTCATTCACTTCTTTAATTAGTTATCAACTTATACTGTTAAAGTATATAAGTATGTGTGTTTATATATACAAATTTAAATAGATAGATAAAGGCAAAGTGGTCTTTTAAAAAAAGTCTACTGCACTGAAAAGATCTATATAGAAGCATTGGAAAATATACTCATTGTATTCAAGCTGGTCAAATGCTGGATGGTGAGGGGGATTATGATTTTCCTTCAATGTTTTACTCTCTTAGTTTTGAAATGTCTATTTACCAACTGATAATTAAATGGCTAACTATATTGTCAATGTATTTACTACATGAAAAGTTTTTAAGTTATTTGAAAGTAAGTTCATACATTAACTTATATGTTTAAAATCTGGATAGATGTCTAGGCAGTGATATACTATGACTAGCCAATAATATGTAAGTGTGAACATTTTATTGTAAACTTTAACTATCATCATCATTTTCAACCATTATCAGTCTACTTCAGGATGAAAACCTCTCTAAGTTCAACTCATCTCCGATCTCCAGCCTCTTTTCCACATCACTCTGCATACTTGCTTATTTCATCCATCCATCTCATATGTGGTCTCTTCCTAGATCTTTTACAATCTCTTGGAATCCCATTTAAAATTTCAACTGTCCATCTATTATCATCTCTTCTAGCAATATGTCCAGCCTAACTCCACTTCAGTCTCCTAATTCTTTCAATGATGTCAGTAACAGCAGTTTGTTTTCTCACCCATGTATTTCATTTTCAATCTCTTCTTATTACTCCTAACATGCATCTCTCCATACTTCGTTGAGTGGTCTGAAGTCTGTATATTTCTCTTTTGTTAAGCCTCAGATCCATAAATAAGAACTGATAAACAATTATTAAAAATCTTTCTTTTTAAACACAAAGGCATATTTCATTTTAATATTAAGTTATTTGTACCAAAAGCACTCCAGTCAAGTTTAATTCTATGATAATTTCATTCATTATGTTTCCTTCTTGGTAATAATCTAATCAAGCTATTTGTAATTGTTAATTTTTTTTATTTCATTATCAATCTTTCTTTTCTTTTGAGAAAATCTATTGAACATAACTTTAGTCTTTCCTGAAGCTCTAAAGCATTATTTACAAAAACAATTACATCATCTGCAAAATTTAGATGACTTAAACAATCTCCATTTACTTTTATTCCATTAGCTTCCCATTTTAATGCACAAAATACTTCTTGCAAAAGTGCTGTTAAATGTTTTGGAGATATGGAGTCTTGTCATACTTTTCTCAATGTTAAAATTCTTCAGAATATAATATCCTGGATCTGCACCTTGATCCAATGCTTTAATCACTGAATAAATGCTTATAGAATCCATGCCTTTTCATAATTTTCAAATCCAAAGTATAATACCAACCCATATTCATTGGTCCTTTCTATAACTTCTCTCAATGCTTGGATATGATCCACTGTACTAAAACCACTTAAATTCAGCTTGATCTTTTGATTTGTTAAAATCTAAACTTCACTGTAGATGAGATGTAATTGCCTTGGTAAAAATTTATAAAAGACTGATAGGTTTGTAATTTCTAATATCTTCTTTATCATCTTTTACAAATATTGATATTAATATTGCATTCTTACAATCATTTGTTATATCTTTATTGTGTAGACAGTTGGTTTATAACCGTGCCAAAATTTTTTCTATTTTATCACCTGCTTTTTTTAAGATATTACCTGAAGCTTTTTCATGATTTAATTGCATATCTCACTTCTTTTAAAATCCTGGAAAATTCAGAAGTCATAGTAATTGTAGGAGATACTTTTCTTGTTTTTTATTGCTATATAATTCTTGATAGAACTTTTCTACACATTTCATGATGTCGTCATCTCTTTTTTTTAGTAATAGAAATGTGTCCTACTAACACTAAGATATTGCTTTTCACTCTGAGACTTATTTTCATCTATAGCTTTCCTTGCTAGTTCACAATTCACCATTTTACAAAATTCAAGATATTTAATTATTTTTAATGCATTATTTTTATATTCCTTCTTCATAAATTGACTTGTCTCAGTAGAAAATTTTACTGGTCAATTGCTCCTTTTTTGTACCAGCTATCTTTGTTGCAGTTTTTAACTGAAATGAGACTCTTTGATTCCTTTTGGAAACCTTAAAGGAACCGAGTAGGGCAAATTCCTAAAGTCTATTCCATACATTCTTGATATTGCAGCTATTGTTATGTGATTATTCATATAGTATTTGAACCTGGATGGTCTACTCATCAACACACATTAGTCACCACAATGATTTTATTGGTTTTTTATCTCTGAGTTTAAGATCAAGAAATACCATGGTCTTTTCACTTGCCTGATAGCACTTAACTGAAATATCAGTTAAGTTTTCTTGAAGGCAGAATGAATGTGTGTGTGAATGATTTTTTTTTTCCTAATAAATATTGCAGTCATGGCAAACAAAAAAAATCCATGGCCCTTATTCCCAGGATGTAGTAAAATAACTTACCAAGGTAGCAGTTAAAGGTGGAGTATATTAAGAATCTCCTAATTGCAAATTCAGGCTGCCATTTGATGACAACCTTTTATTTAGAAAATTAAAACTGCAGATCACTTTCAAGTGAAGGAACATTACAATAATTGGAAGATCTGTCTGACAAAGTTAGGAGAAAAGATGAGACATTTGATTTAAAAAGTGGATGTGTACTGTTCTACAAAGGCACAATCATTGGAAGTACAAGTGGCATAGGATTCATTGTAAATAAAAAATGGAATAACAACATTGTGGAGAATGACTGGTATATCAGACAGAATGGCAAGATTAGTTATTAATAGCAGATTCCAAATGCATATAATTCAAATTTATGCCCTAACAAGTTATCATTGTGTTGAAGAAGTAGAGGATTTTTATATGAATGTACAAAAGACTTGATCAGACCAAACATTTTAAAATTGGGAGACTTTAATGCTAGAATTAGTAAACATTTGAAAGATGAAAGTGCTTTAAATTAATTTGGTTATTGTGATAGAAATAAAAGGGGATATAGACTTGTGGAATTTGCAGGAAAAGGTAAACTATATTATGATTTTTTTTTTTTTTGAGAAAATTGATAAAAGGAAATGGACATGGAAACATCCTAATGCAGGTACAGCAGAATTGGATTAAATTTTGACTAACAGAAAATATATATTACAAGATTGTAATGCTATTATGTAAGATACATGTTAATGCAAAATTAGAGACAAAAATTATTAAAAACATTCATATTTGATATTCCAAATTTTCAGAAACATTCCAATGAATTTAAATTAGAACTTGCAAATCATTTTCAAATATTAACAGATTTTGAATATGATTAAAATTTGACAAAGTCAATAGGGTGATAACTGATACACTTTTAAACATTAATTATAGGTTCTGATATATAGAATTATGTTATTCTAATAAAGTTTCCTTATCATTAAAATGAATAATTTATATATAAAAAATTATATATAAATGAATAATAAATTACTATATTTTTTTTATCAACTATATATATACATATTAAATTTCAGCTCTAAACATAAGCAACGAAATAGCAAAAGAGTTACTCCAAACAGTTTTTCCTCCCTTAAAAAATAAAATTAGATATACAACAGCATTGGACTTATTACTTGAAGAATCATCTCGGCAACATATCATCACTTTTTCTCAACATCTTGATGACATATTAGGAGGGGGAATTTCTTTTGGGAATATAACTGAAATTTGTGGAGTGCCAGGTGCAGGTAAAACCCAATTATGGTAAGTTATATATATGTATGTGTGTCTGTATAATTATAGATTATATATTTATATATTACCGACCAATATTTATTATTTAGCTAAGTTGGCTATGGATCAGCTATTTAAAAGAAAAATCCTAAAACTGTCTGATTATGTAGAATATAAAAATAATTTTAGGATATGAAATATTGTATAATAAATTTAAAACTATGATGTTTCTCACTTACTATATGATAAATCATGTGTTAAGCCTCGCAGCATTTTTACTCAAACCATTTTAGCAACCAAAAAATGAACTGCCTTAGTCTGTGCTTAAAAATATATAGAAATAAATTTAGATCATTTTGTAACCATAAATTTATAATGTTTAAACATCAAAGTCAGTTTGGGATTTTTGTCATAGTCATTAAAAATAAGTGTTTAAAAAAATTAACTTGAGCATTGTTTATATTTGCAATGAGTACAATTTGATTTTTGCAGTTGTTATTTTCTAAATTCATTTTTATGCAAAATATATCAATGGCAGACAAAATCGGTTCACTTATGTTTGCTAAAATTATTTGGGTGTTAGCAATAGAAGACTTAACATATCATTTATCATATGGTCAGTAAGGTCATAATTCTTGTTTGCACTTTCTGTAATTGCATCAGTGTTGATCAATGTGCCACAGTCATATTTATTTGTTTGTGGGTAATTGGCATCAAACATATTGCAATTTATAAAATGATATTAGCATAATATGATTATAACAGCATGAAGCAGAAAAATAATAATGATATTCAGAAAAAGTATCATAGTTGGAGAAATAATGGTAACCCAGTTCTTGAACATCTATGAAAATTTTTTTCAGTAATACAGAATTCAAGAGTATTGTTATCGAAAACTGCTTTTTTGTACATGTGATCTCTCAATTAAATATTATCATGAGAAATATTATTAGTACACTCACAACTGTTTCTTTGCAGTTGCCATCTGTCCTTTTAATAATCCTCCACTAGATATTAAAAAAGATGTTGCCTCACATAGAAAATATATAAAAGCTATTAAAATAAAATAAGTTTTTACTTCACCTTTGATTAGTAATTAATTGAGATTATTATGGAGACTCAAGGTCTCCGAAAGCGCTAAACCATATAACTTTGTAAAATTTAGACAAGCTTCACTTTTTTGCGTAAAGCACAATCTCAATTAAAAGCTATTAAATATAGATTGAACTTGCCAATAACTCAAGATATTGTTGCACAAGACTTAAATAAGAATCATTTCTAAATGTTCATCCATAAATTTATAACCAAAGAATTGTGATATAAAAATGGATTTTTTGTGAAATTCCAAAGATTTTTTTTCCAGATATAATCATAAAGCTAGTTTGGATCTTTCTATATATTACTGGAGTTTCATCAACAGATTCAGAATAGTCCATGGTCATTGTTCTCACTTAATTTGTAGATGAAATTTGACAGTCATTAACTTATACAGATATGAACAGTCACAAAGTGTGGACTTCTAATTAAATGGCTATCAAATCTATGTTGCTACAGTGATAGAATTAAAGAGCATAATAGAGTCATTAGCGAATCTATATCTTGGAATCAGATATTTTGACAATTAAGCTGTCTAAAAAATTAAATCATAAACTAAATAAATAAATAAAATAAATTTGTTACTTGCTACAAATGACTTTTACATCTTTTATTTAGCATTGATGAACAGACGATAGAAGCATGACTGTGAATCTTCAGAGACATTCATAAATATTCTTTGAAGAATATAATAAATTTATGCTAGAAATGTATTCCAAAAGAACATAGTTGGAAAAAATAGTAATAAAATCATACATAAAAAAAAATCTCAGTGGATTTAATTAAGTAAAACAAATTGTTTGTACTTTTGATTTGTCACACTCTTTGTTTATTTAAAGCTTTTAAATCGGTAAAAAATGAAAATCATTTTTTTTTTATATGTAAAAGTTGCCTTGACAACAGATTGCTGATATTCTCTTGATTAATTTAAGCAGTGGCTTTGGTGATATGATTTATATATGATAATTAATTAGCTAATGCATTTATATATTATATTTAAATCTATTTTTAGTATAATTCTCTAATGATTTCAAAATTGATTAAATTGTTTTCAATATATATATATGTCTGTGCAGTTTGATGAAACTCAGGAACATAAGGTCCATGGATCACATTCAGATCTATTAATTCCAGGCTTAAATTTTTTATGAACCCCCTACCAATAAAGCCATTTGGTTACTTATTTTAATATATATAATCTGTTTTTATAGTAGCAGGTAGAATGTTTGGTTTATTCTCTGATTATTTCAGGGTGCTAGATCGTTATTATTACACTTTTCCATTTCAAAAGCAGTCTATATAATTTTTTTTTTTAATGCCCTGTTTAAAATCTTCAAATAATTTTGGTATTCATTAATTTATGATTGGAAATAGCTAGTTAAATAAAAGCCTTAAAAAATATTTTCGCTGCAGCAGGTAAGTAAGAATGATGATATTCTTTAATAATTATTAGTTTCTTTTTTAATTTCAATTGTTTTTTTTTATTATAAATTGTTAACAGTAGAAGCATCTTAGGATATGGTGGCAAATCTATAATTATGAGTACATATAGAAATTTCTGACAGTTTAGTTGCAAATATATTACAATTATATTTTTAAACTTCTATAGACATTTTATGTAGTCATGAAAATTCTTGTGTCATATTTCTGAAGATGATCAAAATATTCATTCATCTAGTCCAAATATTGTCATATAAAGAATGCCTGTCAATTAATATTTAAAATGTATAGACAATGATAATTTAAAGAAAAAAAAAAGCTATACAGCCTAAACCTGCTCTTTTTTTATTTATCAAATCATAATCCAATATAAAACTAACTGAATACTAATCATGTAATACACGAGTTTGCTTCCTTTTGCCTATTTAAGTACACATTATTTCTTCTTGAAAACCAAATGATATATGCAAAAGGACAATGTTCAAAGTGTGGAACATACTTTGCTGCAATGCAAATCTATCATAAAATTTTTTAATAAACCAAGATAACTTTAAAAAAATGAAAACACTACACAAATGTTTGAAGCCTATTCATTAAAGTTTGATGATTTGCTATCTTAATAAAAATTGAGCACTGATTATATATATGTGTGGGAGATCATGATCTATACCAAAAGAGATCATTTATCTTTTTCACATGTATGTGATCATGTGTATTAGTTATATAAGGTGGAGTAGATAGCTGCAAGGATTTTGAAAGTCTGAGTTCAAATCCCTTCTAATTAAGTTCAGTGTAGATAATATACTTGTATTTAAATATTACATATTCAACCTGCAATCTGCCCATCCCTCTTCTGTATATTTAAGTGGACATATTAAGGTCCTCTACATGATAGGTCTGAGTGACTTAAAGTCAACATGGATATGACAATAATATTGGCATCAACAAGGGCTTTGAGCATTCCATCATCAGCTTTTCAATGATATAGATGGCTGAAGAGTTGAAAGGTGGAGAAGATTGAAGCCTGTCCATTAAAGTTTGATAAGATTTGCTATCTTAATATAAACTAATCACACATTATATATGTGTGTGGGAGATAATGATCTGTACCAACTGATGAATGCTGTTTCAGCACAAAATCAATATATTGGAGATCATTTATCACATGTATGTGGTCATGTGTATCAGTTATATAAGATGGAAGGGATAGCTGTAAGGAGTTTGAAAGTCTGAATTCAAATCCTTTCTATTTATACATGTTATTTGAAACATTGCAAGGAATATGTTTGAATGAAATGCATGATTACTGTAAGTTTCCAGTAGGAATATCAAAACATGCAAGTGATTTATATTGGTATAGGTTATGGAAGTAAGAGTTTGAGAGAATTATAGAATATGATATTATATAAATATGATTACAAAGTGAGGCAAGGAATTTTTTAAAAAAATAATTTTAAAATTAATGTGAAGATTTTATTTTAAAAGTTTTGATATTGTTGAAGAAAAGTTTATATTGCAGTAATTGTAGTATAACTTTTTTATTCTTGCATGCAATTAAGCTGGTATTAAGAGCTTTGAGTAAATAATTCTCTAAGACTCTAGACATGTTTTGTCTAAAAAGGAATAATATTTTAACAAGATATAATTGTGTTAGTTGCTCAGAAGATCATGTGATGTTTCAAAAGTTTGAGCTTTGATCCAGAAACATTTAGTTCTCAAATGTGCCACAATACAATTACTAATAAATATTGTCAAAAGATTAATTTTGAAAGCTATTTAAAATGATAAAAGGATATATTTAATATTTGTTATATTTATCTTGAAATATTATTTTATGAGTAAATTAGATTATTTTGATATATATTTAATACCTGCAATCTAATATAGATAATGACTATCAGAGAAGAGAATTTATATATGAGACAGAGATATTTGAAAGATTTAATGTTTGTTAATAAAACCATTAGATCTAGAAAGTTTGTGAGATAGAAATATTATAAATTATAGGCTATATTAATACCATATCTTTGGAGAAAATATTGATAACACTAAATAAAACCTAAATGAATTTAATTCAATAAATTTCTGTAATAGAGTTATCAAACTTATTTACAACATAGAAGAGTTATTTATTTTCAGTTTTATTCAGAAGGGATTCTAAATAAATATTGTCTTGATGGATTTACCTTTGGAGAAGAGGTGTTGACAAGTTTTCAGTTAATCTTGACAATGTTTGCAGATACAAAGAGTGATCTTTAAAAAAAAAAAGTATTATATATAGGTATGTTGGAAAATATAGAGATTAGTACTTTATATATTTAGGAAGTTAATTAATAGTAGATTTTACTTTAAAAAAATATTAATAAGAATGGTGGTGGATAAACAGCTTTTAATAAATAAAAAGTTAAGGAAAGTGCTTAAGTATTTTGATTGATGTACTATGCTTTGATAATTAAGAAGAGGTAAATGAATATCTTTGAGAAGTAGCCTTTAAAGAAAAACAAAAGAATTGGGTGGGTAAGGTTAAGAATATAGATGTATTGGAAAAGAGGATAAATGTGTGTGTAAAATATTGCTTATCAAGAATGAATTGAATTGAACTTGATCACAGATATAGAGCAGTAATGAAGATTGAATTGAATGAAACAATGGATGATGAGAGAAAACAAACAAAAGTAGATGAAAGTTATATTTTATTTGCAGCCTCTTATAAATGAGAATGATAATTTAAATTACAGAAGGAAAAATAAAATAAAATTAGGATGATAAAAAGATAAAGATGAGTTTTGTAATGACTATACAAATTCATCCACATATTTGTATACAAGTTAATTGATATATTTTTTAATGCTGTTTTTAATTTCTTCTGCACTGAATTTTACTTATTTGAGTTTTCAGCATCATATGTAATTGTAGTCTCCATAATATACATAGTAGGAAAGCAATCATTATTGTTTTTGAAACAGTATTTATACTTAAATGAGATCTATTTCAGCCATGAAAAAACTATGCTTAAATTCACTTTTAAATATTTTTTTTAGTAAGTCCATCGCTAATCTGTAATACCCCATTCAAGATAGTGATATTCCATAATAATTACTGCATTCTTTGCTATTCTCTTATTTTTTATAATTTAGAACAACAAAAGCATCTTTAAGAAATTAGTTGTATTTATATTTAAAAAGTAATATTTTTGAAGCTAACATATTATCATGATCATTTAAAACTTCTCCAGCATTTTCATTTTTATGATTACAAAGAGCTGTTTTAGCTTCATAAACTGGATATCTTTATCCAAATCTAAATGAGTAGGTATGATAAATATATTAAAAATTGCCATTTCAATTCTTATGTCATTATTCAAAAAGTGATCAAGTTACTTCCCCTACATATTCAAAGTATTATATAAAAGAATGCTATCTATAGATTTAAGAGATTATATTTAATGCATCAAAAAAGTTATAAAGTGACAAATCACAAATGACTACTTTTTAAAAAAAAAATTTAATTCATCAATCAGTTTTAAGCCTGTTGTTAATTATTGAACTTTTATCATTAAATCTCTCCATTGGGTATATTTGGTCATTATTCTATCAAATGGAGAATGTCACATGTTTTTTTAAATCATATCGCTAATAAAAAAAAATTTGTTGGGAATCAATCAAAATTCTTTTTTACTGAATCCAAACTCTTTATATTTATACTCTTAAGCCTCAGTAACATGACAAGTTTGAGATTCCAAATTGCCTATTTATTGTTTAACAGTTGTTGAAAATTACTATGAGCATTAATTGTAATAATATATTTGGAAAAAAAACATTTTTTAACACAACTATCATATGTTCTAATTTATAATCCATCCAGCAATCTGCATCAAACTTTTTTACATTCTTATGTGTAATGATAAGTATAATTCATAAAAAAAAAACGTTGGTTATAGGTTTGGTTGCATCCAATATTCTTTTCATTGCTGTTTATGTCTAAACAGTATGCTTGTGATAATTGATTTATATGTTATGTAATTCAATAGCAACATTTCATTTGAATTCATAAAGCCAAAATCATTATTTCCAATAAATTTGAACCAAAGTTTAGTGTTTCTATCAGCATGTAATTAAATCTTGAAAATGAGAAAAAAATAATCTTTTAATGGGCATTGATGAAATAACACTATTATAAACTAAAAGTTCTCTTTGATTAAACTGTCCATTGATACTGTTCCAACCATTTTTTAATATTATTATTCAAATTTTTTTTACAATAGAATATATCAAATTAGCTACATTAAATCCAATCCTATGAAATCTCCTTTTACTCAATCTTCCATTTTTTAAAAAAATAAAATTTGTGGCCATTTGCGTGTTTAATTATAGTGTTTTTATATGTAAGATAAATTTCACTAAGATCAGCAAAATCAACATTGAATCCTGAGAACTCCTTAACCACAGATTCTTCATTCAGTTCTATCAAGAAAGTTCATGTAAAAACAGGCAAAACTCTCCATACAGTAGTGCCACTCGGTGCCAGCCAGAGTAATCAAGCTTAGATTGAAAATATTGTTTTCAATTTTATTCTCATAATTTTGTAATTAAGTAGAGATAAAAGATGGTTGCTGGTGGGTTGCATTAGATCCTAAGATCTAGGTGCAGTCCTCACTGACGAAGGCCATAAGCCAGAAACTAGTCTGGAGATATTGGATGAGTAGGCACTAGATGGGGATTCTATGCACAAGCCTTCTGGCATCCATTGATTACTCTGAGTGGCACTACTGTATGGAGAATTTTGCCTGTTTTAATAACAATTATATGCAAGCATAAGAAATTGTGATCATGTGATGTTTAGTGATGAAAGTTAATGTACTTGTATTTAATGGAAAATTAATATCAAAATATTTATCTTTATTATTGCCACTAACATCTGTTTTAATACCATTATTCATTATTTCTAATGCTATGATGAGTGATAAACTAGGCATACTGATGGAGCAAGACATGCCATTTTTAGACTTTTTTAGAATCTTCCACTTTCATTGAATTCCTAAATAGAAACAATCATTTGCATAATTAAAATTCCCATCCAAATTCAGCTTCAAAGTATTTCATTGATTTGCGCTGTTTTATGGAAGATCACAAATAAAATCCTTTTTTTCTGCTGAACCTGTTACTAGTATTGCATAAGTGACAAATTTTGCAAAGAAATTAATACATTGGAGATAGAAATGTCATGCATATAATTTAAAGGGTAGAAATATGACTGCACAAGCATAGACAATACTAATGCAAAGAAATGATTAATGACATGAAAGGATCATAATGATTGGTCCTACACTAACTTAAATGTATAAGATAATAAGCTAAAATAATACAGAGTGGAGACAAAATGTCCAAAACCATGCCTGTCACTGATAAGTATTCTTGTTCTGAAAACAGCATGAAATTTTTTATTTTGCATTGCTTATTAATTATTTGCAACTAGCTTTTGTATTTGAAAATCATTTTATTATTCACCACATGTGAATCTCATCACTAACTTGAGTTCTGCATTTAAAGTTGGGAAGTTTATAGATGATTATAAAAGTGGTTCACATAAATTCCCAATCACTTTTTACACAAGTGCAATCTATTTTAAAAACATTGGAATAAGTAAACTTGTTTCCACAGTGTATTTTGGTTGAATAAGAGATTCACATACATATTATTTTGCCAGTTATATTACTATCTATCTTTACTGTGTTGGTCATTTAAAAGAATGGTACTTATGATATAAAAGATGATCACAAAGAATGAATACTCAGTGCATGAATATAACAAGGGATGGGAAGAAAAGTTTTGTTTTATAGTTAGAGCTTAACTAATAGTTTTTATAATGATGATTATAATTATTTTTTTTTTTGTATTTTGTGATAAGAATCTTATATTGAAGTAATAACTGATTAATTTTAATTACACATCATTACAAATTGCTGTTTTATAATGCATTTTATGGTAATATTTTGAAGGACTTGATACAAATTAAAAATTCAATTTTTAGTTTTTATCATTTAAATATATATATATAGTTTTCAGTTGTGTGTGGATGTTCAGTTGCCAGAAGTCTTTGGAGGAGTGGAAGGAGAAGCTATTTTTATTGACACTGAAGGAAGTTTTGTTGTGGAAAGAGTGCTAGAAATCGCTAAAGGCACTGTGCAACATTGCCATGTTATAGCTGACACAAGACAGGACCCAGGTGATTTTGCAAATAAACAAAAAAAAAAGATAAGATTGTTATTATATCCATAAACGTTATAATTTTATAAAATTTATTATTATTATTATTTTGCCTTTGTTTTTAAAGATTCAGTAAAGAATCTTTGAAGATAAAGTATATAAAATAGTGTTTGTTTATGAAAATGTTTTGTAAAATAGTTTTATTATTGTTATTTTTTTTATTTATCTATACCAGTTAAATACAAAGTATTTTAAGTATTGATTTTGTATCTCAGCTGCAGTTTCTGATTATTATTTTTTATTATTGACTTTGTAAATATTTTAATTAATTTTCACTTTTTTTTTCCAGCTTGTAAAATAGATAAAATATAAAACCGTTAAATTAAAAATGATAGAAATGTATATCTGTCAGGGACATAAATTATTAGCACTTTTAGAGTCTTAAATAAATGTACAGCACTTGTCAAGTTGTTGGATAGAATTTGATTATCCTATATATTGAGTTACATTGACTATATTGATTTTTGAGAATATTGCTTTAATCTTATTGAATTGAATTCAGTCTACTTTTTTTTAATGTACAAGAATAATCAGTGTTTTTTAAATGAATTCAAATATCATTTTCAACAAGGACTTTGGGTATTCAATCATCTGATTTTCAATAATATAGATGGCTGAAGACTTGGAGAGTAGAGAAGATTGAAGTCTGTGCATTAAAGTTTGAAGATTTGCTATCTTAATATAAACTGATTATATGTGTGTGTGGGAGATAATGATCTGGGCCAACTGATGAGTGCTGGTTCAGCATGAAATACATATATTGAAGATTATTTATCTTTTTCACATGTATATGTGGTCATGTGTATTGATTATATAAGATGGAATGGATAGCTGAAGAGAACTTGAAATCTGTTTAAATTCCTCTAATTGATTTAAAATTCAGTATATACATTATACTTGTAGTCAAAAAGAAAGATTATGTTATGAATTCTTTTTTTTTGAAAAAAATGCTAAATGGGCATGAAAGAATCCAAATGAAGGTATAACAGAATTGGATTATATTCTAACTAATCATAAATATATATTTCAAGATTGTAATGTTCTTAATAGGTTTAACCCAGGAAATAATTATCAATTTGTAAGGTGTGAGATGTGTGTTAATGCAAAACTGAGAGATGAAGAATCTAATCTTCAGAAACATTCCAATCAATTTAAATTAGAATTTGCAAATTGTTTTAAAATATTAACAGATTTTGAAAGTGATTCAGATTTGATTGAAATCAATAAAGATAATTGATGAAATCAATAAGATAATTGATACTTTATTAAGAATTGTAAGAGAAATAATTGGTAGAAAAAAAACAGCAATTTATCATTAAACTTTTTCTGAGATAAGACAATGTACTAAGAAAAGAAGGACTATGCATTTTTTTAATGATCCACTAAGAATTTGCTATATATATAATACAATTTTAATATTTTATTAAGTGTGAACATGCTACATAGATTACGCAATAACCAACCCAATCCCTTTTAATCCTAGGCCACAAATCTTGCATCTAAACCAATGCTAGCTTACTGATATACCCATGTGACCAATGCAAAATGAGATTATTAGCATAACACGATCATGCTAACAGGAATTTTACATCTGTAGCATGATATCATTAGAAAAATAACGAATCATGGTGAGAAGGAATGAGCATCTTCCCCATGATACAAGAACGAAATTATACGAGAAGCTCTGTAAATGGTGATAGTGGCTTTGCTGGATTACTGTCCCAGTCAGAGCATAAGAAAATCAATGGCGTAGGAAATACGTCTATGACCATTGGCAACGTGATGACTACTCTTTTGGGTCATACATTCAGGTGGGTGCTATGCCCTGTATGCTATCGCGGTACAAGGGAACGAGTATCCAATGCACCTACTCATGTTACATTGACATAAAACATCTGTACATCTATCCACTAGCGCCGATCCAACTACAAAACAATTAGCCCAAAATTAACACACTTTAAACTAACAATCTTACGAATCTATGCAGCCATTCACACTCACTTTAAATAATTAATTTAAAAAGAAATTACGAGAATGGAAATGATATTAAGCATATTTTTTAAAAAAAGAAAATATATAAATAATTTAAAATTTAGTCAGACGAGATTTCTTTTAAAAGTTAAGTGATACTTAAAATACTGGAAAAAGTTCGCATTATATGATTAATGTTCAAACTTCATTTAAAAGAAAAGTTTATACTTTCCAATGCTGTAGGTAAAGTCCATCTTTGTAATCCTTGATGCATGGTAGAATTCAAAGTTCTTTCCATTTTCTATTCTTCTAGATGGAGAGAAGTCCGCCGGGAACCGTTTTATTCTGGAGACCGCTTCAGCTGCTGCAAATATGGAAAATGTAAATTATTGCTGACCCCTACATTTTTTTTTGGAGATCTACAATACACTTCTCAATATAATTAATAATCACAATCAGCAAGAGCAATCCAAAAATCTCCTCTCCCTTAAAAGTTTTTTTTAAAACTCCCTTTTGTAAACTCCTTTCAGTAGTATTTTTTAAATTTATCTCTTATATCTGACAATATGCCCAAGGGCCTATTTGCAATTACCTCAAAATAGAAAATCATTTCCATTCTAAGAATAAAATAACTAATTAACAACATTTTTTAAAAAATTCTTTTATATTAAAAGGAATCTTGTTTTTAGATTTTAACTTTAAATTATATAATTAGTTTGCCATCTGTGCATTATATATATTAATTCAAATCAAATTACTAAATTCCCTTTTTTTTTTATACATATATTTCTACTCGAGGATGATTTTATATATATTTTTTACTTCTATTTGAACGAAATGTAACGGCATATACTTATTCCGTTACAATATATATATATATATGTATATTTAGAACTTAAAACAGGCAACACTCACTATATATATTGCCACACACAACAAGCTAGAGTAATCAATGGATGCCATAACAACAGTTATACACAAGAATAAGAGGTGATGGTAACTAGCAGCAATAAAGTCAGTATTTTGTTATAATAATCTTGTTTCCGAATTATATTTATTTCTGTTCATCAACCCATCTTTACTTCAACTGTAGTACTCTTGGTGACTGTACACAGCAGAATTAAATGTTTAGAGTTTTATAAAAGGGTATGAGAAAGTATAATAAAAGTTTTAAAACTATTAAACAACTTGTTATTGGAAGGAAACTTATTTCTGCAATAAGAAGAAAAGATGTAATTATTACCAAAAAACGAAATGACATTATGAAATATTTTGGAATATAAAGAATATATAGTAATTAAGTATATAAAACAAAGTATCCCTCTACAATTATTGCATCTTTTGAATTGCTTAAGCATTTTAAATGAAGAATTGAGAAATAAAATTAAATCTATGAAAAAGAGAAAAGCATCTGGAATTGATGGAATTATCATCAATATTGTAATAGAAGCAGTTGAAGAAATAAAAGTATTATTGGAAAATTATATACTACATAAGAATGTACCAGATGACTGGAGATTGCAATAATATTGATATTTAAGAAAGGTGATAAAGAAGAAATTAGAAATTACAAACCAAGCAGTCTTCTATCAGATCTATAGAAAATCTTTACTAAGATAAATTACAATTCGTTTGCAGTAAACTTTAGATTTTAACCAATCAAAAGAGTAAGCTAGATTTAAAAGTGGTTTTTGCATTATGGATCACAACCAAGTACTGAAAGAAGTTATAGAAAGGTCCAATGACTGTGAGTTGCTATTATACTTTGGGTTTGTAGATTACAAAAATACATTTGATTCTATGTTTTTTTACAGAGACTAAAGCATTGGATAATCAAGTTATAGACTCAGGATATTATCATATTTCTGAAGAATATTTATTAAAACAACTGCAACAGTATTAGATTCATGATACTAAAAAAAATAACATTGAGAAGAATGGACAACAGAATGATTCCATGATTTAAATTTTTTTACTGCAGTTTTGCAAGAAGTATTTTATGGATGAAAATGGAAAAATATATGGAAATTATGTAAGTCATCTAGATTTTTCAGATGTTGTAGTTTTTCGAAAATAATGCTTCAGAGCTTCAGGAAATGGATATAAGAAAATAAGACTAAAGATAAATGTTAAAAAGACTAAAGTAATGTTTAATGAATTTTTTCAGAAGGAAATAAAGATTGATAATCATGAACTAGAAAACAATAATAATAGACAGTTGATCAACACATAATGGTGAAATTAATATAGAATCAAATTTGGAAAGAGTGCTTTTATAAAAATAACTTAATATTAAAATTAATATGACTATATTTGAAAAGGAAGAGTTTTAATAGATGTGTTTTTTCAGTTCTTACCTGTGGATCTGAGATTTAGACACCTAACAGAAGATCAATATGGAGACTTGGGGCAACTCAACACAGTATGGAGAAATGTATGTTAGAAGGAATAAGGAAAGATTGAAAACAAAATACATGAGATAGTAGTAAATGAATAATTGAAATTTTGAATTGGATTCCAAGAGATTGTGAAAAACCTAGAAAAAGACCAAATGTGAGATGGATAATTAAGAAGATAATATAAATAACGAATTAGACAAAGTCAAATAAATTTGTTTTAATTATTATTTTTTTGTCACTAATCATTTTTATTATCTATTTTGCTTATTTTGTTAATATTAGTCATGAAGTTCTAGAATAGTGTCTGTGGCTGAAAATATAATTAAGTTATTCGACAATACAATGGTCTTTGTGAGATAATATGGAAACCAGAAGGACTTATTATTTTCACATCTGTTAAATTTTGATTATAGATTTTATTATATTTAGTCATATTTTGTGGTTATTTGAACTAAAAGCATTTTGTTGCATTAAATGAATATTATTTTGATAGTATTTAAATAATTACCATTTTATCTGTATTCAAAAATTATATTTATAAATATTACAAGCATAAGCATGTTTATTAATGCATATTCATGTTATGCATACTGGTTAAGTTGAGCCAGTTGTACAGTTTTATCCAGCAGTTTATAAATTAATTTGTATTCATGTGTCACTCTGTACAGTTTACAATTGTGCTTTATAATGGTTATTATATATTTTTATATCATTCATATATGTATGTAATATTCAAAGGAATAAATGGAATTGTTTTCATATAATTGATCAGAGAAATATTTTAGCAGTGGTGTTGAATTACATCTTCCAGAGAGCCGTATATGTTTCAACATATATATTTAATGAATATTTAATTTATTAAATATTTTCATGGATTAATTGTGATATAAGCAAAGGAATAAGCAAAGTTACTTCCATATAATTGATTAAAGAAATGTGTTAGCAGTAATGCTGCTAGGTCACTATTAAGTTCTATTTGACAGCTTTTAAACTAAACAATTTTCTCTAGCCATCCACAGTAGATTTTATGAAAATATTTTATTTAACATCTATTGCTTTCTAGAGAAGATGAAATAATATTTACAGGATATAAAGAAATGATTAGATTTTTTTAAATCCTCATATCTGTAAAATATATATCTGAGTTAACTCCATATAACATCTTCAGTTAAAATAAAAGAGGACATCCTGTTATTTCTAAGTAAATCCAGAACAAAAAAGCTATTGTAAAATGTTAGAGCAAGTTAGTTAGCAAAGCTGTCAATAATTTTTAGTATTACCTAAAATATCACTGCCAACACAGTTCTCTAGGGAATTATATGAAAATAATTTCACATTTTTTTTGCTTATATCATAATTAATGCATGAAATTATCTAACTTAGGATAATATTCAAATATATACTGATAGCAATTTATTTATTTCTAATCAGTTAAATATGCAATTAAAGAAGAACTAAGAATAATACTTCTAAGTAGATATGCAATTTGTAGTTGTTCCTTTATTCAATTACATATACCACATCCTATCTGCTCAATTCCCACCTTATTATTTTAATATATAGCTAATCATTATGATGAGGGGTGGGGATCACATTTTAACATCTTAAATACAGAATTGGCACATAGGAGTATATGTTGCAATTTAACTTTTAAGTCTGTATTTCTACTACCAAAACATTCAAATTCACTCACATCTGGGCAGAAAGTTGCTGAAGATTTTTCTTCCATTATTGGTTGATAAAGGACTTGAGATTTTTTGAATATTAATGACTAAACTAACAAATTTATAAATTGTATTCAAAAAATTAAATACATTTTGTAAATTGTCCATTAAATTGATGAGAATAGAAGATTCGTCAGCATACTATATATTTAGAAACCAGATAATTGAAATATAAGGTTTTTAATGGATTCAGATTAAAATAAAGATTCAAATTTAAAATATCCTTAATTTTCATCCTATCTTGATAATGCTTTATAAAACTGCATGTAAACTATTCCAAAAAAACTCTATCCTATTCATGAAAAATAAAAGTGGAACTAGAGCACATCCTTGCTTTACACTGTTTCATATACCTCAGGTTTTCCTCCAGCAATAATGACATCGTGTTGAAATTATATAATGTGAATGTATTTCAGAAGACAATTTGGCAATTTTAAACATTATGCATATTTATTCTTTTAATTGTGGTGAATATCTTGGCCATTTCTATAAAAGCAATATATGTCATATCTTTCATCCAGTTATTTTTTCTATATTATTTTAGCAACCAAAAATCAAATCTGTAGCATTTTGAGTCTCTGGTAACTATTTATTTATGACCAGAAAAACTTATTCAACAAAATCCTTGCATTACCTTTGCTATAGTAGAATGCAATGATATTTCATGATAATTATTAAAATCTTGTATATAACTTGTTGTGTTTGGTTGAATTGCAGGAATCAAACCCAAACCAACAGTAATATCAAAAAATTATGAACACTCACAAAGTTAAGATGTGTAATTTATTAGAACAAATATACATACATGTTTTACCATTAATAAATATAGTTTTACATAAAACTTAGTCAATAATGAGTAGTGCCCAAATGACTGAACTCACTTCCAGCTATATCTTAGCTTGCATCGTGAGTTCTAGTCAAGACTTTTCTGACTGTACTTGACAACTTGCCTCAAATCAGCCAATGTGGTAGCAGCTTCCAGATCTAGTGTGGATTTGCCTTACAGCATAGATGTATTGGTAATGACTATAGTAGAAACACCTTTGCAGTTGAAAGTGGTTTCAATTGAAAGCATGTTCGGTCATTCAGGTTAGAAAGATATTCTCTCTCTCTCTGTCTTACCTCCAAAAAGACTAACTATTTATTGCCAGATCCCCTAACTTACTGGAGCAATCAGGTTCAGAGAGCATCATTGCCTATTGGCCCGTACTAACCAATGGTTGATATTTATACAAATGTTTACACATTGGCCATATGTTTACATATTGGTTATCCACATGTTTACAGGTTGGTTAGTGAAAATGAGTGCTCGATTTGATCAGATAATGATTAGATTTGGACTAGTTCTCTTCTAAAGTAAGTTGAGATATGACATAATTGTTTACAGATCTGTATTGGAACAATAGAAACATCTGATTTTCCTAAGAGGAATCAAATCATTCTACTATGACTGCTAGTCTTTAAATCTTTTTATAATTGATACTGTGTATAATATTCATTGCTGCTGTTAGCATTAAGATATAAAAACATAAATTGATCTGTAAATGTGGTAATACCAGCCTACTAAGTTTGCAGTTGTCTGCCTAAGGCATCATACATTATTTGCAAATAGCATTTTAATGATAATTTTGTTTGAATCTTTCTCTTAGTCAAATAGCTGAAGCAGGAGATTCAAAGTCCATTTGTCTCAGTCTGCTTTAAATCTAAATAAATTTGTAATTTACTTGTTACCAAATACTAGATCAATAATTATTGGGAAATGCTTACTCTTGATAGCTACTGAAATTAATTCTCATAGTTATTGCAGTACTTGCTAAGACTGAAAACAAAGTTGTTTTCAAAGTTTAGATAAAGATATTTTATAAAGTCATTGAGTTGTATATATTTTATTTATTATTATCATCATTTTTAATCATGATTGACTGCAGGATGAAGTCTCTTCAAATTTAATTCAGTTTCTCAAATTCATAATCTTTTTTCTCATAATTACTCCAATACATTATTTCACATGTGAATTCTAGGTGTTTATAATCTCTTGGGATTCAATTTAAGACTTCTCTTCTAGCAATATGTCCAATCTAATTTCATTTAGGCCAATTAATAAATAAAGCTAAATGGCATAATAATCACCACATGTGCCTATTGTTCCAGTGATCTGGGATTCAGATCCAGGCTAAATAAAACTGCAATTTTTTCAATTATAATCTCATTTAGCTTGATTGATTTTTTTTAGATTGCTGAACAGAAACCATCCTAGCTATATATCCAAATATTGACTAATGAATAAAAATATTTAACCACTCAGCCTGATGAATAATTGCAGAATTATTAGTGTAATATGATACTATAATCTGATAGTAAAAGAATGAAATACTTTCCAGCATATTGGAGTTTATTGTAGCCATTTTGCAGGTTCATTCATTATTTTTAATATACATTTATGAGTTTTGCTGTTTATATATATATATAACTTTTAGAAATCAGTCAAAACTTAAACATTCCCAATATAAATAACAATCAAGAATTTCAAACTGTTGTTTAAGTGTTGACTGGTTTCTAAAGGTTACTTATAAACCCATTTAGCCTTGAGCATTATTACACTTATATATATAAAATACAAAACCATAAAACAGTACAATACTAGATAAAATCCAAAATTTTATCAAAATCCTTATACAACCATGGTTTCATCTATTAAACAAATAGACCTTTTCAAGTGAAAATCAAACTAAAGAAGCAACATATATATATAAAACAAGCAAACCTTCCCATAATTCATTTCAAAAACTGACTTCCCTTTAAATCAAAAGATGTCTTCATAAGATTGATAGCCTCAGATTCAAGAAGATTTATCATTAAAGTTTCCTTTACTCTTCTCTTTAATTTATTCTTTTCATAAAAAATAACAATTGCACTGTCAAACAATATTTTATGGCATGTATTCAATTCATGAGTATATAAAGCTGTGTTATGATCAGATTTTCAATGGTATGGATGGCTGAAGAGTTGGAGGTTGGAGTAGATTGAAGCCTGTCCATTGAAGTATAAGGATTTGCTACTTAATATAAACTGAGCACTGATTGTATATATGTATGGGAGATGATAATCTGGATCAACTGGTGAGTGCTGGTTCAGCACGAAATACATATATTGGTCCTTATTTATCTTTTCTGCATGTGTGTGGTCATATATATCAGTAGTATGAGATAGTGTGTGGCTTGAAGGTCTGAGTTCAAATCTATAAATATTAAATGAATAATAGTCCTGTTGGAATATTAATTGAATTTAAAGTTTATATCTGGGCTGAAAATTAAACATAATTTATAATTTAATAAAATAATTAGTAGATAATGTTTATTATTTATTGATATTCATTTATTATAATATTAATTATATTATTTATTGATATATTTCACTTGTGAATTGAATTGTAATACTTTACTAAGGATACATACTAAACTGTGCTGATGAAGATATATGTGGTGATGATTTTGGCCAACTGATAGTTATTCTTCCAGAAATATATTTCTTGGAGATCATTTGTTTTTTATTCATGTCTTTATTCATATGTTATATAAATGTATTGAATTTAGAAATTTTATTATATATTGAATTGTTATTTTTAACATATGTGTTCAATTATTATTTTTAGAGCAAATAGAAATCCTGAAAACATTTACTGTTGACAGCATTTTGTCCAGAATTCAATACTTCAGATGTCAGAGCTACACGGAATTGCTTGCTGTCATACAGTTGTTACCAGAATTTTTAAAAGAGCATCCAAAAGTATGTTTTTAATTGTATGTTTTATGATTTGATTAATATAAAAATAATTTTTGTTTTTTAAAAAAAAGTAATTGATGTTGGTCATACATCCAGTTATTTTAAGATTTTTTTTTCTTTTTTAATATTAAAAAACAATTTGTTTTTCATTATTTAAGACTATATTCAATAAACATGGACAGTATTTCCAATAGTTGATTTTTTTATCTAGTAGTTAGAAGTTGAAAATAGTTATCAATTGTTATTCAAAAATAGCTGACATGTGAGATATTCAAGTAAATATATGTAATCAATCTTGTGATTGTTGATGATGGACTGGAGTTAAACTTTAAAGATAGGGTTTATCTCATTCTCACTTAAATTTACATGACAATAAAACTAATGATTTTATGAATATAATAATGTTAAATTTGTTTTCCTTTTTTATATATTTAAACTGAGAAAGTGCAGTGATAACAAAGAGTGATTATGTTAACAAAGACTGTATGTGATTTATTAATAAATATGAATGTATAAAAGATCTTATTGTGTATCTACGTATTATACTCACAACCTACAGTCCAGTCGGAGAATGTTGAAAATTTTTTTCAGACAGCAACAGATTAAGAATTTTTTAAGTAAATTTCTCATAACCAATCTGGATAATCATTCACTAGTGATCTATAAATATGTATCTCGCTTTTCTTTGCTAGAGAGTGTAAGAGTCACTTACAACTTACAGTAAACCTCATGTACATGCTTATTTGCAAGTCAGTATACTCTAATAAACAGCTTAACATATAAATAATTGAAATCAACATAATATATCAAAAAAATTAACTTACATGTATATTAATAATGTCAATTTTTAAATTAAAAAAAAAATTTCCCCAACTAGACATAACAATTAAAAGTTAAAAATCTCACATATATATAAAATAAAAGTTAACTTATTGTTTAATAACCATGGAATTTAAAACATGAAGATAATCTAGGTCAAGCATCTCCAAGCAACTCATTGTTCAGAAGATAAAAGTTTATGATTTAATTACTTAATTGAAAATATTAACTAACTCAACAATCAATATATATAAAAACCTAGTGAAGAAAAATAAAATTTTTTTTTCTTTATTGGATTTGAACATGAAAAATAACTGAAAAGATTGTTAACTAATCCAAAGGAATTATTCACTTATATAGCCTTTATCAGCAAGAAACTCTTTTATAAGATGCAAACCTGTACACAAAAGTTTCCTATTAGTCAGTAACCATTCAGAAGAATAGAAATATTATCAATTGTGAAAATATAAATGAATAGCAGCACAGCATTCGAAAATTATTAAAAGAATAACTTCGTGTCTGTTAGCATATATATATCACAGAACTGCATTTTAAAGTTTTTTAACATTAAATAATTTATAAACAAGAATATTCGAGTTATTTAAAGACTATTCTAGTGTTTTTCGGCTAAACAATTTGACATGGAGGTCTTGTATAGGTGGAAAGATGTAAATATTAATTCATCCATCAAATGTCTATTTAAGATGCCAAAATTCTATAAAATGAGAATCTACTTAATTCCACTATATCAGCTTGCAGAGAATGGAATGGATGCTACAAGAGGCAACACCTTACAGAACCCAATCAACAGCACTCACTCTACCAATGTCTGAATCCCAGGAGGAGTATAAATCTACAAGATCAAGAGACTTTACTGTGAGGTTTAGAAACATTTTATAGGACATTCTCAAGACAAAAGTGTTGTTCAAACCATCCAAATGGACCATCTGAATTCTAAACTTTATCTCTGAACAATGGGGAAGCATATGCCTAGTTTAGATCGTTTTATTTATCAAATTATGAAACGAAAAGAGAGGATTTCAACTCATGGGGTGAACAAATAATTTTATTTGTAATTAACAAAATTTAGGTTTCCCTTCCTGAATAAACTTGACAGATCATCCAACTTAATATGGGAGATAAGAGTTTACTTTACATAAATTAAGAACCCTTACTATACAGAATTGTTTATTAACTTGTTATACTAATTAACTAACCCTTATTTCTTTCTTTCTTTTTCTTTTTCGGTATGAGAAACTAACTTGAATGCATGTGCTTTACTGTCAACAGTAGATTATTAATATACAGGGGTTTTTTTTCCAAGGAAGAGGACTTTGTCAGTTGGAATGAGCTGCAAGGACACCATTCATTATACTATTGTTTGGCTTTAAATTTAAGTTTGTTAGAATTTTTATGTTAAATTTTAATAAATTTGTAAATATTTAGTGTCAACGATGCATACTTAACAGGGATAGAAAGGTGATGGTTTGAATTATCAATTATCTTATTAAATGTTAGAGATGCATGCCTGGCACTTTTTAAATTGCTATTAAGATTTCAGTTTGAATAGTTATTAATATTTCTTTGTTAAAATAAAATATGTTAAACTATTTTGAAACTTCAAGAAGTCTCTGATTTATCAAAACCATTCTATTTTAGTATAACCACATATTCTTTAAATTACATATACTGTAGATATTTATATATATATATATTTTCTCTGATTTATTAACACCATTCTATTTTAGCATGATAACATATTTAAATTATATTCACACACACATTCTTTTTTCTTATGTTATAATATTTTAGCAAGGTTGGTTGGAAAATCATTAATTCATTGCACTTATGAGGATATTGTTATGTATATAGAGTGCATTCTTGAAGAGAGTTAACCGCAACTTCTCCCTGAGTTTGAAATCTGTGGTGTCATGGAATGTGAAAGAGAGGTAGGGAGTGGATGAACTGGTCTAAATTGTGTTCAGATTTAATGTGTAATTATTTGAGCTAGCCATTGGAAATGGATGCAATCATTAATCAGGCTCTTCATCGTATCACTCACGGCAACTTACAGGAAGACTCTAGGTCCGACCATAATAAGATGCGACTCCCATCTCCCATGAGGAAACTGGACTGTTACAAGAGCAATAAAAATCCTAGGCTAATCTGAGTTGCTTAAGATTATTATCGGTGGAGTGATTGTAAAAATAATGATTACTATTCGCAATGACATGCAATCTTCAACATTTGTAATGTAGGCACTATTTTTTTTATTGGCACTGAACCCTGATTACTCTACTTTGTATAAATATGAGTGCAAGTATGTATGCCCATTGAGATTATAAATTCTGTAACAGTTTTTTTTGTTTCTGTATAGATTGTAAAGTTAAAAGTATCATTATTTGATTTATTATATAAATTCTGATATAGGGGAAGATGTTAAAAGAGTTATTCTGAAGGAAGGGAAATTATTGAAGTTATAATCTAATATCACCTGATAGTTTGCTTTTCAATAATAAAAAAAAGAGACAAAATATATATGGTCAGTTAAAAAAAGAAAGTATATAAATTATCATTAAAAAAAAAACTGTATACCTTAAAAGTCTAAATCCAGGTTAAATTTTAAACTCATTACTATTTAACTTAATTTTAGTGAACTAATTTATACACAGCTTAAATTAAAAGTTAATTATAATTTCAATTAATTTTACTCAACTAATACAAATATATTCCTATAAAAAATAAAAGAGTACCTTAAATATTAAATCATTTATACATACATGTGCATTCAGAGATGTATTTATAAGAATAATATCTGTGTATTTGAACATGGGTTCAGTACCTGATTGGTGCAATCATTAGTATGTCATTAACAAGTGTAAGTTAAACAAAGCAATAGTAGTACTGTTATGAAATAATATACTCATAACTTAATTTAATAAAGCTATTTAATTATACTTCATCATTTCTATTATTTTGATTTTGATATATTATTATAAATTTAAGTAGGTGTTCAACTAGCATTACTGATAATTGCTTGGTTATTGATTAGGTCTTATGTTGAAGTGATCAATACTCTGAGCTAGATCATGGATACTTACGCTTGTATGTATAGAATGTTGGAAATTACAATATCCTAAAGAAGAAATAGTAATGTATTATTTTGGTTCATACCCAATTGTGTAATGAATTATAAGAATTCCAGATTTCTCTGTAAACTGATAGCATCCAATCATATTAGTCTAAAGTATTTGTGTATATGGATACTGCAGGGAATATAATATAAACCGTCACATATGGTTAAAGTTAAAAAAATGCTTTTTATCTTTATAATTATGGTTTATGTTATATTCCCTGCAATATCTATATATGCAAATATTTCAGACTAATATATTTGGATGCCATTTTTTATGCAATTGGCTGTGGATCTAAATAATATATTACTTAATAACACAAATATAATCTATAGTAACATTACTAATTTCCTACCGGATGCTTTAATTTCCAATTTTCCTCATATAAATATAAGTATCCACAGTCTAGCACAAGAGCATTGATATCTCTAGCATAAGATTAATCAATAACCAAGCAAACACCAATAATGCTGGTTGAGTATCTACTTAAACCTATAATAATCTATCAAAAATAAAATAACAGAGATGGTAAGCTGTAATTAAATAGCTCTTTTCATTTAAATTATATCATTCACTTTACATAATCATATATCACTATTGCTTTGCTTAACTCATACTTGTTAAATACATGGTACTGATTGTGTCAATTAGGTACTGAACACATGGACAACTACCTAGATATTCTTACAAGCTCACCTCTGCATGCACATGTATGTATAAATGATTTAATATTTAAAACACTTTTTTTTATTAGTTTAAAATTTAATCTATATTTAGAATGCTTATCAGGTTTAAGTATTTTATTTAATTACTTTGCTTTTTTTTTTTTATTAAACATATACATTTTTTTTTTTTTTTTTGAAAAGCAAGCTATCAAATAAACTCAGATTTTAATTTCAACATCCATTTCCCTTAGAATAACCTTTTAAACATTTTCTCTTTCATTAGAATTTATATAACCAATAAAATAATACTTTTAATTTTACAATCCTATTTAAAAAGAAGGGAAACAGTAAAATGCAATCTCAAAATCAATATATAACATTTTAACAATAAATAATTTATAACTTTTTTTCCTTTGAAAGTTCCTAAAATATATTTATATATACTGTACTTACAGTTTTCAATAAGTAAATTAATAGGAACATGTGCTTGAAAACGGGAGAGCTCTTTTTCTTACATTACACTTAAAATATGCATATTTTTCTGCTTTAAGTTCACTTTCCTTTTTCTTTTCTTGGAAAATAAGACAAGTGATAATTGGTATTCAATTTTAAATCTAAAAATTAACAAAAATCTTAGTTCTGATTTTTTTTAGTTATTATTTGATATTATTTAAGCACTATATGTAGTTAATTAACTCTTTCTATCCCAGTTATTTTTCTACTAATATAAATATTAACATTCATTCCATTTTTGTGTCATTTTTTAAAAATGTATCTTTTTTGTCCCCTTTTTTTTGTAATTGTTTTAACTTTGGCTTTATTTTTATTTCTTGTTGTGCAATCATATGCCAAATGCATTGCAATATCTTATTTAACCATAGTTGTAAGTTTGCAAATGTATTATTAACCCATTTATTATATATTTATTACCTCCTTATTAATTCTTTATATTTATTACAGTGACAATATTCAAAATAAATAATCATATCCCCCATATATATATATATATGATTATTTATTTTGAATATTGTCATATATATATACATTTAGACAATTCCAATATCAATAACAATCAACACTTTCAAACTGACAAAAATTTGAAAGTGTTGATTGTTATTGATATTGGGATTGTCTAAATGTTGACTGGTCTTTAATGATTACTTACAAAACCATTTAGCCTTGAGCATTATTACACTTATATATATATGTGTGTGTGTATATATATGGATCAATGAGTAGAGTGCTTGTAATCAAAAATTCTTCAAAAAATACATTACAATATGTCTTCTAATAAAATTTATTTATTATACTATGTCATAAAATTCTCCAATAATTCCTAACATTTCATCTATATTCTTCTTATCATAGGAATCATTCTTTTTCTGAATTAGAAAAGTTTCTCAATAATTATATGAAAAGATTGGAAATCTTTGAATATGTTCAATTTTCCATTTAAACAATAGGGAAAGCTATCCTAATCTGAATTAATTTTTTATAATAATAGATTAAAACACAATTCTACCTAACTATTTATGAGTAACTTTGGATCATAGCTTAACTTATTTTTCTCATTGTCTAAGATTAGATCAAAATTAATTTCTAAGAATTATTTGAGATGAAAGTATTTTATGATCAAATTTCTTAGCAGTAACATATTCTCTTGGTGAATACTGTATTTTATATGGGGGGGGGGGTGCGCCCACACTAAACTTCTGGATACTCGAATAAATATTATCATGAAAAATATTATTAACACATTCAAAAATGTATTCCTTTGCAGTGGCTTTCTGTTTTTTTGCATAGTCCTGCACTAATGTATAAAAAACAGTTAACCATATTGGACTTGCCAAGAGTCAAAACATAGCTTCATTACTTAAGATTCAATTTCAAATTATCTTATTTTTAGATATTCATCCAAGAATTTATAATCTATGAATTATGATGCCAAAATGGAATTCTTTTGAAGTTACAAACAAATTTTTATTTTCCAGATCCAACAATAAATGCAACTGGATTTACCTTTTCTACACACATGGAGTCTTATCAACAGTCTCAGTACAATTCATGGTTATTGTACTCATTTGCTTTATAAATGGAATTTAACAATCATTGATCAATGATGATATAGACAGTCACACATTATAAATCACTTAATTAGTGACTGTTACATCTATATGTACAATGTCAGAATTGAAGGACTTAATAAAGCTACTAATGAATCTATCTCCTGGGTAGATACTCTACAGGTTCCTTTATGATATTTTGTTAATAGTTAAGCTATAAAAAATCATATGTTTAATAAATAAATTTTAATTATAACCATCAACCTCAACCATTATCAATCCACTGCAGGATGAATATTTCTCCAAGTTCAGTCCATCTTCTCTGATCTTTAACTTCTCCACATCACCCCTGTACACTTTCTTATTTCATCCATCCATCTCACATGTGGTCTCTTTCTGGGTCTTTTGCAATCTTTGGAATCCAGTTTAAGATTTCAATTGTCCATCTATTATCATCTCTTCTAGCAATATGTCCAGCTCAACTCCATTTCAGTCTTTTACTTTTTTTCAATGAGGTCATATATATGCATGTATGGATATAATTTTTCAAAAATTGTTTTTTTTTTTTTTGGGGATATAATTTGGAAAATTATATCCATACATGTATATATATATAAAATAATCCCAGTGCATAATGCTATACTGAAATAAATATACAAATATTAAATCACCCCACATGGTTAAGAAATCCAGCACTGCTAATATTAGTTCTCAAGGGTGGTATTGGATTTCTTAACCATGTGGGGTGATTTAATATATATATATAAAAGATATATTATTCAAGTTTATCCATATATATTAAACAGTACTATTATTTTGCATTTTGGCTGAATTGCAACTGCTATTAATTGGGGGTGGTGGTGACTGTAGATCAGAAAATCAACATAAAATCAATATGTATTCTAATTATTGACCTTTAAAATTTTTTTCCAATGGAAGATAATTTACATTTATTATCATATTTGACTTCTCTTATTTTTCTTTGGTGGAGTATGTGATATCTGGAAAAGATCCTTGTAATTGAAATTGATTAATAATTATAACATGAAGTGAAAGTGATGATTATGATTAGTGCTGCTTTACTGACTTAGCATATTCATCATTTCTATATGATGCTCACTTATATCTACAAAAGAGACCACATAGAATTTCATAATCTCACCGGCCTCAAAAGGGTTTAATAACTTAGGATCTAGAGAGAATGTTAACAATTTGTGTTTAGTAACATATATTGTATTTATGTTGTAACATTTCAGATTATACCAAGTACTATCTTTAGTTTCTTTTATTAAAGGAATACAAGCTCTAATAACTATTGTTTTTTAATCTTGTTTTTTTTATTATTATGATTTATTTTGAGTCTGAATTAAGCTTTATTTATGATTTTTTTGTTGTAACAATTAGCTAACAACATATTGCTTAAATAAATTATTTTTTCCTCTAGACAGAATTTATCAAAAAAGTTATTTGCCTAGTAAAAAAAAATTGTTACAGAAAAAATCTGAGCTGGGTAATGATGAGATGAAAATTTTCTGAAAATAGAAAATGCCAAAAAATGTTTGCATTTTTTGATGATGAATACATCAAGAAGGGACATGTACCATAAGTCTTTGTTTCTACTGTGAATTTAATATGAAGATAATTACTGCTTATGTATAAGGAAAAGAAAAACACTATGTTGTTGCCAAACAATGTATCATCTATATATATGAAACAAGTAAAGGATTTTAAAGGCATTAATTCTAAGCATGAATTTTTATAAATAAGACAGCAAGAACTTTGGGTGAGCCCGTTGATGTATTGAAAATTTGTTTATAAAGTTTTCCAATGTACACAAAATATTTCCAAAGCAACTGGTCACATAGATTTGCAACACTGTATAACTATATTTAAAGCTTCATTGATTGGAAATTTTTGTAAATAAAGAATCATATTTAAGCCAACTAATATATTAGTTTTTTAAAATCTTTTTAGCCTTTAAATTTAGTGATTAAAGTAACTGTTATACTAATTAGTTTCACATTATTTCTTTGTTTATAAATATTCCAATTGATAAAGTTTAAAATGTAATTGCATAATGATATAACCTGCCTGACCATTAACTGATCATTGCTTTTCAAACACATATTTTGTATATAACAGACAATATTATAAACAATTTGTCAGTATTATAACAGTCTGGATGGATCAGAGGCCTCTCCATATCTGCCGTACAGGGCGCCACCAGGCTATTGGAACCTGGAAAATTTATATAGTAGGCAGATACACACTGTTAAAGATCCAACTTTTACATATATATTTTATTATGACCATCAGCCCATGCCACTAGCTCATGGAGAGGCAGAGGTTTAAAACATTTATTAAAATACATTTTTAATAAAGATTAAAAAAAATAAACTAGATCACTGCCAATACTAATAACACAAAAGATTTTATTCACGCATATATAGGTGATAACACACAAACTTGAAAAATAATTACTATAAAAAAATTATGCTTTATGTTTCATCATCATCATCATCATCATTATTATTATTAACTTTAATTTTTAATCTTAGAATGTTGAGCATAGATAGGCCACCTAGACGACGCACTAGATTTTCAAAACATTTGACTCCAGGCTAAAAGTCCACAGCCACACCAACACTCGCTTCCCAATATATATCCACAACCAATGCAATGTGAACATGTTAGCATAAAAAAACCACGCTGATAGGAATGTGCATCTGATAGCGTGATATTATTTGAAAAACATGAGCTTCGTCCAGTACAGGAATGTACATCTGTCTGGCAAAAGAATCGTGCATATAAAATAATAAATAGAAAACGCTACGTATGGATGGGAGAGTAGTCTATCTTGCTGACTTATAGTCCCTATCCATAGAGCTGAAAGGGGTCAATGTTGTGGGAAGTACTTCATGTCCATTTCAATGCCATGACTCTTTGGGGTCATGCATTCAGTTGGGCACGTTGCCCTATATACTAACACACTTCACATTACGTTGATATAAAATCCATATATCCCTCCACCAGCATTGACACAACTATGAAACAAATAGTCGGAAATCAAAACCCCTTTAAACTAACATATACCTAAACGAGTCTAAGCAGCCATCTACACTCAACTTAAATTTAAGTCAATTTAATAATTTACTTTATTAAAAAAAATATTTAGTTTAGGGTATTTAACTTATTTTAAAATTACACATTGTATTCAACTTATTTTTACATCAAATAATAGATTTGACCTATTTTAGAATCTAATAATGCACAAATAATGATACGTATTTGCTTTTATCTTTAAATTTATGTTTGCAATCGCAAACTCCTACCCTATTACAAACAGATCTTATACTAAGCATAAATATAAAAAAAATATAGTACATATTTTAAAAAGATTACGTTTAACTTTAGATAAGACTTAAAATTGCCAAGTTTATAAAAAATAAAGTTCAGGTTTGATCTGGAGAGAAAGTCTATAGTTCATATTTAAAGAAAAATAAAGTTCGAAGATTTTAAATTAAAGAGAGTTTATATTTCATTTTTATAATTTATACTTTCCTTTCTCTGGGCTCGTTCTTTTGCGATGAAGATATGAGTTTACACAAGAGCCATTTCTTGCAGATGATGACGATTTATGTAGATTTACAATGATTTCTGAAGACGGTATCCATGGTTTGATCCTGGGATCTGTGGGGATGAAAGCTGCCTTCGGCTGGCTGGTCCGTGGGAAGCGCGATTAAACAGATTACATTTTTGGTAACAGCGACAATAACTTTTTTAACTTTTTAGCAACAACAAACGAATTCAAAATTATGTGCGGATCCATCTAACATATTAAGTAGATTTTTCTCCATGGTCTGTGTATATATCTTGGGCAGGAAAAGCAAGCCTTTTGTTTCTATTTCTTGACTCTTTTCTATTTCATAATAATCTTTTTAATGGTCATTTTGCCCTAAGGATCTGTAATTTTATTTTTGTTAAAAGCTCTTTGTTATTTTTAAGATTAAAAGGTTTTTAGTATATTTATTTAAAGATTAGAATCTTTGCTTAGATTCTATAATTTTTTTAAGCTTATTTTATTTCAATATTTAAATTAAACTTATTAATAACTCATAATTTGTGCATTTCGAATGTCTGTGCTTTTAATTCATTATTAGATATTTACAAAAAAAAATTTAAGTACTAAAATTTAAATGTAACGTATATATATCCCGTTACAGTATGAACATCACATGATCACTATTTCTTATGCTTGTTCTTAACTGCTATTAAAACAGGCAAAACTCTATACGTATTGCCACACAGTGCAAGCCAGAGTAATCAGATGGGGATTTTATGCACAAGCCTTCTGGCATCCATTGATTACTCTGACTTGCACTGAGTGGCAATACATATAGAGAGTTTTGCCTGTTTTAATTTTTCAGTATACCAACAGGCCCTCCCACATTGTTCTTGTTGACTTTTCCACACAAAACAAAAATTTATTATTTAAAATCAGTGCTTTTAAAATATTTTATTTAACTAGATATATAGATGACATATTTGTTATTTGACAATTAACTATATGATTTTTTTCTTATATATAAACTATATCCATCTTCATATTTATATTTACAATGGAAACAGAGACTGATAGCTAACTTCCCTTCCTTGATATGGCATTATGGGGAATTTAGCACATATATGTATTAAACTCATTGATTTAAGCTTAAATTTAAACCACATAAAACTTCAAATTTTTTGTTGGTTCCAAATTGGTTTAGGATTTTTCTCTCAGGTAACCAATGCATAGCCATACTACATAGCTATCCAATTATTGATCACTAAATGAAAATTTAGATTTTCTCAGGTAGAAGCCAAAACTCTTATCAAACAATAGTTGATAAAGCTATTAAAAAATGTCCCCTCTTTCACTACTTATCTTTTAGAATGGTACTATTATTCTTTTGTGAGCAGTGCAGTATTCACATGCTGTTTTTCTCTTCCCTGTATTTTTTTATATACCTATATGTCTTTCAGCTTAAGGCAAAGATGCTTAGGAATAAAACAACAAGCGAGTTGATCTAGAATGGAGAATAACAAAGCACTTTATAATTAATAGCATAACAATAGAATCTATTGTATATTGTATTATATGTGTCAATATATAAATTATTTGTTTTAAAATATTTTTTTTAATATATATTTTTATCTGATATATATTTATATTACATTAGCATATTCCTCTTGTTTAAATAAATCAATACAATAACAACAATTTGTTTTCAAGATAACACAACAATTAAGTAGTATTCCATGTCTTGCCTAATTTTAATTTTTGCCTTGACAATATATTGTTGATAGTGTATTGACCTGTTTAAGCATAAGAGTTGTGTTAATCTAATTTGCATATGATAACCAGTTAGCTATTGGAATTTATGATTTTATATGTATATAACTTTTTTTTTAGATTCGTTTGATTGTTATTGATAGTATTGCATTCCATTTTCGTCATGATTTTACAGATTTTTCTTTACGGACAAGATTACTGCATAATCTAGCTCAAAGTTTTACTTGCATAGTTTCAGAATATTCATTACCAGTAAGTTATTTATACTATAGTTTGTGAATAATGTGTGTGTGACATAGTTAAATTGTTAAAAAAAAAAAGAGAATTTCTAGTTAACAATAAGTATATGTATGTGTGCTTTGCGCACAGATCATGAAGCTGTTAATAATGCTTGAAAACAAGTAATATTATCCAAATGTTAATGCCAAGTGCCTTCAGGATAGTTCATAGTCCCATATTCATGGCTACTGGAATTTAGTTAAGAACTATAACAATGTTAATGCTTTTCTCTGTCGCGAAAATGGTCCATGTAGCATCTTCACATGAATTTGCATAAATTTGCATTAACATTATTATAGTTCTTAACTAAATTCAAGTAGCCATTAATATAGGATTATGAACTATCCCGAAAGCCCTTGGCGTTAACATTTGGATAATATTACTTATTTTCAAGCATTATTAACAGCTTTATTATCTGTGCACAAAGCACATATATATATTTATTGATTTCAAATGCTAATGAAGTAAAGCCTTTTAACTATTTAACAATAAGGTGTTTTGTTTTCTTTTTCAAATAACTAAGAATAAAAATACAACACCCATTTATAATTATTTATAATAACAATGTCTCTATTTTTAAAATAGAAATAGAATAAAGTAAGTTATAAGTTTAAAATGTACGAGTTTCAAATATAATATTAGATAAATTCAGATATTTATCAGCATAAAAAAAATTTTTAAATACACTTTTTGATTAGCAATCTAGTTTTAAGTAATCCCCGTAATTGTCAAAGTCTGAAATGTGTCTAATTTTTAAATAACCACACAGGGCAAAAACACTTGAATTGTAATTGCTTGTAAGTTTATGCAGTGTTTGAATATTAGAAGTGACTGATTGATTATTGATTCAGGCACATCTATGTCTTAAGTCTGTCATTCTATCATTGCACAAAACTGCACAGAGCTAGACCTACAATTATTAATAGATAATGGCAAAATAACTAATTCTTCAATTGAATTATTTTATACCTTTCATAGGTTACCATGCATAAGAATTATTTTAATTCTCAGGACAGTCATTGCCATGTTTCTGTTAAAATTAATCCAAATCAGTGATTATCAATCATTTTCAGTCTAATGTTCCTTTATGTCTCAAAGCATTCTTAATGCTCCATTATTAATATTATAATTCTTTTAATCCTATCTGCTTTTTAACGAAGTATGGGGATGATAGTTTTATTTTTAAAAATTACTATTATTTTGAAGATTACAAAAACATTTATAATGGAATTTTAAAAAACATTCTGTATTTTTTTTATCAATAACAAAATTTTATTTTAATATAAAGAAAATTTAAAAATAAATTGAAATGGAATAAAAAATAATTTGTAAAAATAATTATGGAAAAATTTTGCATTTTTTTTAAAGTGTCATAGCATCGGTCAGGACGCGAACCCGCAACCCGGGCAACTGCCTGCAAGTGCAAGGCTTTTGTTGGCATTTTTCACTATTTCAACACAAGAAAAATCAGTGTACCAATAAGTACATTAACAACAAACTATATGGAAATATGAATAAAACACAAAAGACTATAAATCGAATATATCTAAATAATAGTTGAATACTGGTAGTAATTTTATAAATGAATTAAATACTTTAAAAAATTAAATTTAAAAGAAAATTGAATGATGAACACAACTGGAAAACACAATTTATGTTCTGTGATAATGATTTTTGCTTGATATATTATTATCATTTTATAATTAAGGGAACATCAAACTTGGTGAAGAGTTGTTAATTTGTTAATGTCAGGTTTAATAGTTATTAGTTGAATTAAATGTCTACATTTAGCAATGTAGTTTGTTACACTGCACACAAACTATTTTTAATTAGATGTAATGTTGGAAAAGATATTAGAAAATTTTTAACAATGGCCTTTAATGTTAGATAATGTTCTAAAATTTTCTTTTGTACTTAAAATTCTTGATAATTATTAAAATTTGGTTTCAATTCACTATAATTTTATAGTTAAGAAAGTTCTTTTTTTACAAAATATTTTTTAATATTTTCAATATTTATATATAGATTTATTATTCAGTCTGAAATTTCCAAAGTAATAAGTTTTGCAAATTTTTTTCATATGTTTTTGAGGTCTTTGTAAATGTTTTACAAAAGTTAAGTAGTATATCATGAACAACTTCATTTTTTTTATAAGTAGAGCAAATTTGGAAAGTGATGTGATCCACATTTTTCTGTATTAAAATTTCCATCCACTTCTCCTTCTTATTTGCATTGCTGAATTATATATAATACAATTGTCACTCTATAATGCAGTTTAACATATTTATTTTATCATGTTCATTCTCCATCTATCACTTAAAATCTTTAAAGTTTCACTACCTTCTAGTCGTTTAATGTAGTTCAAAAATGTTTTAATACTATCTATATTATCCAAATGTTGCTTCTTTATTAGTCTTGATTTTAGTTGCCAAATTCTGTTGTGAAGTATTAAAATTTCCTTCCACTTCTCCTTATTTGCATTGCTGAATTACATATAATATAATGCACCATATACACCTTAATTGACACTCTACATTTTATCATGTTCATTCTCCATCTATCATTGTAATACTTTAAAGAAGAAGTTGGCACACTAAGATCAAGACTAATAAAGAAACAACATTTGGATAACATAGATAGTATTAAAAGTTTTTGGGACTACATTAAAGGACCAGAAGATAGTGAAACTTCAAAGATTTTAAATGATAGATGGAGAATGAACATGATAAAATAAATCATATGTTAAACTGCATTGTAGAGTGTCAATTAAGGTATATATCATATATTATATTTTTCTGTATTGGGTTTAAAAGGTATTAATTTAGATTTAAATATTGATATTTGAGACTTTATTATAATAAAAATTATGTTTTGTCTCTATAATTGTAAATTTATTTTGTTGAATTTAATAAGCAAGTCCAAGAGATATCCAATATCAGCTTGAATCTTTTGAAATTTATTACTGAGACCATCTTGCATATTTCCAAGCAATTCCTCAATAGTTCAAAGAGTTTATAAAATCACCCAAGGGTTTATTTTTTGATAGCCAATGACCTGTCAGTTGTGAAGTAATACTTATTCAAAATCATTATGTTCAGCATAAATTTTTTTAAAAAAAAAATCTTTGAAAAGATGCATTTTAATTTTCTTATAGTAGTAATAACAATTCATAAACAATTGTATAAGGTGATCATGAATTTTTTGGCAGGGAGTGATAAAATGACAGTAATAATATTTAGCATGAATTTTTCTAAATGTATTATTGATGGTATATCATCAGTTGCACAGGCAATTATATTTGTAAAATAGAATTTCTTTGTCTGATAACATATAATAAAGATTCATCTTTTGTATCCATTTTCAAATTTTTGCCAATAATAATTTTTCATTCAATTTTTCTTTTACTAATTGTAGAATATATGCAGGCAACAAACATTAATTACTTAGTAACCATGACTCATCTAACTAATGCAGATTTCATTGTTTGTAAAATGTTACATAGTGTATTTTCTAGCATTTTCGACTTAAGTTCTTATCAAAGCAATAAACTGTATAAAAAACTAACTGATAAATGTCAAAATGGCTATTATGTAGACCAAGATGAACTAATAGTTTTTATACAGTTTATTGCCTTGATAAGGATTTAGGTTGAAAGTGCTAGGCCTTTCTGTATTATTTATTTGTTAATATTATATAAAATATTATTGTTTCTGTCAGTAACAACAGCTGTGTTGTTTTTATTATTATTTCAAGTGAAGATAGAAGTATTTATTTATTATATTTATAGTGTATTTTCTGCATTTTGACTATTATATATATCTATCTTTAGATCGTGAGTGAAATTATTCTTAGTGTAATGTGTAGCAATTTATGTAAAACTGTTTTAATTATTTCATAAATGTCAGATAAAATTAAATCTTCACTAATCGTCTGCCTTTTTTTTTTCTTGTTTTGGAAATTAAAAGTGAGATATTGTAGGAGCCCTGCAAGTCATCACACGATCACCATTTCTTATGCTTACTTATAACTGTTATTAAAACAGGCACTGCAAGTCATTAGCATTTTATTGTGAAAAGCACTGCAAAAATATTTGATAATACTGGTCATTGTTCCACAAAATGTTTTTGATTATTTTTTGATATTTGCATAAAATCATATTTCAAATATTTTGCACAATATTGCCTATATTTATTTTTTGTTTTGTTTGCCATTATTTTATTAAATTACGTTATTTTAATGTGCAAATATGTACTGTGTGATTACCAAAAAAATAACTGCAGTATCACAATTGAGCCATGAAAAATTAATGATATATCTTATTAGCATACAATATTTTCAGATAATAAATATGTAAATAAATTTAATTTTTTTATTTGAGATGAAATGAAGTTCAATATTAGTAAAGCTAATACAAAGCCATTCTTATTTAATGAATCCAATTGCTTATTTAACTGCACAGAAATGACAAGTTTACATTTCAAATGCAGCATCTCAGTTGCAGATGTGCATGCACAAATATGGCAAAGTTGTCAAATTGTGTTTGAAAATTCATTGTAACTCATTTATAACAATATATTGTATAACCCAATAAACATCATATGATCACCATTTCTTATGTTTGCTTATAACTGTTATTAAAACAGGCAAAACTCTCCATACAGTATTGCCACTCAGTGCAGCCAGAGTAATCAATGGATGCCAGAAACTTGTGCATAAAATCCCCATCTAGTGCCTACTCATCCAATATTGAAAATATTATTGTATTTTCTGTTTTAGACTCATAGTTTTGTAGTTAAGTAGAGATAAAATGTGGCTGCTGGAAGGTTGCATTAGATCCTAAGATCTAGGTGCAGTGCTCTCAGATCTAAGGCTTTTCACTGACAAAGGCCACAAGCCAGAAACTAGTCTGGGATGAGTAGGCTCTAGATGGGGATTTTATGCACAAGCCTTCTGGCATCCATTGATTGCTCTGACTTGCACTGAATGGCAATACTGTATGGAGAGTTTTGTCTATTTTAATATATTGTATAACTACAATTATATTCAATCATATAATAAAAATGATGATCTATGGCTTAAATACATTTAAATCCACCTTTCAGCCTTTGGATATTAATACCCTTTTGAATGATTTAAATGCCTTCAAAAATGATTACATCTATTGAGAACCATCGATCTAAATTATATAGCAATGATTTTTGTATCTCCATTCTATAACTATTTGATATCAGTATTGAATAATTATTGTATGACTGATTTGATAGATTTCTTAAAAATCAACAATTTCTTAAAGAAAATAGAAGTTCAAAATCAATTGTTTAAAATATCACTATAGTTGTACAAAAGCTATTAAATATGATGTGGATATTCTTTTGATATCTAATTCTGGGAAGAAAGTGAAGAGATATTACTGTAAATAATTATACCTTATATTTTCTTTCTAAAATATAGAGACTTTTGTTTATGTGTTCAGTGAGATTTTTATTTTATGTCTCTCTCGTGAAATAAGCATAGAGAATAGAAAGTCAGAATTTATTTCATATGTGAAATTAAAAATATATTAAAGTAAATTATTCAATATCTATGTATTATAATACTGTCTAATTTCCTGAGACCTAAAATTAAGTCTTTCAGTTTTTGATCACAAACTAGTTGGAATTACATCTGCAAAATGATTTTCATTGATCAACTTCTCAATAGAAAGGCTTGTTTTTTAAATTTATGGAACTTCACAATTATTTATATATAAAAAATATTTAGACCAATATTAGTAATACATATATATCTGATTTATGATTCTTATAATATAGAGAGTACTAATCTAAAAATGGTTCTTTTAGTTTAAAGGTAATTCTGACAAAAATACTACCAATAATGGCATGATTTCAATTTATAATTCCTCAATGTTAATTTGTTGTTCACATAATACTTCAAAACTGAAGTTTATATTTTTATTATATTTTTAGTAGTTGTATCTACAAAGGCTACGGAAATCTAATTTATATATATATCACTTCTTACAGGAGAGACTTGTTTATTGTGAAAAATATTTAGGAATTTGAGATCTTTAAGTTTTCACATTTATAAAATATAGTTGGCTCTTATAATTTATAGAGTACTAAACTAATAGCTATTCCATTTTTAGTTTAAAGATAGGTAGACAAAAATACTATTATTAGATGGAATAATTTTAGTTTACAATTGCCAGTTTTAATTTATTGTTTGCCTAATGACATTACATTTGATATTTATCTAATGACATCACATTTGATATTTATCTAAATAAATGCAATAAAGTTTCTGTTATACTTTCAAGTTTATATATATATATACATAAAATAAAAAAGAATTTCTTTATTAAATAAAAATCAATATTCTTGATCAACATTAAAAAAACAATAAAATAATTGGATTTTAATTAATATTTACTCTCTATGCCTTAATTATTTAGGACAGTCTTCTTTATATATAAAGAGAACCAGTAGGAAAATGATTTTCTTATTACAGTGTTGTTGAATATTGTGATGGAAGTATGTATTATTTATTGTAACAGTATTTCTGTTTAAAAAATGATTGGGTTTAATGTTATATATATATTGTGAATTACTTGATTATATATAGATCATTTAATGTTTATTACAAAGTTAAAATTAAAAAATAAGAAATTTCTTTAATTTGTTAAATAAAAATCAATCCAATCAATATATAAAAATAATAATAATTGGATTAATTAATGCTCTTTGCCTTAATATTCAGGCCATCTTTATATTTAAAGAGAACTAATAGGAAATTCATTTTCTTATTATAGTATTGTTGATTATTGAGGTGGGAGTGTGTATTATTTACTATATTGGCATTTCTATTTAAAAACGATTCTGTTTAAAATTATATATATCCATACATATAAGCATTTGAAACATACAAATATATATCTGTATTTTTATATTGGACTATTTCCATCATCTAATATGTGTGTTGAATGTCTTTAGAAAGGTTTAATTATATTTAAATATTCCAAATGCATTCAACTGTTAGTAATATCACAACAAACAGGTTAGTATATTCATAACGTTTCGAGAGGTATTTTTATCCCCTCTTCTTCAGGTGTTGCCGGCCTGACCAGTGACAGTACTAGCATGGGATTCGAACCTGGGTCCTTAGATTCTTGATTTATTCAATTTTAAGGTAACGCTCTAACCAACTGAGCCACCCTGCCAAAGGCAACAGTATATAGTAATTTCATATACTTATCTAGGAGGTTCCTCCTGATTTCTCCACTTTTTCCTCAGAGCAAAATTGATTAGTGGTTTCCATACATTATGTATAGTCACACTAGGTTGGCTTATGGGATTTTTTGCCATTATCATGTGAGCAGCTTCTTTAAATTTTCTTCTTTGTACCTTTTCTTTTTTATCCAATATTTTTATATTTTCCAAATCGAACGTATGTTCATTGGTACATACATGGTCTGCTACCTTAGACACATTTGTTTTCTCTCTTCTAATCATCAGTTTATGTTCTTGCAAGCACTTTTGAATGGGAAGACTGGGTTCACTAATATATGTGTTCTTCCACATTCATATGGTATTTCATAGATGCAGTTTTTTCTTTTCAGCATTTCAAGTTTAGGCTTTGTAGATGTTAGAATGTCTCGTAGTGTGGTATGGCTCTGGAAAGCTGTTCTGATGTTATACTGATTTTCCTTAATTTGTCTGCTATTTTTGGAATGTATCGGTACACTACAGTACCAATAATTGTCTTTTCTCTTGATGGTTCTTTTTGTTGTCTATTTAATGTTTTCTTAATAACAGCTAATGGATAAACATTTTTCGTAAGAGTTTGTCCTATGTAGATCTTTTCTTTTTCCAAATTACCAGTTTTTGAATAAACTTCTTTTGCTCTGTTCCACAGTGATAGTATAACTCCATGTTTTGGGTTTCTGGCCATGTTTTGTGTTTCTGGTGTGATTAGACGTATAGGCTAGGTATTTTCCTGTATGTGTAGGTTTTTGGTAAACTGTAGTTTTGATTTTACCATGAGAGAGCCTTGTCACAAGAACATCTAAGAATGCCAGTTTTTGTTTTTGTTCTGGTTCTATTGTGAATTTAATTGAAGGGGATATGTTGTTGATGTGTGTCCAGAAAGTTTGTAGCAATGCTTCACCATGTGGCCATATAAAAAATGTATCATCCACATAGTGAAGTCAAACTTTAGGTGGATATTGAGTAGTTTTTATGGTTGTGGTTTCAAGTTCTGCCATGTAAATATTGCTAATCATGGGAGACAATGGTGAGCCCATAGCCATTCCTGATTTTGTTGGAAGAATTCTGTGTTATATTGAAAGTAGATTGTTTTTATACAGAATGTTAATAGTTCCATTATGCTATCATTAGGAAGAGCTGTTCTGGTTTGTAAACTATTATCATCATTTAATCTTTTCCTTACAAAAGCTCAAAGGTTTTCTAAGTATCAAACAATGCATTCAATTAATAATGTAGAATGCTTCTCAAAAATAAACTTACTGAGGATGACTACATGAGAGTTTTTCAAGCAGTAAGAAAATCATATTCTACATTACATGGAAAAATAAAAGAAATGTCAAAAAAAGAAACTTGCTAACCTATATGGGTATATCAAAAATCATAATTTACCAAGCAATGTAACAGCTTCATCTGTTAAAAATCTAAATTCTAAACATCTAACAGATACTGAAAATTCTGTGCCTGAAAGAGGATTAAACTTTGCCATAACACCATCTAATATCCCCTTATTAGATATAATGGCAGCCACCAAGGAAGTCACTCAAAAATTGCCTTTAGAAGAAGCAGAATTATGCTGGAGAATAAAAAGAACACTTGACAAGTAACAAAAATTGAAGTCAAACATATCCTATGGGAAGAGGAAAGCAATTAAATCTCTCAAAGCAGATAAATCTATAATTATTCTCCCTGCTAACAAAGGCAATGCAACAGTTGTAATGGATACAACTGATTACGACAACAAAATACAAGAACTCCTCACAGCAGGCCAATATAGAAAAGTGGCAAAAAATCCAATACCAAGTACAGAAACGAAGTTACAAGCATTACTCAGAAAGCATCACAAGTATTTCACTGATTCAGAGAAGAGTAAAATAACATCATATTTCAGCAAAATTCCTAATCTTTATGGTCTACCTAAAATCCATAAGGATTGTGTTCCATTACGACCTATTGTTAGTTATAGAGATTCACCTTGCCAGAATTTGGCAAGATTTTTTCTCAAAGTTCTAAGTCCTTTGGCATACAAGACCCAATCCTTTGTCAGGGATTCTAGACACTTTGTAGAATTAATCAAGAACATGAAAATTGAAAACTGACTTACTGGTAAGCTTTGATGTGGAAAGTTTGTTCACAAATGTACCATGTGAAGAAGCATTGTCTACTGTAAGGAAAAGATTAAATGATAATAGTTTACAAACCAGAACAGCTCTTCCTTTTGATAGCATAATGGAACTATTAACATTCTGTATAAAAACAAACTATTTTCAATATAACACAGAATTCTTCAAACAAAATCAAGGAATGGCTATGGGCTAACCATTGTGTCCCCTGATTAGCAATATTTACATGGAAGAACTTGAAACTACAGCCCTAAAAACTACTCCATATCCACTTAAAATTTGGCTTCGCTATGTGGATGATACATTTGTTATATGGCCACATGGTAAACCATTGCTACAAACTTTCTGGACACACATCAACAACATATCCCCTTCAATTAAATTCACAATAGAACCAGAACAAAAACAAAATTGGTATTCTTGTGACAAGACTCCCTCATGGTAAAATCAAAACTGCAGTTTACCGAAAACCTACACATACAGGAAAATACCTAGCCTATAGATCTAATCACACCAGAAACACAAAACATGGAGTTATACTATCACTGTGGAACAGAGCAAAAGAAGTTTGTTCAGAAACTGGCGATTTGTCAAAAGAAAAGATCTATATAGAACAAACTCTTATGAAAAATGGTTATCCATTAGCTGTTATTAAGAAAACATTAAATAGATAACAAAAAGAACCATCAAGAGAAAAGACAATTATTGGTACTGTAGTGTACCCATACATTCCAAAAATAGACAAATTAAGGTAAACCTGCAATCAGTATAACATTAGAACAGCTTTCCAGAGCCATACCACACTACGAGGCATTCTAACATCTACAAAACCTAAACTTGAAATGCTGAAAAGAAAAAACTGCATCTATGAAATACCATATGAATATGGAAGAACATATATTGGTGAGACCAGCGATCCCATTCAAAAACACTTGCAAGAATGTAAACTGATGATTAGAAGAGAGAAAACAGATGTGTCTAAGGTAGCAGATCATATATGTACCAATGAACATACGTTCGATGGGGAAAATACAAAAATATTGGATAAAGAAGAAAAGGTATAAAGAAGAAAATTTAAAGAAGCTGCTCACATGACGATGGCAAACAATCCCATAAGTCAACCTAGTGTGACTATACATGATGTATGGAAACCACTAATCAACTTTGCTCTGAGGAAAAAGTGGAGAAATCAGGAGGAACCTCATAGATAAGTATATGAAATTACTACATACTATTGCCTTTGGCAGGATGGCTCAGTTGGTTAGAGCATTACCTTAAAATTCAATAATCAATAATCTAAGGACCCAGGTTCGAATCCATGCTAGTACTATCACTGGTCAGGCCAGCAACACCTAAAGAAGAGGGGAGAAAATACCTCTCGAAACGTGCATATACTAACCTGTTTGCTGTGATATTACTAACAGTTGAATGCATTTGGAATATTTAAATAAAATTAAACTTTTCTAAAGACATTCAACACACATATTAGATGATGGAAATAGTCCAATATAAAAATACAGCTAGAACACCATCATCACAAACCTTCAGAAAAATACAAATATATATGTATGTATATGCAATAAACATTAGTATGTAAAGTTGTGGTCTATGTTTTCGGATTATTTATTTCTAGAGCTTTTTTTTAAAGAGAAAATTATAGAGATTAAAGGAAGATATGATTTTAATTGGTAAAAAAAATTGCACTGTCTGGTTACTATAGATAATAGGCTCTGTAATGTTATTTGAGTCATTGGCAACAGTAAATCTCATATGATATGGTAAAATTGATGATTACATAATTCAATACAAAATTTAGAAATTCATTAAAAAAGGTATTTTACTGCATAACTAATTTGCTGTTTTTGATTGACATGCTTACATGTATATAAGCTTAGCTATTTTATTATAATTTAGTAATTCAGTTAAATCTTTTTAAAATTTTAATGAGGTTTACTGTGCTTATGATCTAGTTTCAAAGAGATAAGTTTTTTTCATGTTCCAATTAGTTTTAGAATTTTTTTTTCCAGATAGGGAATAGCCCTTCCAATTTTTTTTTCATCTGTTAATTAATGTCTTATCTTTTACTATCCCTGTATGAGAAATTGTTACTCTGCAGTGGGATATTTAAAGGCTGTTTTATCTTTTGCTTATACACTGCGTACACTTCACACATATATGTAACATAGATTAAGTTTTGCAGCTTTATAATAGCTATGGATGATAGCAAAAGTATTATTAAGATTGTATATTGTAGCTAGATAGAAAACAGTCTGTGCTAGCAATGTCACATTATTTGAAAATGTCCTTATGAAGTTTATACATTTATACTGTAACCTTTAGCTTTATCAGTAAAGCTAAAATCTTCAGCTATATAGTAGTTTAATATTTAAAAAACAAAATTTTTTTTTTCAATAAGTTAATTTTTATAGCAAGACGTGTTAGGGCTTGATATTCAAATGTTAATGCCTTCTGTAAGTTATTTTGTACAAGTTTTCATAAGTCTTAATTACTTTAAAAATTATTTTTAATATCTTGTAATGTTTTAAACTCATATATAGTTGTAGATAACTTTTAATTGCCTAGTTTAGGGATATTCTTATTCTAAATATTAATGAGCTGGTGTTAGAAAAATATTAGAAATTAAAACTATTTTAATAAAGGTACTAGTGTGTAAAAATAAATGTTAAGGTTAAACTTTAAAGCTAAGTTTCATTCTTTAATGTTCATTATTATTATTTAAATTACTTGCTTTTAAAAATGCATTTTATTTAAGTTATTTGCTAATAAAAAGTTTTTTTTTCTTAATTCCAGTTGTAATAAAGATTTAAGTCAACTAAATAAGTTTAGTTAGTTAATTAAAGAAGATAAAGAATTAATTTATTGGTAAAAGCTATTAATTTTAAATAAAAGAAAGAATTAGTAAACATGTGTGTGCTTGGATTATAAATTTCATTTTTAACTTCCTAGTTGTAATATTAAAATTATTAAATATTTATTTTAAAAAGTCTTATTTAAAAAAGTATTCTGGGAAACTTCATATTTATTAAGTATTGTATAAGAGTATTTAAAAAGAATAATGTGTAGATTAATGTTTTACCTAAAAATAATATAATTTATTATACAATATTTTGTTTTATTGTAATATTTTTTAGTTTTATAAATAATTGTCTTAAAATGTAACATTTCAATTAAAGTCTAGATAATTATGTGAGTTTATTTTTAGTGGTATCTCCCAGAATACCAGTTAATCTTTAAACTTTAATAAATTAAGTCATGGAAAGAGTTAATCTAAATGTCAATTTTATCCAAAAAAATCAATCATATGATATTGTACACATGTGCTTTCTTGTTACTTTAATATTTTCTACTCAACTTGCATAATTTTATTAGTATACAAAATTAACAAAGCGTATGCCACACTTGAATGAGAAGCTATAAAGATACACAGAAATTATTACACGCTAAGCGCTTTCGAGGTCTTTTGCCTCATATTCATAGCGGTACTGTGAGCTGCTTTTATTAGGGAAATTTACATGATTAATAATTAATTTTATTATGTTTAATTGCTGGAAAAGGGATTGTTTTTAAAATAATGGGAAATAAAAATACAAAACTTTTTTTAAAAAATTAGATGATAATAACAGACATATTTTTTTTTTTAGTTTTGCGATGAACTCTGACCTCAGAAATAAATCTGTAAATAAACACTGAATTAAAAGCATTTACAATCTTCTAAAAAAGGAAAATAAATTATTTCATTTTACTTACATGAAATTATTTAGACTTTTTTAAAAAAAGTTTAATAACAACTTAAGACAATCTAAGAATTACTTTGAGAATATGTTTTTTTTTTAAAAAGTCTTCCAGACAATAACACTAATTTTTTCATTCCAATCATGAATATGTTACAGTAGTTCTAAGCCCAAAGTACCATTTTTTTTTTACCAGTCTGCTATTTTAAAACAACTCATGTAGAAAGAGAAATATATTGTAACAATGTGTATAAATAATGGTACATAAGTATGTGTATATATACAAGTTACATGATATATTAATAAAATAAAATAATTTCAATATTTTTTTGTTTGGAAACAAAAGTAAAAATAAAAAATAAAAATCTTGGGTATTAAGTTAAAATACTAATTATAATTTTCTTTTCTTTTGTGTATTAAAATTTAACATATAATTGAAAACAAATTTATATAAGATGTAATCAGTTTCTGAATATAAATTCCAGACTGATTAATTAACAATAGTTAACTAATTTCTGTGTAATAAAAAATAAATAAAAAATAAAACTAATTAAAAAAAATAAAGATCAAATTAATTGATATCATAGATAAGAATTTGAACAGTATGTGGAGTAGAGAGATAAAAACTGAAAATGCCTATTGTCCAAAAAAAAAAGAACAGCAGAACCAAAAGGAGAAAAGCAGTTAGTTTGTCCAGGATAGTTGATCAAAAAGTGTATAAGCCAGCTAAAAATGACTGAGTCCAGCTAGTTATGCTGAGAGAAAAATGCTTTGTTAAACAAAAGCTGAGTGTTCGTTCATTTTACGCCATCCATCTCCTGAATTGCAATAGCCATATGCAGTAATGCATCTCTGACTAACCTTTGCTGATGTTTTTACCAGCCATGAACTAAACTACTACTAAGAGAAACCCATTATAAATCTCATAGGATCAGAAGACAGGAGTGATCACCCAGATACTATATAAAATACCCTAGGTAAATATGTCTAGACATCATTAATAGAACTTTAAAATTTTATTTCAAGTGTGAGAACTTTTAAATTTTATTTCTATATAGAAATTTAAATGTCATTTATAAGTGGTCATATTTTGTTTTTATGTTTTAAATATTCCTTATATTTTTTTATTATTATTATTTAATAAATGTATTGTAAATTATTTGTGTGGTTTAAGTTTTTGTCTCTCTCTCTTACTTTACCTATGGGTAAATAGATAATCGTATTTAGATATTCTGTGTTATGCCAATTTCATGTTTTAATAACTAGTCATGGGGCGAGTGCTTGAGGCATATTTATATCATCTCATGTGGTCCAGTCTAAGGCTGGATGGTGCCCATAGGTTTAAACCCATTATAAATATCCCCATGAGATATGTCACACTTCTTGCAGTTATGGAAGGTGTACCTCAATCTGGAAAAGTCACCGTTGTTTTAATATTTTTTATTAAATCTCGGTCTGGCCGGGGGATATAGTTAATATGTAAGTATTGATCATATTTACTCCTCCTCTTGAATAACAGGATCTAGAAATAAAATGTTAAAGATTAATATGAGCTAATAAAGTAAAATAGTCATAGAATAAATCGTAAAGGAAGGAAATTCCATTACAATATATATTTTTTGAACTCGTGTCATTTCAAAATTGTGCAAAAAAAAAAAAAATCTTGTAAAAAGAGAATTAGGTGTATATAGAAAAAATATATATAATTATTATTTTCATTATATATAATTAATATATTTTTGAAATGTAATTTATTGTTATTATCATTAAAATATTTTGTATTATGTTTAAAATTAAAAGAAAATGTAAATATTGTAACGGATGGGGTGTTCAGGAAGTGGAAATAAATGAAAAAGATTTTTGAACTGGGTGATGGCAAATCACATCACTCCCAGTCCATTTAAAATGAAATATCCACAAAAAGTATATCAATAATAAAATGAGATTAGAAAAGTATGAGATTAAAGAATCTCCAAGGAAACATTGAGAGATCAGAAGCTAACTCAAAAGAGCAACTAAAGCATAATTATTATCAACTAGCATTATAAAGTAAATATCAGTATAAGTAAATACTAGAGAGAAATAACCATCCATCATCATCATTGATGGGAATAAACAAATTAGTACAATAAAATATATAAATCAACAGTCAACCTTGTGACTGGATTGAAAATGGGTCTTCTATAGACCAGGCTAACTATTGAGCCTTTGCCAGCTTGGGCAATTATATAAACATAACTTGGATGCACCAGTTTAGTGCCCATCCATTAAAATACACAATAATCAGAAATAGAACAATAATGCTGGGACATTTAAAGCATGCTGATCATCATCAATGCTCTGGCCACTAAAATACTATTAATGTATTGGCCAACTATAAACTTAACTTTTAATAAGACTAAAGTAAAATAAAAGATAGTGCATGGGCTTTAAAGAGTATCCTCTTTTGTGCCAACCAAGATGATGATGATCATCTCTGGATGCCCAAAGCACTAAACACATCCCCATTTATCCGTGTCCGAAATCTAGCTCAGAGAACATGGGCTCTATTACTGTATGTGAACAAGAGATGATGGAATACAATTTTTAACAATTAAATATAAGTTTATTAATAACAAAAAAAATGAATAAGGTCTTATAAGGATTCTGATTATGAAAAGTACACAATAATACAGTCATCACTCTGTAATTTATAAGATTACTACAAATTTCAAGTTTTCACATTAATTTACATAATTCCTATTCAAAATTTAAATTGTTACATTGATTTACAAAATTAAAATTTACAATCCAAGTTATTACTATGGTTTACATATATAGGCGCACAGACTCGCGATTTATAATATACAATTAATCTATTTCAATTGACATTCAATAACAACAACAAAAAAAAAATGATTAAAATTTACATGTTATAATTGACAACATACGCACATACATGTGTGTGCGTGAAATAACCTATTTGACTTGCTACAAAATAATTATCAAAATCTTAAATTATATAAAAATACAATAAATGATTAAAGTTTCAAGTTTCAGTTAAATGAAATACATTTTACATAGTAGGTTTACTGAAACGCATATTTATATAATTTGCACAGACGTGCGATATATTAATTTATCTACATAACATTAGTATTTATCACAATAAAATTATTACAGATTATTCTCGCAATTTAATTCTCTTTGCTGAATATAATCTTTTTCTTTAAAATAAGAACTATCAAATTTTTGATAGTTAATTGATTTTAAATGTCTTTCTCTTTTTTTTTTTTAGTCTAAAAGATTTTTGGAAATCTTTTTCTTGATTATTAATTATAACTTTCTTTATAGTTTTTTTTCCTTTAATAAACGATTTTAAACTAATATCGTTTTATATATTTCTATCAGTTATAAAAATGTCATTTTACTAAGGAAATTGTTTAAAACTTCCTTATCATATATAATGCTACTCACCACCAGCTGTATATACGTTTATCCGTGTTTCTTTGCCTTTATCTGATGCAGCATAGTGTAATTAATTCTTCAGCAAGCTGGAAGATTTTTAATGATGAGTTTGGTTTTAGTGATTGTCATCATCAGGTAAAAGTATATAATTCCGGTAATTTGTTGGCATACCATGAGATTTCTTTTGTAGTCCAAGCAATTGTCAGGCTGTCTTCTAGAACATATTTAAGCAGCTAGTTGATCCATTTGAAGTGACCCTGGCTTCATAAATCAAATCTCTGCAGTAAACTATAATGCAGCTACTGGACTGTACTTCCTTAGATCTTCATAGGAACTTTATATAACTCTGCTAGCTATTTTATCCTCTTTTTTTGGCTATTGATTCAGAAGTGACCCAGCTTCAAAACCAAAACTCCTGTGAAGGAAAATAGTAGCATCTCCTGCCTTCAGCAACATTAGATCATGGTAGCTTTTCTGAAAACTCTCTGCTACAGCCAACAACATACTGCTCTTTTCAAAATCATTATCCAAACTATGCAGTGGTCCAGTTGGCCACTGCTTAAAATACTACAACCAGACTCCTCTGGTCAACTCTTACAAACTACAAGCAAAAACTAACTGATATATTTTTTTATCAGTCTTTTATAACATCATCTGAGGTATTAACAACACTTGATTAAAAACAGTTTTTATTTTTATCTCACTAATCTCTTTGAAAACATATACATCTTTTTACATAGGGGATTTCTAATAGTTAAAAATTTTGTTTAATTAAAATTTCAAAAATACAACAGGGTGTTTTTAAATTTCAAAATCAGAGTAATAATTAATAATAATACAATATTTATATTTATTAAGACCTTTTTTAAAGTATTAATTTCATAATGAAATTTTATTTTAAACCCAGAGTTATTTAACCCTTTACTTGTTATTATTTTATTTTAGAAAATATAGAAAAATATCTACATAAATTTATTCTATGTTTATTTCTACTTTTCCTTTATTTTACATATATATTTACATACACTATATTAGTGTGTGTGCTGTAACCCAACTGGTTACAATATATAACTTGTTATGAAAATTTTCTTCTACATAAAAGCACAACTAGGGCTTAGTAGAAGAAGAATGACATTTGCATTTGTATAAATATATTTTGACTTGTATTTAAATGAATGAATAAAGAATGATATATTAAAAAAAATTAAATAGCTATTGACTAATTATTTTTAATATAATTCAGTTGGAGAGATTAATTCTAATTAATTGATTATTTTCAATATAATGAAACAACTATTTGATTGTTTTTCATTTATGTTGTTAGAATAATCTTTTCGATTTGTTCCATAGATTGCTGATGATAATACATGCAAGAAAAAGCACAGTTTTTTTTTATATGAAATTTTATAAAAGTATAATATTAAATAACTAATTTTTATCTTGTTTCTCTGACTAGAATAATATAATAATTCATATTTTTAAAATAACATTTTCTAACTTTATTATTTAAAATTTTGAAGGCAGAAAATAAATATTAATAACTAATGTGTGAAATTGTCATTTTAGAACAGTATACTATGTTCTTAAATTATCTAACAATGCAGATAAACAGTCTTGAATTAATTCAGTTGCTAGATATTTATGATAGTTTACAATGATAATGAAATTTTTATATGTTTAATATAGGAAATTTATTTGTCATTAATATTGTGTGTAGTATAATTATTTTTATATATTTAATTCAGATATAATCTGTTTTAATATAAAGACATTAGAAAAATTTCATCCAAGAATACTCTGTAAATTTTTAAAAATACAATGGTGAAATTATAAGATCAATTAGTATGTTCTTCACCTTGCTAGATGTGATATTATGAGTCCACTGTTGTAAAATCACATCTTTATTGGATTGAACATGTGAAATGAAGGTACAATAAAAATCTTTTTAAACATGTGGTTTTATGGTGAACTTGAGAATGGTTTTTGTGCAAAGAGATAGATCCTATTGAGAGTTATCTCAAAGTTATTCTGAAGAAATGTAGCATTGGTTATTTCCATTGGGAGGATATGGCAAATAAAATAATACATTGGAGAACTACAATTACATATGGTATTGAAGTATTTCAGAAAGGTTTTCTGCTGAAATTAAAAGACAGCATCACAAAATGCCAAATAAATAAAATAATGGTCAAGCATGTTCTATATATAGATTTATTTGTCATTTACATAATGGTTTGTATAACTGTCATAAAGCTAATCTCTAATGTATTATTTTAAATTTTTTTCATCTTATTTTTTCCTTTTGAAATTGAAGTGGCTATACTCATTTGCAAGTCGCTACTGACGAGTCTTTTGATAAATTCCAATTATCACAAGTACATTTTATTATTTTTTATTTTTAAGTAATTTTTATTTTAAAAACAGTAAATCGGTAGTGATTTCTCCAAGTTTTAAAAATATTTTCTCTAACTATAACTAGATATTAGAAACAGTTATAGCAAACTACTTTTTAAATATAATGTTACTATTATTATGACATATATCTTTTTAAAATTTATTTTGATTATTACTCATCCTTGACTTGTGAAGAAATTTTTTTTTTAAAAAAATTTCCTATTATGGCATGTCTTAAATTTACTCTTAATAATGGACTTGCCCAAATTATAGATATCTTTAGGATCAGATTCTGAATACAATACAGCTGAACAATGAAACAACAATAACTTTAATAGAATATGATACAAATAGGTCAATAGGTTAATAAATCTGATTGCTTTCACTAAGGTAAGGAAATAGCTATAAAACTCAGGTCTATTTGAAAGACAAGTATTACTGAGTCATGTTTGTGAATCTGGAATTACTCTGACAATAATATACATTTATCATTAATGTGAAATGCAATGAAGCATGATCTATTTCAAAGCAGGAAGTTACTGATGCTAAATATTATTAGACCTTTCATGAGACAAGTCAATGTGGCTGAAAAAATGTTAAGATTATTAGAACAAGTTACATACTTCTTTCATTCACTGGTTGATATTGGCAACAAATTGTAGATTTTTAATCTCAGTAACCATTACAGACAGCATACTCTTATAATTATTGTAAATATATTTTTATAAACTTATTTATTTTCTGGTAGCTCGTATATATATATATATATATAATCAATTTTTATAAAACAATAAGATAATATTAGAAGTTTTAATTTTTTTTAGATTGTTCTGACTAATCACATGACTACAAAAAGTGGTAGTAGGACACCATCTCTATTAATACCCAGTCTTGGTGAAAGTTGGAATCATATCTGTAATATAAGACTTATTCTTTCCTTTAAAAACACAAAGCATTATGCTACTCTGGATAAATCATCAGTGAATAGTCAAATTACTGTTCCTTTTATTATCATAGTAAGTAAGTTTTTAAATCAATTCAATTCTTGTTTATTCAAGTTTGTATATGCTAGGTAAACATGCATATAGAAGCATATCTATAATACTATTATAGAAGAGTACAAAAGTGTATAAAATTATATTAGAGCAAGATTAAAAATATATATTCATATATTATCCTTTTAAATACTGTATATTTCACAGTAAAACATATTTATTTACATTCTTAAGTATAATATAAAGCATTATCATCTATTATTTATTAAAACAATTGGATATAAAAATAGTTTATTATTTTTATGCTTGCAATAAGTAATGCAATTGTGAAATAGCATGACGCTTGCACTTTATTTTCTATATATTTTGAAATTTTTAAAAAAAATATGGATGCCATATTTTCATTTTAGTTCAGGTACAAAAATTGATAGATATGATTCTATATATATATATATTTTCACACATATATTTATATTGTATATATATATACACACACACATATATATATATATAACATTATATATATATAAAATACTAAAATCATCTACCATATGCGACATTATGCACTATGGCTTCTCTTTTCTTGGAATCAGGAATCTCTTAGCCACTATGCCTGAGAAATCTGTTAGCCACCTTCCCTTCCCTTTTCATTTCCCACCTAAGTTTTTCCCATATTCTTTTCTATTCTGCTCCTTACCATTTCCACAACATTATTTTTATCCACTCTATGGCCTTTATATCCAAATCCCCTTTATCTTTTTCCAAATCCAGTATAAAATCCAAGAACCCGCTTTCTATATAATCATTTTGTCTATATTTCTTCTTTCCACAATTTCATTATTTGTATCCTTTCTGCTTTTAAGCATTTACATTCAATTAACAGATGCCTAATATTTTTCATGCCTTCCTTACATAACTTGCAGACTAAATTACCCACATATTCTCCATTTATATGTATATTCCCTTGTTGCTAATGATCCTGTTTGAACCTTAAACAGTAAACTATTTTCCTTACTATTATCATACATTAACTCGCACCCAATATTCTATTTACTTCTATATATATTTAAACTCATTTTATTCTCCATACTAGTTTTCCATTTCTCCAACTCCCTATTTTTTATTAATGCATCTATTCTTCTATACCATTCATTGCCACTATAATTCTCAACAATTGTCCTAACACAATCATCCCATCTTTTGTATAAGTATACTGACGTAAATTCTTTACCCAAATCTTCTGCATACCATACTATTTTTCTCACTCACCTTGTTGCCTGTCCTTTACTCATAACCCAGTTAAATCCTATTTTGGCTATTCTTTTATTATCCATAAATTGCAATCTATTGAACATTTTTTTTTTTGCATCTCTCATAAAAAAACTTGATAATCCCATTTCTTCTTGAATTGCCTACTTTGTTGTCCAAACATCTGCATCTAATGCAACACTCCTTTACTAAATGTAATGTGTCATTACCATAAGTTAATCCTGCTACTGCCACTCTCTTCCCTACAATTCTAGCTACATCATATTTATTATAAGAAAACACTGTTAATTTGTTTATCGATCTCTTTCTTTTCTTTGCTTCATTTATCATTTTTTTCTCCCATTCATTCAAGCAATTTCTTTGATTACTTAAGATGATTCCCAAATAGTTATACTTATTCACCATATTTAACTTTATATTCCCCAATAAAAATTCATTATTTTCTCTTTCGCCAGCATTTATCATCATTACTTTTGATTTTACTTCACTGAATTTAATCCCAATCTCTTTACCCACCCTTGCAGAAGTCTTCATCATAACTTCTATATCTTCCCTACTTTCTGTGCACAAGAACATATCATCAGCAAATAAAAGACCTGATATAATATATAATGGTATTTTTACCCCTCTTCCTAGTTTTTCTATTTCTTTTTCCATTTCTCTCAAATATAACAAAAACAAAATAGGGTGACATAGGGCATCCTTGCCTTAGTCCCACCCACTTTTAACTCTAACACTATATTTTCTAATTGATACATATAGTAATTATTTTCATACAATTTCTTAATAAGATCAACTAAAGCTATATTCATTTCCAAATTTACTAAACTTACCCATAATCTATTTACTCTATCATATGCCTTCTCTATATCTATAAAGACCCTATATAACTGTCTACCTATATTTCTACTCATATCTATAAATTATGTGGCTATAAATAAACTATCTCCTATATGCCTATCCAATCGAAAATCTTCTTGCATTTCTCCCACTATATTATTTTCTTCCATCCATTTTTCCATCCTTCCAGCCAACATATATGCAAAAAATTTATATAACACTGACATTACCATTATCAGTCTATAATTGTTTAACTTTCTATGATCCTTACCTTTTCCTTTAAATAATAGCCTTACTCTTGTATTATTCCAGCTATCTGGAAATTATCTCTTCTGTGCCATCTTATTAAAACATGCTAATAGATTTAATTTTGTCCTATTTTCTAAATTCTTTACCATTTTTGCTGCCCATCCATCTAAACCTCTTGTCTTTCCACTTTTCAATTTCTTCCTTGCCTCATTCAATTCATTTTCGGTAAACCTAATATTTCCATTATTATATGCTTTTATGTTAATTCTTTCTCTGTCCTTCACATCTAACATCTTTTCTATATCCATTACATACTTATTTAAGATTGTCTCTTATTCTTCTCTAGAGCTACACCCTTTTTCCTCATCATCTAGTAATACTATTTCTCTCTCCCCTGCATTCCTTCTTTTAATATATTTCAAAAATTTTTTACTCTCATTTCTTCCACTTTTATTAATATCCTCCAATAATTTACTATTTAATTTTTAAAAATATTTTTCCCATTTAATAGTAACATCTTTTTCACTTTCTTTGTTTTTAGTAGCACATTTATATTCTCTGCGTGCTTTTTTCTCTCTTTTACACATATACTAATTCTCACTTTTCTATTACTTTTATTTTTCTGAATATTCTCACATAAAACCCTATTTGCCACTTTTTCTACTTCACCACACCATTCCTTATATTCAGCCCCAACAAACTTTTCATGATCTCTTCTACTTTTATTTTATATTCTTCTTATTCTTATCATTCATTTTCTATCCACATCTTTCACTATCCTTTTTACTTTTATTACTATTTTCCATCACATTGCTAACCATTTCTATTATAAAGAAATTATGATCACTATTACATAGTTTCTCTTCATTATCAAACATCTTAATTTTCCGTACTTTATTCATTCCCTCTTTCTCTACCAATACATAATCTATTGTGTGGGATATATTATTTCTATACCATGTATATTGTCCCTCATAAATATTTTATAAATGTTTAATGCCCAAATTCATTCTCAGATGTAAATATTTCAAAAGCTATCCGTTCTTGTTATCCATGTCATCAGTCATCGATTTTTTCAATATGCCCATTCATATCATCTATAACCATTATTTTCTTCTCCCTTTTTTTGAAACTCCTTATATCCTTAATTACATATTTATATATGCTCCTGTTCCACTCCATTATAGTTTATCTCTAATGGCCGTATACACAATAACCTTCATCCATTCTTGTCTTCCTAACCTTATCACAAATGTTCTTGACCCTTAACAGTATTTAAATATTTTTTACCTACAATGTTAAGATATTTCAGCAACGCTTTCTGTTATATTTATTCACAGAGGGTATTATTGAAATATCTTAACATATTGGGGAATATAAAGTTAAGTGTGGTGAATAGGTATAACTTTTTAGGAATCGTCTTAAGTAATCAGAAAAATTGCTTGGATGATTGGGAGAAAAAATTGATAAATGAAGCAAAGAAAAGAAAGAGACTGATTAAGAAATTAATAGTGTTTTCATATAATATATATGATGTAGCTAGAATTGTATAGAAAGGAGTGGCAATAGTAGGGTTATGTGTCAGTAAAGAGGTGTTAGATTACACAGAAAAAGTACAAAGAGAAGTAGGAAGACATACATTAGATGCAGATGTGTGGATGGCAAAAGAGGCAATTCAATGAGAGATCAAGTTTTTATATGAGAGATGTAAAAAGCAAAATGAAAACTGTTTGGTAGATTGCAATTTATGGATGTTAAGAGAATAGCCAAAATAATATTTAATTGGGTTATGAGTACAGGCAACAAGATGATTGAGGAAGATAGTATGATATGCAGAAGATGTGGACAAAGAATTTATGTCAGTATACTTATATAAAAGATGGGATGAATGTATTAGAGAATTTTTGGGTGTTAGAGTGGCAAGGAATGGGATAGAAGAATAGATGCATTATTAAGAAATAGGAAGTTGGAGAGATGGAGAATTAGTATGGAGAGTGAAAAGAAATTTAAATATGTATAGAAGTAAATAGAATATTGGGTGCGAGTTAATTTATGATAATAGCAAGGAAAGTAGTTTCCTGTTTAAGGCTCAATCAGGATCTTTAGCAACAAGGGAATGTACGCATAAATGGAAAAATACTTGTGATTTACTATGCAAGTTATGTAAAGAAGGCATAGAAAATATTAGGTATCTATTGATTGAATATAAACACCTGCAAGCAGAAAGAGTACAAATAATGAAGTTGTGGAAGAATAAATATTAACAAAGTGATTATACAGAAAGTGGGTTTTTGATTTTTATGCTGGGTTTGGGAAAAGATAAAGGGGAATTAAGATATAAAGGTTATGGAGTGGAAATGGGATGGAGCAGAATACCGAAGAATATGGGAAAAATTTAGAGTGGGGAATGGAAAGGGAAATTCTTAGCATCCTGAAATATTGCTACACTACTTGTTTTTTGTTGGTTTGGTCTTGAAAAATTATTTTCTGATTTATTTTGATTCAACCTCTCTTCATTACGATATTTTTTTGCCACTTCCTGCATATCACCCTCTCTATTATAATATTTTTCTGATTCTTTAATTTTAACCGTTAATGAAGAAAATTTACTTTGAAATTCTTTGTTTTCTGATATATTTTTATTATTTTGAGAGAAATTTGGTATTGTTGGTTTGGTCTTGAAAAATTATTTTCTGATTTATTTTGATTCAACCCCTCTTCGTTACGATATTTTTTTGCCACTTCCTGCATATCACCCTCTCTATTATAATATTTTTCTGATTCTTTAATTTTAACCGTTAATGAAGAAAATTTACTTTGAAATTCTTTGTTTTCTGATATATTCTTATTATTTTGAGAGAAATTTGGTATTTTCTCTTTTACCAAACTAGTTTTAGATCCATTTTTAATTTCTTTGATTCTTCCATTTACATTTTTTTCATAATCCTTTGTTACTATAGAACCACATTTTTTAATTTGCTATACCACCGGAGTTTTTGAAGTGAGCATTTTTTTATTATGATTTTTAGCCTTTTTTTTATCTATTACAACATCAGTTGACTTCTTTTGTATATAATTCTTTGATTTTGTTGTGGTTTTCTCAATTTTAGGATCAATTTTTTTGACATTTAACGTAAGCTTACATAAACCTAGCTCAGGGTTATCAGTACTTACAGAATCCATCTTGATTTAACGGACAAACTTGTCTTTATTAAAATACCTGCTTAATTATAGTAAAAAGCCTTTAATTTGATCTAGTAATTTAGCAAAAGTTCTAACTTTTATTTTCCCTTTGATGAAATTAAATTCTTCTTCCATGGACACTGTTAATGAATTTATGAGATTATGGACTTTTATTATACAAAAACAGAAATTGATCAAAAGATTTTTTGAAAATCATGATTCCAATTGCCAAAGAAGAAAACTATTAGGTATGAAGAGTATAATTCAACAAATTTAATAGAAAATATTCCAAAAATTTTGGTTCAAAGAATATTTTGCAAGGAATAATATTTTATTGATGAAAAACAACATAAAAGAAGAGAACAAGGAATGCTTTTGAAGTTATTAGAGTGATTGAGGAAAGATTAAATGTTTTATGAATTTAGATGAAGCTTTTGGAACAAGCTTATGAATATTTTGAGAAATCATGCAGTGTATTGTAAGGAAAAAAGATTGATTGGAATATGTATATTGGACAAATAATAAACATTAAATCAGAGGCTACAGAGATTGACAAATTAATATAGGTGAGATTGTTAGACAAAGCTGTTACATATTATCTGTGCTTTTTAGTATTTATTTATAAGGTGTAATAAATAAATATTTGGACTTATAGATGAATTAATATTGAATTTAGGATAAGAAATATAACATTCATGAATGAGATAGTTCTTATACATGAAAAAAAAAAAGAAATTTTGAATATATGTTGAACGAATTTGATATTTAATTGAATAAAATATAAGGCATGTGGACAGACAGAAATATAAAAAGTATACAGGTGAAACTCAAAGATAAGGTGGTTAAAGATGTGAATAGATTTAAATATTTGATAAATTGATAAAGGGAAAATGGAAGTAATGAAAAGATTTTTTTACAAAAAGTTATGTTGATGAAGGAGACATTTTCAAAAAGAAAAAAAAATCTGTGGATCTTTGAAAAGAAAGTTGAGAAAGTTATTGGTCAAATATATGGTGATACATGTAAATGAGAGAAGAATAGATTGGTTAAAATTCCAGAATGCAAATAAGGAAGCTTTGGTGAGAGTAGCTAATGAGAGAAGATTAATTATTCAATTGTGTTCAGCCCTTAAATATCATACAATTCTAACATTTTCTGATTTGTGGGTAATGTTGTTTAAAGACTTTGCAAAACTGATGAAGGTGATTTTTTTGAAACTTAATCATGTGAATCTTATAATACAGTAGTTGGCTATTATATATATATATATAAATTATTAATCAATGTCTGTATTCCAATTATAATAAAATATATATAACTATTCAAAACAATACAATAATTAATACAGTAACAATATTTTAAACAAATATATACCAATTTAATAGAAGTACTTTCAACTATCTATGTAGTCGTTGTCAACTAGACTCAAATTGTATTAGAAAAAACCGTTACAAATGTAAACAAAAGCAATACGTCATACATCAATTTTCCCACAATTCATTAATTTTTATATTGGCTGTCTGTCTATTTATCAACTGTTGCTTTTCACTTTTTATTAACATAGCCTCTTTAATTTTGCGTTTATTATTATTTCTTTCAATACACAGAATTTTAATTTTATTAAAATCGAAATCAAAACCATAATTACATGTTACATTATGATCAAAAAATACTGATGGTGATACATCATCATTTCTAACATTCTCTTGTCTTGATTTTTGCACTCGTTTATATAATAACAAATGCTCCCTTGATCTTTTCTCTAATGTACATCGAGATTCCCCAATATAAGCCTTTCCACAAAAACATAGCCATTTATATATTGCACAACTTTGATTTAAAATACCACACCTATTTTTTGAATTATTTATTAATCTATTTAAATTAGGAGTAGTATAAAATGCAACTCGACATATATTTTTATATATCTGTTTTATAAATTTAACCTGTTCATTACAAATAAATGGTATTGATATCCAAGTATATTTTATTTTATCAATATCTATAGCATCTAAAATATTTCTATTATTATTAAACTTAGTAACAATATTATAAATTAATTTATGATCATATCCAACATTTAACAAATCCATAATAAATACATTTATGTTACTTATTTTATCAGAACTATATTTACATAATTTATTATTCCTAAATAAAAATGATTTTAAACTGGATAATTTATGTGCAATTGGCACATTTGAATACCAAGGAATATATCCTCTTTTTTCAATATCTTTTATTACCATACAATAATCTAATTTATTTTTATTACGTGTAATTTTAATATCTAAATACTGAATTGACTTTTTTTCTTCAAAAGATTTACTCCATTTTAAACCTTCTAAACTATTTAATTCATTGAATAATGCATTTATAATATCTAAACTTCCACAAACGAAAACATCATCGACATACCTGTAATAAATTTTAATACCTTGGCAATATATATTAGTATTAAGAATTATATCTTCATATCTTGATACCACAAAACTACATATTTGTGAAACTACAGGAAGTCCCATAGGCCATCCATAATCTATTTTATAATAATTTTCATTAAATATAGCATATATATTTTTATCAATAAAATATAATACATCATTTACAAATTTTACTTTTTTAACATCAACTTTTTTTAACCTTAAAGCATCTAATATAATTTTTATAGATTTTAATCTATCTATTGAACCGTACATCTCACATATATCAAATGTACAAATACTATCATTATTATTAATATTAATATTTTGAATTTTTTTATCATAATCAAACGATGAACATCTTTTAATAATGTTTCTATAAATCTACAGGTTTCATAGTAAAATGATCCGCCAAAGTCAATCATTAATCTTAAAGATTTATCTTGTTTATGTAGTTTAATATTCGAAAAAATTCTAGGACAAATTGCAGCAGATGGATAAAGACGATAATACGTGTGAGCATCTATATATTTATTCTTTTTAGCTTTTTTTAAAATATCATCAATAAACTTTACACGTAAATTTTCAATGTTTATTTTTTCAACTTGTTTAAATTTAAGCTTTTCCATTTGAATTAAAACTTTATCGTAGTAATCAAGTTTTGACAAAAGACATAACCTTAACCCCTTATCTTCTCTTAAACAAACAAGATGGTTATCATGAAGAAAGTTTTTAAATCTAAATATATGCGAATTCCAATTGCAATTAGTTTAAAAAAAAAAAAAATTTAAAAATAGAACTAATTGCAATTGGAATTCGCATATATTTAGATTTAAAAACTTTCTTCATGATAACCATCTTGTTTGTTTAAGAGAAGATAAGGGGTTAAGGTTATGTCTTTTGTCAAAACTTGATTACTACGATAAAGTTTTAATTCAAATGGAAAAGCTTAAATTTAAACAAGTTGAAAAAATAAACATTGAAAATTTACGTGTAAAGTTTATTGATGATATTTTAAAAAAAGCTAAAAAGAATAAATATATAGATGCTCACACGTATTATCGTCTTTATCCATCTGCTGCAATTTGTCCTAGAATTTTTTCGAATATTAAACTACATAAACAAGATAAATCTTTAAGATTAATGATTGACTTTGAGGATCATTTTACTATGAAACCTGTAGATTTATAGAAACATTATTAAAAGATGTTCTGGATTTGGAAAATATACTATTAATTCATCGTTTGATTTTGTAAAAAAAAATTCAAAATATTAATATTAATAATAATGATAGTATTTGTACATTTGATATATGTGAGATGTACGGTTCAATAGATAGATTAAAATCTATAAAAATTATATTAGATGCTTTAAGGTTAAAAAAGTTGATGTTAAAAAAGTAAAATTTGTAAATGATGTATTATATTTATTGATAAAAATATATATGCTATATTTAATGAAAATTATTATAAAATAGATTATGGATGGCCTATGGGACTTCTACTGGTTTCTAAATATGTAGTTTTGTGATCATCAAGATATGAAGATATAATTCTTAATACTAATATATATTGCCAAGAGTATTAAAATTTATTACAGGTATGTCAATGATGTTTTCGTTTGTGGAAGTTTAGATATTATAAATGCATTATTCAATGAATTAAATAAGGTTTAGAAATGGAGTAAATCTTTTGAAGAAAAAAAGTCAATTCAGATATTTAGATATTAAAATTACACGTAATAAAAATAAATTAGATTATTGTATGGTAATAAAAGATATTGAAAAAGAGGATATATTCCTTGGTATTCAAATGTTGCCAATTACACATAAATTATCCAGTTTAAAATCATTTTTATTTAGGAATAACAAATTATGTAAATATAGTTCTGATAAAATAAAGTAACATAAATGTATTTATTATGGATTTGTTAAATGTTGGATATGATCATAAATTAATTTATAATATTGTTACTAAGTTTAATAATAATAGAAATATTTTAGATGCTATAGATATTGATAAAATAAAATATACTTGGATATCAATACCATTTATTTGTAATGAACAGGTTAAATTTATAAAACAGATATATAAAAATATATGTCGAAGTTGCATTTTATACTACTCCTAATTTAAATAGATTAATAAATAATTCAAAAAATAGGTGTGGTATTTTAAATCAAAGTTGTGCAATATGTAAATGGCTATGTTTTTGTGGAAAGGCATATATTGGGGAATCTCGATGTACATAGAGAAAAGATCAAGGGAGCATTTGTTATTATATAAGCGAGTGCAAAAATCAAGACAAGAGAATGTTAGAAATGATGATGTATCACCATCAGTATTTTTGATCATAATGTAACATGTAATTATGGTTTTGATTTCATTTTAATAAAATTAAAATTCTGTGTATTGAAAGAAATAATAATAAACGCAAAATTAAAGAGGCTATGTTAATAAAAAGTGAAAAAGCAACAGTTGATAAATAGACAGACAGCCAATATAAAAATTAATGAATTGTGGGAAAATTGATGTATAACGTATTGCTTTTGTTTACATTTGTAACGGTTTTTTCTAATACAATTTGAGTCTAGTTGACAACGACTACATAGATAGTTGAAAGTACTTCTATTAAATTGGTATATATTTGTTTAAAATATTGTTACTGTATTAATTATTGTATTGTTTTGAATAGTTATATATATATATATATATATATATATATATATATATATATATATATATGTGCCTTTTTGTATGGGTCTCCATAAATTGATATATCAATTTGTTAAAAAATTTTAAATTTAAGATATATTATAGCTATATGATGTTGATTTTATTTCTAATAATCTTTCAAAAGTTTAATCAAAGTAAACTATGAATATTTGATATATGAAATTGTGCTAATATTTGGGAGAGACGTTTCAATAAAAAAATGATAATATTATATGGTTGAGAAAACTGGCCATGATTGATACTGCATTAATAAGTTTTGTAAATAAATGTTTAAAGCTAAAAGTTTAAAAAAGACAAGTTTAAATTAAATGCATATATATTTATTATTGATAAAGATTAATATTTAGTAAGTGAATGTAGGTATTTTGTTATTAACAATATATAATAGAAGATTAATATTTGATTTTATAATATAAAATTATTATATTACAGTTGTTATAATATATTATTTGTTTTAAAAAATATTTATTTTCTAAAATTGAATTGTTAGTTTATTTTTAGATAATTACAAGCGTTTATATCTGTGTTGTAAATCAGGTGACAGATAGACATATGTACACATATGCTTGTAAGTTTTTTTAGTAAAGTTGCAAAACTGTTTTAAAATTCTATTATAAAATTTATAAATATTATATTAGCTATCATGAGATAAAAATAAAAATAATTAGTGTGAAATATTAAATCTGATTTTTAAAATACTGTTTAAAAAATATAATGAATAAAAATAGACTTAGTTTGTTTAGAAAAATAGTCTTATAAAAGTTAAAAATGAAATAAAGTAAAACATATATTTTTAAAAATGCTTAATGGATTTAAATAAATGATAAAAATTAATTTAAGAATTAAATAATGTAATAAATAATAAATATTAAATAAGTCAATATTTATTTTTTAATTTTGTATTGTTGGTAAGATATGTAAATAGGCTAGCAAGGTGATTGTTTAATTTACCAATCAAGTGGGTAATTTCTTCAGTATAAAAACCAGAGTTCAATTGTTCAGAGGGTGACTGGAATTTTTTAAGTGAAGTGTGCTATTAAATATAGCTAAGTAAAAATTATAAGCACTCTCTAATAGTTTCTTAATTTATAAGAGAGTAGTTTTAAATAATTTTATAAAAAGTTTACCGTTTAATATGCAGTGCTAATTTATTTATAGTTCCCTATTGATCATCTCTATTGAAGCTCAATTTTACTATCAAATAATCATGAAAATATCGTATAATGATAAAATGTGTTGGAAACTTTATATTAAAAATATAGTGAACGCTGGATTAACTAAGAGAATTACTAGTTGGATAAAAATAATATATTGGACATTATATGAATTTAAAAGTTGATTATAATTAATTTTTTATAAACAAATATTTTAAAGAAAGATAAATATTTCTTTATGAAGAAAGTATTTTAAAATTATATATTTTAATATATCTTTTGGTAAAGATATGGAAGTTAATAATAATTGCAGAAATACTTGCCTTATTAAGTCTTTGTTATTTAAAAGACTAGAGATTGATAGATTTTTAAAAAAAACTGATAATTCGGAAATTTAATTGATAAATAAATACCTATAAAAAACGTTATAATATTTAAATTCTATATGCTGGTTATATAGAAAATTTAAAAAAATGTTTTGCTGAATATTTAAAGAAATGCTGCACGAAGTATACGAGGATATTCAAGTCAATTTTTATAAAAACTTAAATTAAACATTTAACTATTGATTAATCCTAGGAAGACAATAACTTTTAAATAAATCCGGATCCTATAAACTGTTTTAATTATTATTTTGTTTCTTTATGGTGGAACTTATTTTATCTTTTTTTTTTTTAAAAAAAAAACGTTTTCCATTTATTTCATAAAAACTGTTTAAACACGTGATGTACCGGAAAAGGATGTGATGTTGGTAAAATGTTGTGCCTAGGAAAAAAGAACAATTATGGGTGGAAAGAAGACACCGTTGGATTTTATGTAACATATTTTGTTTTCTTAACTAACATAGATATTTAATTATTTATTGATCTATCAAAGATAAGAGAGGTACATTTTAAAAGTAATTACACATTAATATAACACTTAATTTCATAAAGTTTATTTTTTTTATATATATAATTTTACAACACGTAATATTTTAAGAATAATTGTTAAGTATAAATGTGATATTATTTTGTAAAACTATAATCCTGGAGGACATCGTTTGGCTGATTATAAATTGGAGTATCATTTATGGTAATAATTATATAATATTAATAACTTAATGTATTTTGCTTTGTTTTCTTTAGATAAACCAAATATTATTTGATTGTTGAGTGAATGTATAGATATTTGAAGAACATACACGCATAATATCATTAATAATAGTCTTATTTTGATATGCATACTTTATTTTATAATATAAATTTATTACAACGTAATAAGAGTTATCCAGAAATAATTATATGATTCTTTCATGAATACACTTTTAATATTTTCTGTTACAATATTAGGAATTTGATTTATTATATTAGTATGAGTCATTTATATTTATTTTTCAAATTAGTAAGAGGTAAAAATATATCTATATTTTTTTATTTTTTTTTATTAGACAAGTTAAATTAATTTTATATAGAAATTTATATTTTTATTTGAAGGGTTTATCATATATAGATGATGAGATAGAAGAGAGTTTGGATAGTCATTTTTTTAAAAAAAAATTGGTAAGCTGATACTGAAGTTAAATAAGATCAGAATGATATTTGAAGATAGGATTTTATTAAGAGGGAATAGGAATAACAAGTAAAAAGAATAGTAGTTTAAATGGAAAAGAATCATAGAATTTTATTTTAATATAATAACTTTATAAAAATTGGTAATTTATAAATAAAAAATTTTGTCTTCACAAAATTGTTGAATAATTTTAAAAATATTATTTTAAGAAAAGAACATATATGTATTGCATATTTTGGTAAGACATATATTATGAAATTACATCAGAATGAAGTAAATAATTATGTAATCAATAAAAGTCATATAATATTACAAAGTTATATCAATCTATACATTAGTTGATATTTAGTTAATGCTAATAATAAATGTAATACATAATAGTTACATTATAATAGAAATAGCTATAATACTTAAATGGAGTAGCATTTTAATTATTAAAGTTTGTTTATTTTACATGTGCTACATAAGTGATATTTTACATAAAAGCCTTCTATTGTACTAAGTGATTATAAATGATATCTAGTAAAATATAAGTTCATAAACTTAATTAAATGTTACTGATAAAACATTTAAGAAATGTATGGATTATTTATTTTGGATTATGGAAATAATAACAATGTAAGAATCTTGTATTATTATTATTTTTCTTATTTTCATTTTTTTGATTTCCACTTATAATGTAAATAATGTATATAAGTTGTTTATTAAAGTTGATGTAAATAAATTTGTTTAAGTTGTTTTAAAAGTGTGTCGAATTCATTATTTTGCACCACAGCATTTGACAACAGATAATTTGAATAAAACATAATATTTGCATAATATGAATTAAATTATTATTATTATTATTTTTTTTTTTAAAAAAGAAATACAGTATTTTCTTAATATAATTTATAGAAATTCATTGACATTAACATATTATGTTATAATGGTCACAAAAATAATTATAATGCATAATATAAAGGTATAATATTATTTATTGCCACATATTATTAGATTATAAGATTTTATTATATTCTTAATTAAGATACTATATGAAGATGAAAGACATGTAGATGATTTACTTGTTTTCTTAATGATTAGTAGTATAATAAAATAGATAAGGTTAACTTATACACTGGAGATTATTATTATTAGTTATTTATTATTATTATAAGTTAAGTGTAGTTAGGTCTGATATTAAATGCCTATCTGCAAGAAGTATTATTACTTTAAGATAATTAAAAGAACCTGAGATTATTTAGTTATATTTCTTTGATAAAAAGATTGAGATTTATTTATTATTATTATTGAAGTTAGTTAATTTTATAAAAGACATAGGAGTGCTATAGATATATTAGTGAGATAATAAAGAGGTCATAGTATTCTTATGCCATTGAGATAATGTCTTAGAAGACATAAGCTCAATGTAAATTCATATTGCCACTTGTAACTTCACTTCATAGTCTCATGATTTAATAAATACTTATTTAATTAGTGCATGATATTGAACTATATTAATTTTCTGTTAGTTGTACTAAATCTGATAAGATATAGTATTATAAAAATATATTAATAATAGTTATACATATTTTAGTCGAGCATAACAATTTAATTGAGCTAGTCATATTTTAAGTTATATTATATTTCTGGAAGTGAGGGTACAATATATATATATATATATATATAAATTCTAATATCACTTTATTTTATGT